>CM023606.1:15830973-16263473 GCA_013358685.1 Antennarius maculatus
GAGTTAATATTTAACTTTTTTCTGTCTACCAATACTAAAGATCCTGTTCCCCTGGCAATGTGGTATCAAATTTATTAGACAAGTCCCACACGTGACGTCAAAGGCGCGCTGGTGCTGCTCTGGTGGATCTCCGTCCGACTTCCTCGTGTTTGTTTGTGTGATTTGGAGTTTGTGGTTTCAGAATATTGTCATAAAAAAAGAAACATCGCAGGAATTGGATCCAGATCCATTATGTACAGCATATTTAGAACGTACCTATATATTTGGAGGGGCAACATGCAGTCACATGAAGGTGACAAAGCTTTGACATGGCACTGACGTCATCAAGCATCTGAGAAAATACAAATGTCCGTTGTCAGATTATCAGATTATCCAGAACCATTTATTTAGAACTCATATAATGCTAATAACAAATGAATAGTCCTAAACCTGAGGGGTAGGTAGGCATATGTAATTATAAATTCAGGAAGATCCCAGTGTTGACGTCACCACACGTGCAATGCCCAGGGTGCGATGAACAACATCTGATGATTTCCTGGAGGTGATTCAGAATGAAAACAAAACGCAGGTTATGTGCAGGTGCGCCATTTTCTTCCAGCACACTGTGTAACATAACACAATGGATGAAGGTTTTGTTTGAATATAGCCCGCAATCTATTTCAGATTGTGCAGGTTTTAGTCACAATGCATTTGTGGAAAGAAGTGTACTGTACTTCTAGAATTAACGCACTGAGCCAGAAGCGGATTGGCCTCCTCTAAAAAAAGGCCATTCCTATTGATAGTTATAAACCCTTATGAACGATATTATTATTTACCTTATTATTGACTGATCAATAGTGAGTCACTCATCAATTGTGCCTTCATTTGCACACAGGCTTTGATTTTTGGTGGCAAAATAATTTCTTCTGATACTATTTAATGAAAATCGGTTTAAGCATCTAGGTTAAGTAGTAACTTATTCAGAATTTCTTTTGAGGTGATCCAGATCATTCTGATTTTTTTCTTCTCTTTTCTTTTTTTCAAAGAAAAGAGAATAAAGAAAACCTCTGGGATTTGAGTTAATGTATTTAATCTGCAGGTCAAACCCACACTGTTACTTTTGTGTAAAGAAAAAGTTTATCTTCCATTTAAAGAATAGGAATTTTTGTTTTAATTTTTGTAGTTAAATAAAGTGTAAACTGATCACAATTCATCTTTATCCTCATTGATCCGAGAAGCCGAAAGCGCCTGGATAATGTCCCGTTCTGTTTCCATACATTAGAATACATACAGGAAATTATCGGGCAGATTTTTTGCACAAAAAAAAGTCAGACCTTTATCTCTGCAGCAGGAAATATTAGGAATACTATACGCAATACTGAGAATGTACTTTTAATACAATCACACTCACATAATCCCAGTGTAATGACTCTCCTCTAGGTGGCGTAAACATGCTTTTAAGGTCTGATGCGTCACAACCTGAGAAAGAAATTCATAAATGCTGTTCTGTTGACTCTGAGAAAAAGAAAAGTATTTTAATTGAATTAGTTTGTGTTAGGGACATGCACAGAATGTGTTCTATTTTGCACAGAAATCAGCTAATAAAAAAGTAAAGTAAAAAAAATACTAATTAGTAATTGGGACTACTAAAAAGTGAATTATATGAAAAAGCGAAAAAATAGAATCACTGACGACTTCAAAAGACAAAACTTCTGCACAAATTAGATGGACAGCAGCACCTCTCTTTCTCGTTCTATCTCTGTCTCTTTCTCAGTGTGAGCAGGTCATTGTTCAGAGACAGTTTGGGGTGCCTGTTGCCCTTTCACATATTTGAACATATCTGCTGTTCTAAATGCTCATAATTGATGCATCTGTCGGTCAGCTGGCAGCTCATGATTGGGCTAAAACAGTCCCGTGAAGAGAGATGGGTGGGGGAGAGGAGGATGGAGTGCACAGAACACAGTCTCACAGACCTCTTATATCTAATGATTTGGGGTCCCAGGGTCCCAGGGTCCCAGGGTCCCAGACTCCATGGCTGTGTGGTCCTGAGTAGACACAGCAGGCTCAGTGAAAAGCAGCCGTCCTCTGGGACAGAAACAACATTCATTCTCTGGATCAAATAGCAGCACAACACTCCGGTTGACATAAGATCTGACTGCGGCACAAAAGAACTGTTGTGTCACTCAATATCAAACAGAGACAAGCATTTAGACAACTTACAAGGTCAGTGTCACCAGGGTGTGTAAACACGTTGGCCTGGTGAGGGGATCTCCCCCAGAACATTTGTGCTTTCAGTCATTCAAATTTGAATAAAAAAAAAAAAAAAAAAAAAGAAAAGTTTATAATGTTATTGTCTTCAGTGCTTTATTATTTCAAAAGGAATTCTTTAATTGCTGATGTTTCTCATGCGTCCACGTTTTTCCTTCATCTAAATATAGAACCAGTAATGGAATACAATCCTAAGGCATCCAGAGATGGAATAAAAGCCAAAGGGATCTGAGTGATTGCTACTATAAAACGTCTCCCAGGCCTTGTAGAGCTGTAAAGGACAGAGAGAGAGAGATAGTCACACAGGCCTGTTCTCAGGCTGCAAACAGGCATCTGGCTGCTCTCAAGACAGCTCTGACTCTGCCTCTCTTTAAGTCCAGCTTTCTCTCATTTTTCTCACTTTCTCTTTGTTTCCTTTTCTTTGTTCCTTCTTTGCTCGATTTGTCCATTTCGCTCTCTTTCAGCATTGTTTCTCTGTGCCTCTTTTGGTTTGCATCTCAACTTGTAGAAAGCATACAGCAATTTGGCCTGACAGGGCTATTTAAGGATATGCGTGTGTGTGTGTGTGTGTGTGTGTGTGTGTGTGTGTGTGTGTGTGTGTGTGTGTGTGTGTGTGTGTGTGTGTGTGTGTGTGTGTGTGTATGTGTCTATTGGGGGGGCTTGGGGCAGAAGTCTGGGGAAACAGTAACCAGAGAGTATCCCTGAAGTGTCGGATGGGGTCACAGGGAATCGGGGGGTCTTCTGTGACCCATCACAAAGTTGAGCGGTCGACAGGGAGTTCTTATCACGCCACACTGTCGTTCACAAATCAACTTCTCCACACATATACACACAGCGACACACTCATTTACACGCATGCAAGGCAATGGCGGTTTTCTTTTCTGTTTAAGCTGCTGTTGACACCACATATGTCATACGCTGGAAAAAAATGTTAACTTTATTTGTTGCTCATCCAGTTTCCCTTCAGAAATAGTCACAGACACATATGTAGCATGTATAAGTATGCATGCAAACAGGCAGATAGACTTCATGATCAGGAATTATGGGGTGTTAAAATGATGTTGGAATTAAATCCGAGACTAGAATATGCTCTGCATGTCACTTCACAGCATCAAGATAAACAGAACATATTCAGAGTATCCAAATCAACTTTTCTTAACAAAGGTCTCAAGAGTAAGAAAAGAAAGGAATCATAGACATCAAAACTAAATTCCTACGCACTCAATATAGACTTTAAAGTAATTATATTCTATCCTCTTGATAGAGTTCTGTCTTTGTGTGTGTGTGTGTGTGTGTGTGTGTGTGTGTGTGTGTGTGTGTGTGTGTGTGTGTGTGTGTGTGTGTGTGTGTGTGTGTGTGTGTGTGTGTGTGTGTGTGTGTGAGAAATAAGCTGGGGGAGCAGCGGACTATGAGGAGAATTCATGTAAGTCAGCTCTCAGAGAGGTCTCAAATGTCTGTTTTCCTGACGTGTGATCCATAAATATTTGAAGTGGAAAGAGCTGCGCTGCGTTGTAGGACAAATCTAATTAACCCATAACTTCCTCAGGGTTCCTCTGTCTGTAGGATCGCGTGGGTGTCTCTTACGCCACCAGTTCACCTCCCTAAAAAGGTCTGGCTCCTCATTTAAGCCACTCAAACTTTGATCTATCAACCAGTCACGTAACTTTGAGACCTGATTTTGGTAAAATGAGTTGAGACAAAAAGACAAAGAAATAACAATTTCTTCCTTTTTTGTGGCTTTTAAATTTGTTTTTATTACATTGTTTAATTTGCATGATTGTTACCAAAAGCTAAAACTAATTCAAGACTTTTCTGGTACTGATACTGTGACTTAATAAGAACATGTAATTTTTAAAATGCTGTGCAGAGGAAGTAATTTTGTTGGAAGATCCCATCTCATATGTACCATGTTGCTGCTGTGGTGAAACAGAAAAGAGAGACAGAGACGACCACTTGACCACCGTTTTTTCCATTATTCTGTGCCTTTTTCATCAGGCGATCCATATAAAGTTCAAATTACGACTCTTGGCATTGTCTGTATGTCTGTGCACAACTTCAGTAGCCTGTGATTCAGTGCATTTTACTTCTCTTCCCTTTCTGTTCTCAATCTGACCCAGGCAGGAAGTACAGTGCCTTCAAAATACTATATAAGTGCTGCTGATTCCGAGATAGTCTGCCATCCTTTTAGCCAGATGAGACATGAGGCCTCTTCTTAAAACCAGCGCTCGAACACCCAATTGAAAAGTCGGCTTGGGTGAGGATGTAGGGAATGAAAAGCCGTGCATGGATTTCATTCCTGAGGCCTGGGGTTGCTGATTTCATTAGAGTGTACCACACTATTAGAGCCGCCTCAGTTTGCTTTGCGCTTGCTCCTGAACCTCACATTTCCATAATGCAGCAGAGGATTCAGTTTCACAAGAAAGAACCATGTTCAAACCATTTCCGCTGTAAACCGCTTGCTTAAGTAATTATACATTTTAATAATAAATAATGCAAGCAGCTTCTTTTTAAAAGAGGCTAGTTTGAAAGCCACGTCGACCCACATGGTGTTCCTGTTTGCACAGTGTCATGTGTAGACTTACTCTCTGATAGAAATTGGTGTTCAGTATACTGTTGCTAGCTGAGTCTCATCCTTAACACTGACAACCGTCGCGGAAACATCTGATCCCCGACAACTGTAAGAGTTTAAATAATAAGAATGAAGGTGCTACGTGGTGAAACAGGTATATTGTCTACCCCTGCTAGGAGTATGGTCCCATAAGCAACCAATGAGATCTGTCTGGGTCTGCACTCTCAGGGCTGCCAGCAGTTATTAGACACACAGACAGAGCACTAACGCCTGCTCCAGATGTTCAAGCAAAAGCAGGAACAGGGAATTGGATGAGACCTTGAATTAAAAAGCATCACACACTGAGCATATAGTCCACTTCCCCTGTGCCCCTTAGAAGTGCTATTTTATTTCACTGCATACCACCAACAGTGGACCACTGAGGCCTGATAATGAGAAGGGCCAATTAGGAGCTGTTGGACAGGATAAGACATTTCAGAACAATACTGCCTTTATTATTATTTCTCATCGCATTAGCACAGCCAGTGTGTGTGTGTGTGTGTGTGTGTGTGTGTGTGTGTGTGTGTGTGTGTGTGTGTGTGTGTGTGTGTGTGTGTATGTGTGCGTGTGTGTGTGTGTGTATGTGTGTGTGTGTGTGTGTGCGCGCATGCGTGTGTGTGTGTGTCTGTGTGTCTGTCCTTTGGAATGCAGTCATCAGTGAGATCATTCGGCGTTTTATTTATGTTAACACACTAAAAGAGGATGGGATTCAGGGGTCATCCAAATTACGGTATTTTTTGCTTGCATTTGTTGTATTGTTAGAGTTGTTATGTGTTCATTTAGCTTAATTATTTATTTAACTTAGCTTAAATCAAAATTGAATTAAAATTAGTTGCTCAGTTATGAAAACAAAATTCTTGTACTGACATGTCCATTTTATCCTTCTGTTCTTCCACATTTCAGAGAATATTATTTACAAATTGACTCCATATTCATAAGTTACCAAGAATTGTGAATGTTAATATCTTGCACAATAAAAACCCAGAATCAGTTTATAATCTATTGTGGTATCATACAAACCAAAGAAAAAATCTAAAATGCTGCCAGCAACTTAAAAGGCTTTCAGGTTTGTGTTCATGTATGTAAATATAAAAGAAAATAAATCCATAATCCCACTACTGGTGCTTTGACTACTATCACACCATGCATGAAAACATGTGAAGTAGTTATTAGCAAGAATTGATAAAAATGTCAAAAGAAGACAATTTGTCTGGATGTACCTCACAGTTCATTGGTTTATTTTCTACATTCCCCTCTCTTCCACGCTGTTTCATGGCAATCTTTCAAGTAGTTTATTTATAAAAACCAACAACAAACAAACAAAACAAAACAAACAAAAGCCATTCAAATGATGCTCAAAAATTAGAAACATAAATTCTTCGCTATTCCTGTTTTTCCTAGATGCGCTCCAAAATGTAATGAGGTCTTTTGAGCTACAAAACCAGCCCTTCAACCAAGTTTCATCAAAGTCAGGTATGTCACGCATGATTGCAAGAAAGTCTTATCCTGCAATTCCGGTATCTGTCTATTTATTAGGATCCATTCCAAAATGTAACCATCTTATATATTTCATATATCGCCCCAGCTTAGTAGTCACTCGCCCAAATAGGGCTCTCCACTTGTCCTAGGAAGATGTCATTTCCGAGCTCCCAGTTCGAATGATTCAATGGGAATGTCCCTCCAGATCAGACGTCCGACTATAAATGCCAGAAGAACAGCATATTCCCGAATGGATACACCACACATCAACAACACGGATGCTGTAGTAACATATATTTTTTATTGGAATTTCCAACTTATTTGTGTCTCATTAAATCAGTGGTACACACTGAATTGTCCAGCTGCATTGCTGAGGTGTTGAATAAGCAGACGACCACGCAGTTAGTTGTTTATATTCTGAAGGAGTAAACAAATGTTTCTGTGAAGAAGATCATTGCGGTTTTTTATCTGTTTACCATAATACGGTCATCTTTAGAGTGATGTCATCTCCAGCTCCGACTGTTTACCGAGTAAATGGAGTGCGGCATCATTAGGCGCGAACTTGAACAAGATGAAAACAACTAAAAAGTCTCCTGTCAACAGACTAGAGGACGTGATCAACTGTCATGAAAAAGTGAAATGGTTTGTTTTATCATGTTCATCCCTTCTTTATAAAATGCTGCTCCGTGTGTATGTTATGTGTCTCGAAGCAACAGGTTACACGTCAGGCTGGCCTTGAAACACCAGCATGTAACTTAAAATCACATACTGGAGTCATGGTGTTCTGCCCTTATATTCTTGAGTGAGTTATGGCTTTGTTGCGCGATGTCTTTGTGAAAGAGGCTTCAGATGTTAAATTTTGGGTGAATGCTTCTTATTTTGCCAGTATGTCAAATGAAGGAGCAGCAGTCAAAACAGTCTAGTCTCTGCATCTATTATTAAGCTCAAATGTGTCTCATGGTAAGAAAATGAAGAACATTTGCTCAACACATTGTCCATTACAAATTGGCTGTTTATACGTAATAATTTTACATTGCTTTTCATATCCAATGTGGCAATGAAAGAGTAATTTTCCCAGCTCTGACAGAAAGTCACAGAGACCGATTCCTCTGTTAGCCAAATTAATTCACCTTCAAAAGAAGAAAATAGTCATTACAAATGGTGCCGTAGCCCAACGAAGTTAATTTGTCCGATAAAATAAGATGAAGCACATCATATATGAACCGGATGAGCTGACAAGCATCAAAGAATGTCTTTGTAGATAGTCGCCTCTGTAGCCTAATGGATAAAATACTGATTTGTGGTGTTTTAAATGTCGAAATTATGGCTCCACTCTATCCCCACCCACCACCCCACCCCCACTGTCATTTGGTCTTATCTAGGTTGTAGTGCTTGACGCTGAGACAGTGTAAGATCACAAAGGGAAATAGAGAACATGCATGCCATGTCGTCAAGCCAGATAAGAAACTACTCAGTGTGTGTGTATGTTTAAGTGCAAGTTTACGTGTGTGTATGAGTGTGTGTATGGCATCCGAGAGTCTGGGACTCTGATTGCCTCTGCTAGGCTTCCCACATTAAAGTGGCTTCTGCCTCAGGGAAGAGATTCCTGGCTGCATGGCAAAATGGAGAAGGGTGGGGAATACGGCGAGGAAAAGATATGGGAGAAGGGAGTAAAGTGGGAGGGAAGGGGCATTTAGGTGAAAAGGAGCTGCCAAAACAACTCCCAGGCTTCATCTGGCATGCATCCAACTGTCCGACACACACTTGTTCACCCTCTTTCTCTCTCTCTCTCCCTCTCTCGCTCTTTCTCCAGTGCAAACACACAAATGCACACAGCTTCGGCCTCACCACATGTTCTTAAGTGCAGACCTCACAGGGGGTAGCCCCCTAACCTCCCTGCCCCCATATCCCGTTCCTCTCTTCCCCCTCTCAGCTTTAATTGAGAAGACAAATGGATCTTTCAGAGCCCACTACCGCACCACCATACATCAGTCATGACAATGTTAGCTTTATAACAGTGGGCTTGCCATGAGCCAAACCATATGTTCGGCCCGCGCCACACGCACGAGCAAACACCTCAATACTATGCTAATGACGCCCCAGTAATTGCCCGTTGTTTTATTATTAAAGGTAATTTTGGCCCTAATGGAATTCATTCAAAATTGTGCACCATCACCACCCAGACGATCCCCCCCCCCGTCCACCCATGTCTACTGAAATAACAATCTTACTTAATGAAATATGCATCAGCAAGTCACATTCCTTGTTCTTTGTGGTTCTAGCCTTTGGCTAACCTCTTCAAGACAATTAATTCTCTCATTGTGCTTCAATCCAACAAAAAATTAGCAGCTTGCCCTTTCAAAACAAAAGTTCTCTTTTGAGAATTCAACACCTCCAGATTAGGTGAGATTTGATATCACTTACAGATATGAGACTCATGGTTGTTCACACTGATGAATTGCTCATTATTCTAAAACAAAACATGGATTCCAGATGAAACGCATACCCACATAGCTCCGACACGTTTGAGCTTTTCAGAGAGAGATTAATGGAAGAAACCTTGACAAATGAAAGCTAACGTAACAGCTCGTCCAACTGACCTCTATGGTCATCTTTTCCTTTTTCCACAAATGTGGTTTGACAGATTCCAAGCTTATCTGACGGAGTAACTGATACTGACAGTACTTCAAAGATATGAAGACCGTATGTCATATGTTTAGTCCATCAACACACGGTTACCAAGCGGGTAGTGTCCAGCTGGTTGATGGTGGTGCCACACCAGTCAGTCAAGCTTGCCACGCCTCATGTTACAAGTTTCTGCTGCTCATTTTAGTCATGCATAGAATGATAAACAGCTTGCAATTCAATGTAGAATGGGAGCTATAATGGGTACAGAATTAGACTATAGCGTGTCACCAAACAAACATTTGCTGATATAGCGCTGGCACACAGCAGTCCTGACTGACTACATGACCATTTACAGAAAATATGCATTTAGGACAAGAGTCAATAGTTGTAAAGGTGATTTTCTAGTCAATCTCAGCACATCCAGTAACATATTATTGACTGTTCTTTCAGGTATCAGACTGTACAAGCTGACCATATATTATGGAAAGTTATTTCTCAAGAGAGATATAGGTTTAATAATTATGTCAATAAAGGAGATATTCAACAACAAAACAAATAGTTTTATCATAAATAGAAAATGATCAGAGGAGATGACTGAGCACTAAAAGTCTGCTGGCAGATGAGTCTGCAATTTCAATGACGTTGCCTCAGCATCCGGAATCTGTAACAGATTAATGGGAGTGGGAAGAGCCAGGCCACCAAGCCTGATTTATTAAAGGCTAACTACAGAGTTATGCGAACGTGATAATTCTAAGTTACAGTACAGCTGTAAAAGTATATGATAGATTGCTGACGGACACTCATTTGAACAGAAAGCAGATACTCCTCAGACATGTGAGAAAATGTCACATAGACATCCACAAACTTAGAATCTGCCATAAGATTAACTAATGTGCTGTGACACGCCAGTGACCTTTTCCGACTCCATGTAAGATAATTTACATGCATGCAAACATCTGCACGTCCTTATCAGTTTGAACTTCAGCATCTTTGTATTTTCTTTTTCCTTTACTGACAGTGTGTATTCCCTCAGCTTTATTACAGACCATAAACTCCTCACCTCTCTTTACATACCATCTCTCTCATTTTTTACCTATTTCTAAATGTCTTTGTTTCCCAAAACAGGAAGCACATGTGGTACCCAGGAATCATCTGAGGCTGTGTGATCATCATCGCTCTTCTTCCCGTGCCTTACTCCCATGGTCTTTCATGCCTGGTGTCCAACATGCCTATCGTCTGACTGGACTTACTCTCATCTGGGGCCAAATACACCAAAATAACAATCTTCCCTCCCCTCATTTGCTCACTCTTGCGCACTGGTCGCATTTTCTCTGTATTTCAGCTACCCACAGTGACACATGTCTCTCAGACAGAATGTTCTCATGATGGGTCGCCTTGACCTCACACTGCATCTTATCACATTGCTTTAAACAGGTTGGAAATTGCAACCCACAGCAATGTCAACTTTGTCTTTTTGTTTCTATGACTACCAAAATTGGTAGCTTGGTCATTTTATGTCCTTAACTCTCTCTGTTTCTCTGTTTCTCTTTCTCCCTCTCTTATTCCCAGCAGTGTGTGAACATCAGCCAGGGTTATTTTTTTTTAATCAAAGGGTTTCCAGTAGAGTTTCAGCAGGCCTTCCCTGGAGAGGAGGCCACAGGAAGTCGTAGGATGATAACTTGGCCATTACTGGGCGAGCACAGGACCCTGAGGTTCATTACTCTCCTCTTCCTAATTTCTCTCAGTCACCACGGGACAGCATAATCCTGAACACACCTCACCCTAATGATTCATACAGTCTGACATTTGAGATTGAGTTTTCTCAATGATACTAAAGAAAAAAATAGCTTGAGTAGGATGACTGAAATGCTGCTTCTGGTTGATTTCATTCACTAAATGAATGAATAAAAATCTCAAATGTGAGAAATTCAGATTTTTTGTATGGGTTGTGGGGGGTAGCTTGAGGTAACTTCACCATGACACATCAAAGATGCCTCAAAAAATCTTTTAAGAAGACGATAGGTAGGAAGTATACTCTGATTCGTTTTTTGTCTTTCCAAAAGTAGGAGTAACATGGAATTTTCTAAGCATTACGTTGTTACTCAGCACTGCCGTCCCCTGCGAGGAGGTGCACAGATGGCATAAGAATAAAAGCAGCTGCCTCCGCTGTGACGTCACATCGATACACACTGCTGATGCAGCTCCCGAGAATAGTACACAAATACATGGCGCTGCAGCTCTTGAATAGTAGCATGGGATGAGGAGAATTAATTGGCACTGGTGGCCTTGTTGAAGTGATGACAGCACTGAGCAACTGGAGATGACAGCAACACCGGAGCTCAACACCAAGCAGCACTCAGCAGCTACACTGACAGAGAGCAGCACAGCAACCACCAAAGAAGAAGACGAAAGGAAGGGGGCAGAAGTACTGTGTGCTTCATATTATAACCAGGACCAAAGGAAATCATCTGCAGTAATCTGTATGTTTTACTTAAGGTTATTTGTTTGTCATCTTTTCACTATTTTTATTGATATTATTTATAGAAATGCAAATTTTTAAATGACTGTACAAAGCATTGGTGCATGTTTTTTATTTTAAACAGAACAAGGTTAACACTGCTTGGTGCTTCATGCTAAGCTAACCACCTACTGCTGTAACATCACATTAGAAATCTTACAAAAAATTTTGATATAACGTTTCATAAAATTTCCACTGAGAAGCAGATTTTCTAAGTCTTTTCTACTCCTTCCTTTTCATGTTCACTTCAGTTATCTGAATCATCCGCCTTTGTGGTAAGTAGGTCTATAAAATGTCTCTTGTTGCTTCTGACATTCCTCTGTCAATCCAGAGAGAGCAGCCAAATGACCCTAATGCTCTTGGGACACCCTGTTCCCCTCCCCGCTCATACCAGCAAATCAGCCCAGCTAGTCTCCTTATCTGTTCACCACTCAATTACCATGAGCTGCAGAGGGCATTGGAGGCCTCAGACAAGCGGCCTGGAGGTTACAGTGGGCTGGAATGGGAGAAGACTCAGGCTAGTGATGGCCTTTTAACCCTTCCATGCACAGATTTAATGAACGATGGGATGCAGGGCCTTAATGGTCCAGTGAGTTACTTATGAAACAGTGTTAAGGTTAGGGTTAGGGGTTAGGGCTAGGGGTTAGGGGTTAGAGTTAGGGGTTAGGGTTAGGGGGTTAGGGGTTAGAGTTAGGGGTTAGGGTTAGGGGGTTAGGGGTAGGGTTAGGGGTTAGGGGTTAGAGTTAGGGGTTAGGGTTAGGGGGTTAGGGGTAGGGTTAGGGGTTAGGGGTTAGGGCTAGGGGTTTGGGTTAGGGGGTTAGGGTTAGGGGGTTAGGGTTAGGGGTAGGGGTAGGGGTAGGGTTAGGGGTTAGGGTTAGGGGTTAGGGTTAGGGATTAGGGTTAGGGTTAGGGGGTTAGGGGTAGGGTTAGGGGTTAGGGCTAGGGGTTTGGGTTAGGGGGTTAGGGTTAGGGGGTTAGGGTTAGGGGTAGGGGTAGGGTTAGGGTTAGGGGTTAGGGTTAGGGATTAGGGTTAGGTTTAGGGGTTAGGGGTTAGGGTTAGGGGTTAGGGTTAGGGTTAACCTCTAGTGTGTAATCTCTATCATAGTATCATAGTATCATCTCTATTATCTGGTTATAATTTTACACCTGAAATCAGAAATGTACTTGAAAAATAAAAGTTTTTCCCCGTATTTCAACAAATGGTAAGAAGTAGAATTGTGTTGGCTGTAAAACTTGTCAACTTTTTTCTACACTAATTTGACATTGCAATTAATGTTCTGCGCACTTGACAATACAGATAAATAAATGCTCCTGAAGATGCCATCAGTCACCCTCCATGTAAATGATGTGACTGCTCAGTACATGTGTTCTTCCAAACGAGACATTGAACAGAGAAGGCTGAACTCTTCTGCAGCCCCATCGTGGCTTTCAGTAGGTACGACATGGAAACAGAAGTTGAATCGAATGCTTAGAAAATATGAATGTGGTGAATGGAACAGGGAGGACAGCACAGAAAGCTACCATCACTTGTCAAACTGTGTGTCTGTGTCCACAGGATGTTTCCCTCCTTTTATGGCAGTGGCGATGTTCTGCTGTCTTCAGCGGTGCAGCTAAAGAGCGCGATGGAGCAGGACGTCCGTGGAGTCGAATCTCTTCTGCATCACTTAAATGTCTGCACACCGACACAAACATTGTGGTGTTTCTGCTGTTTGATTTGTAAAAGATGTTGTATTTATCATTGTGTAGATTGGCACGGTGTTTGTTTGTTCTTTTACCTGAATTTACAATCCTTTATTTCTCATTTCCTTTTTCTTCAACTTTTGTGAATCATTCTTAAAGTTCACCTCCTCATATTTTCATTCCACTCTTTATCAGCTCCATTAAGACATGAGATCAGGCCTGATGTTGCTGCTCCATCTTGTTATTTATCTCCCACAGATAGAGACTATCTCTCTGTCAGCACCCGGCTGCTTCAAGTAGTCTATCACACTTTCTGTGACAAGGTCTCCTCACCTGTCCATCCATCCACACTCAGTGGCAACACCGTGTGTGTTTATGTGTTTATCGCTAATTTCAAGGGAAGGTGTTGAGACTTGAACCATCTGTTTGTGATTCCAGCTCAGCATCCTTGACACCAGTTTGACAGGTAGTCAAAGACAAAGAGCTAAACCTCTTCAGCATGTCCCCGGGTCACAGCGTTATGTCACATTAGCACTTTATGATCACATTCAGCCCCTTGAAGGATCAATGGCTGAAGCGGAGGCGATATGTACATGGGATGTTTTTGATTTGAAGCATATGGTCATCCGGGGAGGGGGGGATTTGATACTCTGACTCTACAGTAGAGCAGATTATTACAAGGCTTTGCACTAGAAGCCCTTTGATTGAAGGGTGGTCTCTCCTTACTGCGCTGCCCAAATACCATCAATAGAAATAGATTTGAGGAACACTTTGTTGTCGTTGTGTGTACACGTGCATTGGAATCTCATATGCATGGGTGCAGAAAGCAACTGCAGAAAACGCTCCGTCCCCTCTTTTTCTTCATGTGTGTTCCACGTATTTCAGCCACATTTCTGCAAATATTTATACCGGGTGTAAAACACTCTTGATCTCCCTCCCCTGTTTACTCTCCTGTTCATTCTCCCAGCAGACTCTCACACTGACCTTTTTTCATCCTGAGGGAGAGTGACAGGAGGGAGGGGACGAGAAGTCAAGAAGAAGGGGGTTTGGGGGGTGTCGAGAAATAGACCAAGTGAGAGTCAGGATGTTGGGAGAAAAGAGAGAAGGGGAGGTGGAAGAAAAACTACGATGAGAGCGAGGGTTTAGCAAGCAGAGGAGCGAGGAGTGAGTGTTACACGTGATGGATGACTTGTCATCTTTTAGGCATCAAAAGCCCAATCTGCCAATCCAGACGTTCAGAGAAAACACACAACGCAGTCATGTAAGGAGGCCCATTGGGTTAATTGTGGAGTAATTTGACATCTGTTGACATCTGAGAACGTGCTAGCGTCTGCTGAGGGAAGAGAGACATGGTGGTGTTGTAATGGTCCCTGCTAGCTTTCCAAATGAGGCACATGACTGAGCTGGGGCACACACCTCGGAAATGAGGACAATCATCCTTTTAGCTGTGTTCACAGCAGCTTAATCAGTGGGGACACACACACACACACACACACACACACACACACACACAGGGTGTTATCTTCTGTGAAACTAATGATCTTTTTCACTGGGTGGCCTATTGGATATGACACACACACACACACACCCACACACACATATACTTATCTACATCATGCTTATCTTCCAAGCATTCATTTATATTATCTCTGTCATGATCAATAAAGTCAACTTGTTAAGCAATGCTTGCTTTCAAACATTTAAACCTCATCTGTGGACAAAAATCCCTTCTTTGGGGCCAGTTGTGGATTTTTTTTTTTTGACAATCAACAGCTGTGTGCCATAAAAGAGCAACACATTTGTCATGTGATGAATGTATTTTGATGATACTTGTCATCAGATATGTTGGGCATCGTACTCGACCTATATTTAAAGTCATTAGAATATTAGCAAAAAGGAAAACAATTCTGCTGTCAGGCCGGCATGAGACATGTTAATTTGTGGATTATTTTCTACTGACATCTTAAAGCTGCTAACAGGGTGCTAACATGTCTCCAGCTGTGAGAAGTCCTTCAACCCTACCTCCACATTCCTATCAGTGTAAAGGCTGCTGTTTTCTGTCTGTGGAAGGGAAACAGAGCTGGTAGCCGGATTCCTCTGCTGCATTTTGGCAAAAGCTGTGGAAGAGGCCTTAGGATCATTAGTGAGGCTGGCATGAGAGGTTGAAAGAGATCTGCCAACACACTGCCATTATTCATCAAGAATGAAGACAGCTTTTGCCTGACTAATCACAGCGGTAGTTTTATTCTCTTTTAAATGGCAGCTGTCAAAATAAGACAAAATAGCCGAGCAATGTAGACGCATTCCAAGTTCATGCCAACATATAAATTGCAGGCCATGGCGAGCTACACACCTCTTTACTCTCCCTTACACCCTTTACACAACCTTGCAACAGATCTGTCAGACTGACCTTGCTCTGTTCTGTGCAAAAGTCCTCAGTTAAAGCTTGACATTAGTCATTTTCTAATAAGAATTCCAGACAATAGCTTGGCCTGATTCCTCTTCACACATGTAGCAAACAAAGTGAGAAGGGTGCTGTAAGCTGACACAGGTGAAATGGAAAATTGTTGGCAATAAATGAAGAATCCAAGGGCTGTGAAAGGACAAGGGCAGAGAAAAAAAACAGGAAAGCTGTCGTTTTTGTGCAAAAGTGCATGACATCACAGCACTCCCAGCTTCCATTAAGGCCTAATAAATGAAGGGCTAACAAGGCTGGGTGGGTGGGAAATATGGGAGGAGGGGATGGAGGGAGGGGGTACCCTGCCACTCCAAGTCTCTGTCAACTCCATCAGGAACACTTGAAGGAGGGGTGGGAGTGGAGCGAGGTTCGCAGTAAGGCAAGGGTGGAAGGAGGCTAAAAAAACCTCCCGGCCCATTAGAGAAATCAGGCCGGGACTCTAAAAACACCCTGAGAGCAGAGAGGCCGAGTGGCCCTGGTGTAAACATACGGTGGGTGGCAGCCCCCGAGTGTTCTGACAGCCAACGGCGGCCATGATGGATCTCTGGAGTTATCTTATTTTCCACTGTTTTAATTAGAGGCCAGGCTGTGAGCCTCGGCAGCTGGCTCTGCTGTACTGACTCCTGCGGCCTGACAGAGAAAAATGTCCACCGATACGGCTGCCAAGTTCAGCCTGACCAGAGAAGGAGAAAGAAAATCCACTTCTGGGATCCATAATTCTATTTACTGAGCAGGTTGCTCTAAAATCAATAAAACACAATAATTTGAGTCGATGTCCCTTCATATTTGTGTACCTTTCAAAAAGTGTTTCGATTTTCTAACTCTAATGAGAAAGCGCCAAGGACATAATTTGGAGGAGAAAAAAAATCACCTATATTTACTTTTAATTAGAGCCATGCATCTTAGAATACAATGATGGAATGAGTTAAGGTATCAGGTATCGGTCCGCTAAATGGACCTGGAGTACAGTTCATGGTGCACCCTGTTATTAGATGGCACCCTGTAATTCAGCAGTGATGGGACAGAAAGGATGAACGATAAAAGACTTAAACTACCTCACAGTTAGTGAAGGGTAAAAACTAAGTTTTAAATGAGAGACATTATTACATTGATCAAATTTACAGAAATTAAATTCTTATGAATTTATCAGACATATAAAAAATTATTCTGTTAATAATGAATGAAAATATGTTTTCCGCAATTGTGCTACAATTATGGCGGATTTAACTGGTATAGCAATTTAACAAAATTCCTCTCTTTTTAACAGCGTTCTGTAATTTTAGGATATTTATTTTTACGTTTACAGGCATGCAGACAATTAAAGGCTTTGCAGGTAGACAGATTTGAAGTGGTCATGTTGGGCAAAAGGTTTCTTCTCTAATCTTGAATCACTAAACACAGTGTTTCAGAAACTGAAAAAAGTGAATCCAATTTGAAAATTTATTTCATTTGGAATTTTGAAGTAGTTATTCCTTATTGGTTTGGTGGCCAGAGCTATGTCCATATCAACGTGTATAAAAACGTTAAAAATGACTAAAGATCTTTTTTTATTTTGATAGGGCTCATAGGAAATATTTTTGAGTCTTCTTCTTCAGCTGCACAGATCAATGTAAATGTTTTAAAAAATTTGAAATGAAATAGTGATAATACATAAAAGAAAATCTGTTTGTGCTTTCGTCAAGTAATTGATTTACATTTTGCACATGATTATTATAGTGATAGCAGCAATTTGACAGAAAGACGTTTCAGAGCGAGATGCAGACAACAAGCTTTTTTACATCTTTCTCCTCTCGCTTGTTGAAAAACAGAAGAAAGGAGGGAAAGTGCAAGCGTGAAAGTTGTTTTACAAAGCTCTGGAAAAGAGGAAAATAAAATCATGTCATTGTTGTTTACACTGTACCCCCCAACTGTGGGTCTGTGTGTGCAAGTTTGTGTGTTCCTCCATTTTCACTGTTTAGGCTGCGTTATTGTGAGTCAGCTTCCAAGGAAATTTTGAAATTCACCACCATGCAAGACCAATTTAGACTTTATCCGCTGCTGACTCTTTCTTCTTGTCCTGCGTTCACACGCAAATTCAAAGAAACATTTTTGCATTAAGAATATATAAGAGTTTTATGTACGTGGATTTAATCAGTTATACAGTTAATGCAGCTAAAGCACTTCAAAATGTTGTGCTTTAAGTGAGCTGGAATGAACTCGTAAAAGAAAAAAAATGGACAATTCATGCATTTTAACAATTTAATTCAAAAGTCATCTGTGAATATTTTAGATATTTTTATGGGAACAGTAATCAACCTGTTGATGATCACCTCATGAAGCACCGGGCGCACGCATACCTACACACAGAGATATGAATGTGAAGACGATTGCATGGAAGAAAACACAACTATGAACACACATGCTTCCAGATGCACAGATGCTCGATGATCTCATTGCTCAAGACAGAATAATCATCTGTAAGTAACTCATTCCTGCTATACCTCCACCTTTTCCTGGTCACTAGGGTAGTAACCTTCTATGCCTGTTTTCACTGCAGCCTCCATCAGATCCAATCCAATCCAATCTAATCTTTATTTGTTAAGCACTTTACAACATCATAGAATGGCAGAGTTAAGACAACAGGCTACTGTTAACTGTGTTTGATTTGCAAGGACAGGGGAATACACGTAAATAGTAGTGCTGTCAGGCGATTAAAAAAATTAATCTAATTAATTACAGGATTTGTAATTAATTAATATAATTAATCGCATGTTAATCTCATACCTGCTAAAGGACCCCAAATAAAGAATTTGAATTCTAGGATATTACAAAATTGTGGTACATGACTAATCAATAGAATACACCAAGAAGAGAAGATTTGAAATCCACATTTTTATTGGTTAAATGTGCTTTATAAATGAAATTCAAAAGAAAAAAGGCCAAGCACATCAGCAAACCAATTAGACCAGGTGCATTTCTCAAAAATGCAATGCGAATAGAGTTAATAGATTCGATTTATATAGCACTTTTCTGGACACTCAAAGACGCTTTACATCGGATCCATTATTCATTCACTCCTCATTCATACTTGGTGATGGTAACTACGTGTGTAGCCACAGCTGCCCTGGGGCAGACTGACGGAGGGTCTACAGCGCAGAATCACTGCGTTGTTGTTGATAGTCCCGTCTTTGTTCTTTTTATAAATAAACTTTCCACCCAAAGGTCCGAGTGGGCTTGCCTCGCTCTCCTGTGTCGCGTCCATCTCTGTTGTCAGTCACTCTGCTTTTGACTAGTGGCGCAGGTAGGAAGTGACGTCACTGCAGCCTACGGGTCCCTCAATGGGCCAAATTTAAAATGCTTGCACATCGACTTGCCACTCACGATTAATTGCGTTAATTTTTATCATAATTTGCAGCGTAATTAAGTAATCTAATTAACGCGTTAATGTGACAGCCCTAGTAAATAGATAAAAATTCACATAAAAATCAAGCAATTTGGCATATCCAACTCCAGGCCTGCCATTGTGCAGGAGCATGCAAGCATGCACACACACCCTCATGCATATCTGGCATCAGGCTGTCCAGATGGAGTTCATCCCCTCCCAGCCTGCAGCCATATTTTCACTGTTTACTCTGATTTTCTCTATATCTGGCCATTGTTAAGCACGCTTGGCTGTGTGAATACAGTCAGATACATGTTTGAAGTGGGAGTATACTATGTGCCGCTTGTGCCAGTGGTGAAGCATTACTGTGCTTCACCACACACACACACACACACACACACACACACACATACACACACACACACACACACACACACACACACACACACCACTGTGTGTGCGTGTGTGCGTGTGTGTTTGTGCGCACACTTTGGGTGGGAGAGAAGGGTTTTCCAATAACCAATGGATGACGAGTGTTCAAATATGTGCAGGAGTGCACGAAACATGTCCGAAAAGCCACTAATTTGTGAACTGCATGACCTGTGCAGGTGGGTGCTATTCTCAGAAATGCATCTTGCCTCCTCAAGACATTTGTTTGTACACATGATGAGTTAGTGTAAGCTGCAGCAGGATGTTTAGGACCCAAACATGTGTGAGAGTGCTCTTCAGTGTGTGTGTGTGTGTGTGGGTGGGTTGATAGTCGCTGTGCGTATGAATTTGCACCCAGACGTAATCATGATTGCATTGTGATTCCCTTAAAAGTCCCGTTGTCCCTCTGGATTAAAGACTTTCATTTAAAACCTGAAATCTGTCATTGTGTTAAATTATATGCCTCCTATAATGGAATAATATGGAGTATACGATGAGCTGCAGTTAGAGGAAAATGCAAAAAAAAAATCCAAGCATCTGAGTCTTAGGAAATAGTGGAAAAATGAAAGGGTCGACACGGCAGAGCCTCATTGCGCTATTGTCTTCCTCTTCTCCACGTTCACTTTTTCCACATTTAGCATTGGCTGCTTTGATACATGCTGAAGGAATGCGGGGTGAGTAATCATAGAGGGAGAAGGAAGGGAGGAAAATTTAAGAGCAGTGGATTACACTGATGAACTGAAGAGGTGATGGAGACAATTAAAGAGGCCACAGGGTGAGAAAAGATAGACGTTTAAAAAGAAAGGTAAGATAGAGAGGGAGAGGAAAAAGAAACATAAAGTAAGCGGGGCCTCCCTGGATGTTGTTACGCCCTGTGCGATCATTTGAGTTGATTTGGATTAATGCTCTAATTGGGAAACACACAGAGACTGTTAACATCTGCGTCCCATAGCGGCGGAGTGGACGCCAAGACAAACCAGCGCTGCGTCACACTGACAGATTCCACCCAGTAACAAGAGCACTGAAGCAAATACCTTGTATGAGAGACCAGGGGATTTAATGAAAAAATTGTCCGGGCTTAAGGGTTGGGAGCTGTAGGTCATTTAAGTGGCACTGCCAACCCAAAGCTAACATCATGCGCAGAGAAAAGGGGGGGGGGGTGTTTCTAGAAAAGCTGGAGAGCTACAGGATTACATCTGGCTCAACAGTACTTCCACACTGGCCTGTGCACAGCAAATAAAATGAATCCCAAACATTTGCAACTGCTTAAAATGCAACCGGCCAACCAAACAGATAAATGTTCGTTATTTTTAATGCCATGGACCTAAAAGTCCTCGACTCAGCAGGAAGATGAAAGAAATCAAAGTAACACTGTCACGGATCACAAATCTTTTGATCTCGTGCGCAGCTGCTGCTCCTCATGATACTGTGGAAACTGAGTCGTTCAATAGGACCCAAGTGCGTGATCTATGTCAAACACTGCCATAATTTAGATACTGTCCATAAAAGAGGAGGATCATGCCATAAAATATGGGATTTGAGAAGCAGCACGCTGAGGGTCTATCAACAGAAGGAGGTGAAGATGACGAGGTGAAAGCAGGAAGAGCTGCGGAAGGTCAGGATGTGGACAGAGGTGCTGGATGCTGATCTTGATAACGAGGAAGGTCAGGAATCCTGGCAATCAGGCAGAGATGAAGAGGTTTAGTTATTGGGTAAACAACGCTGCAACGCTCGCTGTAAAGAGAAAGACCTTCTGAGCTGGGCTGGTGTGAATGCTGACGAATGATTGGCTGAGCTGCACGGAGGACGGTGAGAGACTAACAAGGCCTAGGGAAAAAGATGAATGAGAAATTCATTTAAAGTATACAGATTTACATTTGTAAGGGGGAGGGAATAACAGTCCCTGGGAAAACAACGTCTCAAACAAATATGTGAAACCTTCTGCACTGACATGTTTTTCATTATTTTTGGTTAAAACCATGATTTTATTAATAAAATAAGCAACATATCAAGATGCTTTTCTTTTTAATTTTAGTCTAACGTCTTCTATAATAGTACATAGAAGTGTTTAAGTGAGTGGTGTATAAACAGTTTGTTGAGGTTGTGCAGAATCTGAAGCTGTGTAGCCTGTAAAACACAATGCCAGGTAAAAACAGAAAGGCCCTCATTTGATTTAGCCGAGGCTGCGTCTTCTGTCGGAGGGGTAGCACTGTAGCATACATGAACATAAAATTCATGAGCACACACATTCTTAGAGACAATTGTGAGAAAGTGTTTTTTATGGTGACACACCGTTATTCATTTGGTCAGGCTGCGTTAGAACAATGTAAGGCTACACACCCTGTCTGTGTGACTCTGTGACCCCTGTAACCCCTGTCCCCCTGACTGCCTCTCCTACTCACACTGGATCCCAACTACACCACTCCATCGTTGACCCCCATTCATCTGAACCGACCCCTGTTATCAGGTCCGCCAGTTTTAGCTGTTGCATACAGATGCGTGTAACCAGTGCCCGTCTCCCCCGTCCTCCCACCGTCCTCCAACTCGACTTTTCCCGGTCCCTACCCGTGTCAAATCTCCCTAGCTTTCTTCTCATGTGCTCACACGCATCTGAAACTGCATGCTGTGGGAAGATGTGCTGACTCGATATTCACGGACAGCACAAAAAGCAGTGTCAAGTGTCAAGGCCAAAGACTCAGCCTGTCGGGCCAAGAAATCAGAGCCTGTGGATTCATACGGTAGGAAGAAATGCCACAGCATTCAGAGAGATATCAGCCAAACACACAGCAGCGGTGGTCACATCAAAAACACACACACACACACACACACACACACACACACACACACACACGAACTTTTTACCAAGATGGCTTTCATGACTGCTTCTCCTGCTTCCTGCAAGGTTTCATATTCAGCTCATTGTGTTTGATCATGCACAAGTGTGCAACACACCTCACCATACCTAATTAACAACAAATGGTGAAAGGAGAAACACACTCGCACAAACACACAATTGCAAGCACAGTACATACTGTATTCCCCTGGCACAAAAACACACACATTCTCCTGAGCAATACGACCCATTACTCATGTATGGATTAACAGTGCTGCCTGTCAAACACACAGACTTACACTTTAGGTTTTGTACCACACACAGCGTGCACTGATTCAATAGCATCTTACATGCACTCACAAAGTACAGCATAGTAAGAATTATTAGAGGAAAATGGGTTAAAATTAGAATGAAAAGGAAATCAAACGCACCACATGTTGAACCTCCTTCATTTCCCCACATGGGACTTCTAAGTGGAGGAAGATGTTTGAGCATATCTTATGCCAAACTCTTTCATTCCAAGAAATATGTTGCTCCTAAACGATTGGTTTCTATCAAAAGGGCAATCTTACTGGAGGAAGAGGAAAATAAAATGAGGTGAGAAAGAGAGGCGGTGGGGGGGGGGTTCTGACATCTTTCTGATGCTGTAATGACCGTCTCCACTCCTGCATGTTGACAAGTTTCACTTCAGCGGCTGATCCTCGTTCCTTCTCTGGGCTTGCGGCTTCGGTGTTTCTGGCCAACCTCACCTCACTCAAGTGAAAAGTGAAAAAAGTGAAAACATGTTGACACAGTACCAGCCGGCAACTTGTGAGAATTTCGAGCATCCTAGAAAATGGAAGGATGGGATAGTCGGATACTCCAGAGTGACTTCAGCTTCACTGGACTGGAAGACACAATAAAAAATCTGAAATGTATATGAGCATGACTGGTGCTATATGATTAGCTCCATCAGGAAACAGAAAAAAAAATATATTGTCCTGGTGTTTTTAAGTGTTTTGGGTATGACCTGGTATGAGTGACTCTCTCAACAGACAGGCCTCAGGGACTGTAAACAAAGGGTGGGCTAAATTATGACTGCTAAAAATGTGGCAGAAAGCTTTGTCTGACAATACAGGAATGGCAACCTAAAAGGCTGCATGTGTCCGTGCCAGCGCATCTTATATGACGCATCTTTTCTTAACTTGTGAAGTGTAATTACAGATTTCCTGCTAACGAGGTAAACAAAGATTCAAACACAGCTCAAAACAAAGCTCCTGATGAGGAGTTTGGAGTCAGCTAATAACGTATTCCTTCGAAGCAGCGGGGGTGGAAGGTGTTGAAAGTGTTCGTGTTTTCTCCAAGAAATTCAGGCAGGGCGTTTTCTCATATTTATGTTAGTATTTACGCGTGTGTGTACAGGTCCTTTGAAAAGTTTACATATTGAGGGAAATAGGATAACTCTGGCCTCCAAAGGCAGAGAAGCAGGTGCTTATCTTGTCAAAACTGTTGTGCTAAGCTAACCTTTGACCCCTGGTTGAAAGCCAATTGAGAAATTAAAACAAGGTATTAACAAAAAAAAACAAAAAAAAAAACAGCCTCACTTCACTTCCCGCTCTTCTCTCCCAACACTCACAAAAACACTCG
This sequence comes from Antennarius maculatus, assembly GCA_013358685.1. Classification (NCBI taxonomy): domain Eukaryota; kingdom Metazoa; phylum Chordata; class Actinopteri; order Lophiiformes; family Antennariidae; genus Antennarius; species Antennarius maculatus. Next base: position 15,854,841 of record CM023606.1, read on the forward strand.
CAGGCACAAAAATGGTAAAGGTCATCCAAATAAATCACGTTGTATTCGTCAGTGTGTGCTGCACACTTTCCTTCCCAGCTCGCTGAAGGAAACAGTAAATGTGGAGAGAAGGATTAAAAATACAAACTGTGCATTTTTCATCAACACGGATAATCTTGAGTTTGGGGTTATTTGTGGAGGAAAGGGTGTGAGAGGGGAGGAGAGCATGGGTATAAGATCATGAGTGTGTGGGTTCTGTCTCATGTTTACCATCAGGTCTGAGTAATTGATTTTCAGGCATGAATCAGGAATATTGTCCAGGAATTTTGCTTTTCTCTGCACAATGTGCCAAACTCTTTCTAATAACCCCTGAAAGATGGTTCCAAAAAGATGGGATCTGGCATGAATCTGACATTCCAACAAAGTTTTCTTCTAAATATTTTTCACATCCGTTACAACAGACAGAATGACCAATTTCACTTTGACTTTCAAAATGACAGGATGCAGCACATTGAGAAATAAATGTCAGATCATTTTAAACCTCCCAAAAAAAACTGGAAGATCTTCATTTTCAGCCAGAATATGAATTTATTATCAGATTTGTTATTTGATTATTTATAAGAAATGTTATAGTCCTCCTGAAGTCTCCATTAGTTTGCACTGTATCCATCATCAAACCCCTCAAACCACCCACAAAACACAGACATGCAAGCAAACACATGCTGACAGTCCTTCACTTAAGAATAAACAAGCAGATAAAAACTGAAACAATAACAAAAAAACAAAACTTGGAACAAAAAGCTTTATGACCAATTACTTTGACTGAAATGGGAGCTCAAAACGCTAGTTACTTGAAAGAGAAACACAAAGACATCAAGAAAAAGACAATTTATTTAAGGATTACATGATGATTCTTTGGTTAATGCTGAAAGCATCAGTCATGTGTCTCTGATAATTCTCTTCATAAATGCCCTCTTACAGGAACAGGAAAGTTAAACAAGTGAAAATAGTCTCATGTTTTGCTGCTCAAATAACGTAACAAAAAGTAAATGACTCTGCAGCTGATATTGGAGGCCAGGAATAACAAAAAACCCTCATACCCACGCATAAACACAGAACCCTCAGCTACTGGCTGCTGTAAGTTTCCTTCAAAAAGGCTAAATTGACAGAGAACAAGAGTCCAGCTGTCATCCTGAGAGTCTCAGTCAGGCCTGAGGCTCTGAAAATTACTCACCCTGTCACAAAAGAAAAGCATGTTGACAGACATGATTTGACCAAGTGTCCTTGTCTGTATCTTTGATATGATGGAAATGTTTGTATTGGGCATCATGGGGAAAATAGAAGAAAAAAAGCTTTGGCAAAAAAGAAAATTCTCATGCTCAAACGTGGATGGGAATATATAGTTTAATTCCAACATTACAGTAAAATAGTAATCAGAACATTTTCTAAATGTCTCACTCGTAAGTATCCTAATAAACTCTTTGCCAATTATATGTCCGCACCAAAATAACTCTTCTTCTGTGGTTGAGTACTGCAAAATGTTTAACGCTGTCTCCCTCCCACAAAAAGAGGCTGTCGAGTGTTTTGGGGTTAGTAAAACCAAGTCTGTGCGTCTCCCCAGTAATCTTCAGGCCACAAAGGGCTGCAGAAGGTGGAAAGCATCCTGTTGCGCTGCAGCCTGAGGGCTCAGAAAAGATCTGGGATGGAGGTTGATAATGAGCACGGGGATAAAGTCGGTCTTATCACCCTAAGCCCCCAGGTCACATGGCACTGCTGGTGGTCACGGGCCCCTTAATCATTATGAAAACTCACAGCACTGCTCAGCAAACAGGTATTAGTCGTACATAAACACACAAGTCTGACTCCTTCAGAAGAGTAATGAATGAACATACTCTTTATGTCATGTGGTACATTTTATTTTAATTATTCACATCATTTCTTGGAGGTATCATGTCAAATGTTACAGAGCCGCTGAGTTGCAGGGAGTTGAGGACGGTGTGGTCGGTGGAGCTTTATAAATACGCCCATGGGTGATATCTCCATCGGGGGCTGCACCTAGTCAGGGTAAGTTGTGTAGGGGGTCAGAGGGGGAGACAGAGATGAGTGTGGTGTGGAGATAGCCAGACCTCAGGCTGTGATTTGTTGAAGTACATCAGACGGGAGTTTACCAGAACTTGAATAAATCACCTTAGTGGCACCAGTGACAAAATCTTGGTAATGCCCTTGTTCAGTGCATTTGTTTGCTTCTAAATAGGCACTAATGAACATGAGTCAATAAGTTAATGAAGACTGTTTACCTCTTAATCGCAGAGGACACACTTTTCAGTTAGTGTTTTTTCAATTATTAAAACGGATCAATATATCCCTACAGTTACATTTATTCCATCTTTCTGTTTCAGTGCTGGACGTATGACTCTATCTCCCACATAACTGAAAGGTTTCACTATGTGCCCAGATTTCACAATGCAGTTGTTAAAGTTACATGCTGGATTAAGTATAGTTTCCAAACACACTGTCACTCATGCACATAATTTAAAGGGAGGACAGAAACACTTCTTACGTCTTCATTTGATTAATTTAAAAACTTCCTCTTGTTGTCAGACTTGCATCACTCTGCAAATGAGGGTCCAAGTGGCACAACCATAAGGAAATCACTATATTTTTGCATGAAGTGGGACCTAAAGCCAGTCTCCTGAACAGGGAAATACAGAGACAATAAGAGAAGCTTCCCAGCAAACTTGTTGCATAAATCAGATTTGCACCGGGACAGTGGGGAGTTGGAGGTGAGTGTAAGTTGTTGTAATATCGTGTCTGAGCCCAGCCAGGATACGACAAGCCAGTATTGTCTTACCATTACTATTCTTACTGAGTTGACCACACACACAGCAGCTGATGAAAAGATTGATTGGAGTAGCTAAAAAAGCCATTTGATACCGGTGAGTCTAATGAAAGAATGTGTATTAGGATTAAAACAGCATCAACAGCAGGGGACCAAAAATCACTAATCACTATCACTAACCAACTAATCACTATTGTTCTACTTGTGGGTGCAATAATTTTTTCCTGATTGAAATTACAATGTGATTTTTTAAAAACTAACTTCAACATAAAAGTTAAGCACAAGCAGTAGGATTTCATCGATGTTTTCATGGTAACAGTGGTGAAAACAGGAGCAGGCCTCCACTTCTTCCGTCATTTCAGCATGTATCCCATTATGGTTGTACTGCGCGGACAGAAGGGTTCTGCCTTCTCGCCACAGCTTTATTTATTTTACTGTCTTTCATCTGCAAACCACGACCAATCTGCATCAGAGGGAAATCCACTCTGTGTATCCCATAGGTGTCATTTAGGATTGATTCCCTGGAATTAGGAGACGTCAAATTGGAACCATGTGTCTGTCTGTCTGTCCATCTGTCTGTCTCTACTGACACCTGTGATAAGGCTCTTAGCACACGGAGAAATGGCAAATTAATGTCTTTGGTTAGCCTACGGCCTCCAGGGATCCACTGGAAATTCACCTCTCGAGTATCTGTCATTCTGTTAAATAGTATGTACAGAAGTGATAATAAGCAAAAAGAAAAATCCACCACCATCCACATCCGAAAGCAACACTCCAGAGGATCCTGTGTTAATACCCGGTGAATATTTTTCCACTTGCTTGAACATTCAGAAAACCTTTTTAAAACAACTTTATTCATTAAATTATTTCAGTATCCAAATCCAGCCATGAGATTCAAACAGGGTGAAATTCAATTAACCAATGTGAGTTAAGAACAAATCAGGTCAAGCAAAGATAGCAGGTCTCCAGAATTTAATCACAGATCAGGAACCAATTTATCGTTATAATGAATTGTTGAAGCTTCTTCTTTAGATAGCTGGCTGGACAACAAGCTGGACTGGACAATCAACATGAGGGAGCTGTACAAGAAAACTCAGAGCAGGATGTACTTCCTGAGGAGGCTGAGAGCATTCAGCTCAGTAGTTGGGATGAAGCTGGACCCTCTGGCAACGGGGGCAGAGAGGACAAACTGCTGGACATCATGGACAATGTCAGCCACCCTCTGCACACTGTTGCCAACAACCAAAGAAACCTGAGCAGCCAGAGACTGCGCCTCCCAACATGCAGGACCAACAGACTGAAGAACTCCTTCATTCCCAGAGCCATTAAACTACTCAACTCCTCTCTGGGGGAGAAGATGTGTAAGAGGGACTACACAAAAAACCATAAACACTACAACACTATAAACACTTTAACCCTTATGCCTATTTATGCCCTTTTTTATTTGTATATTTTATGATCTGTGTAAGGTCTTTCAATAAAAACTGTGGCTCCAACAATCTGTTATTTTTATTCCTTTAGGTGTTGGTACTTCTTTCTGTGTGCTTTGTGTGGTCCCTGTGCTGTGTGTAGTGCAACGGAGATGTCAATTTCCCTGACGGAACCTCCTTAAAGGATCAATAAAGTTCTACTACTACTACTACTACTACTACTACTACTACTACTACTACTACTACTACTACTACTACTAGATGTGACAAGCAAGAACAGTAATTTTTATCCATCTGGTTGTTGAACAAAGCCTACAAACATAAAGCAATCAAGAAGACCAACAAGTTCAATATTACTTATTTATTACTACCTTGTGTCTCTACAACAACACCCAAAACAGGGAATTCATCATTAAAGTTTCTCTTTAATCTGGAGCATTAGACTTTGAGGCTAAATTCAACTCCATAAAACAAAGTAGTAACAAATAAATCTGCAAAAGGACTGTTAAATAAACAAATAAATTTGTTAAAAAAAAGTTATTTGTTTCTGTACAATGTAGTTGCAGCTATATCCAGTTGTTTCTGTAATATTGTGAGTTTGTGTCTTCAAATATTGATTTCTAACTTTTGTGATAGAGTAGAAGAAACAAAAACAAATTGGTGAATTTGAAAACTGGATAATGCAAAACAATAAACAGCATGTTTGCCCTTTCTTCAACTGACAGGGTCCCATTGAGATATAAGATGTCTTCATCCAGAGAGTCCTGGATCACTTAAAACCAGAAGATATATTAATAACCAATAACAAATCCATCAGGAAAGCATAATAACACTGCACTGTGTAATATATCACAAATGAAAGCAATGGAAACAAGTATGCAACAAGGCATGTTGAAATGAATGGAGAGTTTAGCAAGAGGCAACATGGGAGCAATTGTTGCAGAACACAGATTAAAACCTCCAAACCTCTAAATATTAGTGCTATGAAAAGGCTTTCCACACTATTTATCTCACTTTGTAAGAAGAATTTCTTGAATTTGTCTGCACAGGGCACACAACTATGAGTTGGTTCTACAAAGTGAAGGAATTAGGCCTGCAGGTAATCAGTATAGTGTCATCATTGTTGGCTAAACAAAAAGGTACACAGAGTCCATTTACTGTACAGTCCTCCCAAGACCAGGAAAAGAATGCGATGGCATTTGTCTCCTTGTTGAAGGATCATTCAGATTATATACAATCATGACAAATGGACTAATTGTTTTTCTCTTAATCTTTTTTAAACAATGTGGTATCACAATCCTAAGGGTTTGACCGCATGAATTTAGACCTGCATGTAGTCATTCAAGACAATCTTCCATCGTTTGGTTGCGGGAAAGAGCGCTACAGAGCAGTGATCCAACATGAAACATCTGCGACCTGATTGATTCCTGAATCAAATTGCCCATAACAACGGCTCGAGCTCAGGCTTTTAAAAGAAGTATTTCGCCCTAATACATGGCCCATTACCAAACAGCCATTCATCACATTAACCCTTCACCTCGAGAGCTGCCAGTGCCTCAGCCGGTACAGTGCCACAGTACTCTCTGTCTCCAGTCAGAACACACTCAACAGCAAGTCCACTTTGCCATGACTGTGTTTACCTCAGGAATACACAAATGCAGCCTGCCGCAGTCTCTATTAAAGACGCAAGAAGAAACCTCTGCTAATGTATGGAGCGTGGACTGGCTGACCCACTGGTATTATGTACAGACAGTTACACTACGTGTTCCTGATTTGTTATTTTGAGAATCTTACTGTAATGTACAGTACAAGTAGACAATTGTCACACTCACTAAATTCAGTTTAAGCTGCATGATTCTTCTTCAGTGTCTTTGTGAATAACCATAATCTCTATAAAAGAAGGTCCAGCAGGACACTGAATGTTGGGATGGATGTGAAGAGGATACAAATACACCAATCAGTACACTCACATAAAAAACACAGACAACTATATTTTAAAAAATCACAAAAATAAACACTTTTGCCAAACCTTTAATTAACATGAAGCCATGTGCTTTAGATGGAATTAAGGAGCTTCAGGCCCAGCTGTGGTGAGCTTGATTGCTTAATAATATGGTGATAAACACAACTATCAATCAAAGCCCCTGACAGGACTTACAATTCAAGAGAGATCAGCCAAAATAAGAGCCACTGACTCTCTCATTGCGGCGGTGTGTGTGTGGCTGTGTAACAGGATACTTACTACAGTATGCAATGAACTTACTCACGCCAGTCTAATGATGGAAAGAAAGTGTCACCTTTATTTACACAGCATGACTGAAGCAACTACAGGCATCACTTGAAAACAAGTTACGCAACCTAAAATGTATAATTTGAAAAAATTGTCTTAGCACAGTACACACTCTTCACAGTACAGTGCGCCCTCGCGCATTCGCGCATCAACGATCACAACTTCACCTCATTGCGGATTTTTTGTAGGCAGTCACATGATACCGTACGCGCATTCTATTGGCTGACAGCATCTGGAAGTGCACTATGTTCCGTGAGTCTTGGACTTCCGTGAGACACAAAAGTACTTTAAAAGTCAAAAAGAGTGTGCGGAAAGGTGATACAGATAAAAGGTGGTTTAATATCAGTATGGGGTGGGTCATAAATGTTTAAATTACCATAAATAATGAAATAAGTAGTTCATCTTTCTATCGCGGAAATCACATGTGGTTCCTGGAACGCATTAACCGCAAGGAACGAGGGCGCACTGTATGTCTAATATCAAGTCTCTAGAGCAATGTTCACTATGTTGTTCACATAGTAATGATTTAAGCACACTGTAAGCGCAATTTTTAACAAAACAAACTCATAATAATAGTAATAATAATAGCAACAACAATAACAACAAAAACAACAACAACAACAACAACAACAACAACAACAATAATAATAATAATAATAATAATAATAATAATAATAATAATAATAATAATAATAATAATAATAATAATAATTGTTTATAATAAATTAACAATCAAAACAAAACAGTAATTTGATTTGGTGTGATCAATTAGGAAAAATGTTACAAAGTCTTACACCAATCCATCCATCCATTTTCTGCCGCTGTATCTGCCGTCGCGGGTCACGGGAGCTGGAGCCTATCCCAGCTGGCATAGGGCGTGAGGCAGGGAACACTCCAGCACAACGCCAGTGCACCGCGGAGCCACACACAAAGACAGACAACCATGCACACACACACTCACTCGCATGGGCAATTTGGGACTGGCAAATCAACCTGAAGTGCATGTTTTTGGAGGTGGGAGGAAGCCGAAGAACCCGGAGAGAACCCACACGGACAAGGGGAGAACATGCAAACTCCACACAGAGCGGGACTCGAACCTGTTCCCGCCGTGTTGCAAGGCGACAGTGCTACCCACTACGCCACCGTACCGCTATTACACCAATAAAATTTTTTAAAAGTGCAAAAATTAAAATACATTTTTTATAAGACAAACTGGCCAGCATCAGGAGTAAAAGAGGAATTAGACTTTTAAAATCATGGATGTTAAAATAAAACTCAATAATAAACTGTGAAAACAAAAGGTGGATTTAAAGTGAGCAGGGCAACCCATTAGAGCAGAATTAAAATTATACAAAAAAATACTGTTTAAAAAGTTAAGGATAGACCTAAACCCAAACATTATCAGAGCGTCTGTCGAGTCCACACGCGAACCACACCCGAATAACGAATTCCGCGATACAGCGAAAACTATCTATTATTACGGTAATTTAAACGTTTATGACCCTCCCCATACTGATATTAAACCACCTTCTATCTGTATTACCTTTACACACTCTTATCGATTGTTTAAAACACTTTTGTGTCTCACGGAAGTCCAAGACTCACGGAACGTTGTGCACTTCCGGATGCCGTCATCCAATAGAATGCGTGTACGGTATCATGTGAATGCCTACCAAAAATCCACGATGAGGTGAAGTCGCGAGTGCTGATGCACAAATGCACGAGGGATCACTGTATTGTATAGCATTTGGAACTGTCTGATGTATATTGTACCATGCAGAATACAGATGTCTGAACAGTAATAAAAATGTTTGCCACCCTTTCAGTGATAAGGTCAGTAACTGCTGTGATTATTGTGCCCCTCTGTGTCTATGCCTGGTCCATATCTATTTATTATTGAAGGTTTTCTGCTGTACTCTGCACTTACATACTACTCACTGTCTTATCGATGACTGCTGGACTTGGTAACAAATGAACTTCCACTTGGTGATACTTAAACTACATCCTATTCCAATACTAAGGATGACAATCTGCATTTATTTAATTTGACCAATTTCACTAAAATGCATTTTTTTTAAATCTGCAATCTGAAACTGGGGTGATTGGAGCAGCAGTGCATTGAAATGCTCTGTCTCTGTATTATATGGCAAACATTTTGATTGAAAATAGAACTGGTCTCAGCATCAATCCGTGGTGTACAGGTAGTCTTCATGATACAAACAGCCACACGGTGCCTTGGCCGACTACTGTAGTTCCCCTTTCTGCCACAACCCACATCAAGAAGCGTAACATTATCACCCCATAGATTAAGATTTCATATTTCATTTAAAAATAACTCAGCGAATATAGGATTAAGTGAACGGTTGCTCTGATATTGGACTTCAATTGGCCTTTTCGTCTATCCTGTTGGCGCGTCATCTGCAGCATTTCGTCCTTTTTCCATCCACATCTCTATGAACTTCTGAGCAGGGAACAAACACACCATGTATTTAGGTGCATGGGGACAGTCATGAACATCGAGACTGCTGACAATTTGGATCAAATTGATCATTAGTGCCAGCAATGAAGACTATAGGCTGCAAGAAAATTCTGTCACAAACTGCCTGCTATTTCATATTTTTTCAACTATTGATGGTTTTCTTCCCCTATATGAACCAAAAGATGTAAGAACCAATGTTGGACAGGTTAGGTCTCTGCCCGCTGAATACTGGACTATCAATGTTTTGCTATTAGATTTTAACTATAGGTTTTGTTAACTGAGAAACTTACTAATGGAAATAAAACAGAGTAATCAAACATAAAGTGGCCTCTCGGGCTTCTGATTACAAAGACGTATCAGCGCATCATTCACATAAGTATGGTGGAATACCTCAGTGGATTAAGGCTTGGCTTAGCCTCTATAACCCCGAGGATAAAATTCATTCAGCAGAGGTTGAGATGTAAAAGTTACATTACAGTACTACAGGATTTTTCTTCATTTATGTGTTTCGTTTATGGCCGGTTTTTGTTTCTGGTCAGTCTTAAGGAATAGTACTTTCATATTTTAAGTAGTAATTGCATTTAAATGACCTCAAACGGTGACTATGTATTGAAATTTAATAAATAACGACTTACGAACAATTTATCTTATGAACAACCTCGTGGAACCAATTGTGTTCGTATGTTGAGGACTACCTGTACTCCACAAATTACCAAGGACTAGAACAGATATAAATATAAATTCATGGACTTCTTAAGCAGGAACAGAACCACTTAGTATTGTCCCAGACATATCAACACTGTGCTGCCTTCTTTCAATCAAAATGTGTGTGATCAATTGTTTAAAGCAGGACTCAGCACTTATACAGGAATGAACACTAACCACCGTCAGTCATTCTTAAGTCTTTTGTTAGTCCAGTGACCAGAGTCCCAGTCAGTTCTCTAGAGCAAGACTAGAGTTGTTTAGTCTCAGGGCTTCAAGGAGTTGTATGGAAGTCATCTCAAGGAGTTCCACAGTTAACGGTCCATATTGAGATGTATGTGCAACCTCTGCATTACAATGGATCAAGGAAGGATTTTTAAATGATCTATCTATCTATCTGTCTGTCTGTCTGTCTGTCTGTCCGTCCGTCCGTCCGTCCATCCATCCATCCATCCATCCATCCATCCATCCGTCTGTCCTCCTTGTCATTGCCATCATCGTCATTATTATGATGACATTATTAGAATTCACGTCATAATTATTAGTATTATTATTAATTCATTTCCCTGATGGAACCTCCTGAAGGGATGAATAAAGTCCTACTCTAGTCCTACTCCTACTCTACTCTATTATTATTATTATTATTATTAATATTATTATTATTATTATTATTACAATATTTTTATTATTATTGTTACTATACCAGCTTTTGATTAAGTAACTCATCTGATAATCGATAAAGTCTTTCAAAATATTTATATTTGAAGGAAACAACAACAAAACATCTTAGTTGTCTTTGAAATTAAATTATCAAAATATTTTAACCCTTATATTACTCTTTTTTTAAGTGCATGTAGCTGCTGCTGCATGAAAATCTTGTCTGCAACTCCATTTATAAATTAAAATGATCCTTAGTGATGAATTACACAGTGAAACGTGTATCTGTGATCCTGAGAAGTTTTATTTTCTTAATTGAGGTCATATATATGGAAACACAGGTTTTTCTTGATGTGACGTTATTTTCAGCTGCCTTATCGTGTCTGATTTTTACCTCTTAGTTTAGCCCATGCTGCAGCCTGACTTGATAACAGTCCGCTGTGCTGCTAATGTCTGTTTTTTGTTGGTCGAAGGTCTTTGCAGAGATGATGTGAAATCAATTCTGGCTCTGAGGTAAGTCTCTGCAGCTCTGCTGGACTGCAGCTATTCTCTCTCACCTCGCCACTTTTAGCAGACCGTGGCTGATTTCCTTCCTTGCGTGACTCCACAGTGTAAACACACAGCCAGAGTGACTCATCACTATTTCTCACTTCCATGGCCTGATATAAACACATGTAGGGGTCAGGTGTCATTTTGGGCTGGAGAGTGGGTGGGGTGGGGGGTGGAGGGGGGGCAGCATGTCTCCCCATAATACATCTTCCATTCTCCGAAGAATTCACGGCTTCCTGTGGCCAAAGCCACACGCCTGCCCGCTCCAGCCTGGAGGAAGGAGAAGGAAAAGTTAGAAATACGGAGGGAGAGATGGACAGACAACCGGTGTGACGGATTGCCCTCTCTGCCACAGCAGTCCTCTGCAAAATGGAAAGAATGTAGTTGTGATGATCCTGTACCTCTCTTCTCCCCAGAGAGAACAAAAAAAAACTGGGATGACCTGAGACCGGATGGAGAGGATGCAGTCAGCTTTAATTGCATGGCGTTACTGCAAATTAACATCTGAATATAAATACGAATGCGGTGCAGCACGGCACTAGAGAATGGACGCATGTTGCATCAAAGAAATAACATGTCATTGAGTTTCTTATGGTGCCAATTTGATTTTTCTTTTTATATATGCCAACCGAAATCTCTTTTGGACAGATTTTGAAAATGAGATGTCTCAGACAGATCTGATCAGCACTTTGTCTTCTTGAGCCATGCATTATTGCAGGGTATAGTCAGGGTGGAAGGGAGGGATAGCCACTTCCTTTCAGGCCCCAATCTGAAGAAGGGCCAAATACAGTCCAACATCAATCACTTTGCACTCCACAGCTTTCCCAGTACCATTGTTATAGAGCAGACCAACGGAAAGAGGCCGGTAGCAGGTGGAAATAAAAAGCCTTCTGACAACTACAGGCAGAGATTCCTCCCAAGATTTACAGAAGCCAGCAGGGGCAATGTGCAGCATCGCCAGCACCAGTCTGGACAAAGATAACATCTTTCTCATATGCACTGGTTAGTACAATTAGTTATAAGTGCATTTTCCACACACAATGCGACTATCACCTAAAGTGATAAACCATATAGACACCAAAGATTCTTTACAAGCAGTGGCACCTCTCTACTCTACCGCCATCAAAGAATGAGTGTATCCAATCAATCCTCTTAGGAGCTGAAAATTGTCAATTCTCATGATGCTGGTCTACACATAATCAAACAAATGTGGGGCGGATAATAGTATGGAGGGATTAGGACATCATCAATACATTTTCACCATTTTAATTAGATTAATTGTGCTGCAGCAAAGCTCACCTGATATTACACATGAATTCTTTTTACCATTTCCTTTTGAAGCTTGATATCCTGACCACAATATTAATTAATTTAAACATTCATACAAGTTTTCTGAAAATTTTGTATGTGTCGTTAGCATTTCTATACACTTCTGACCAACCACAGTAATTGTCATCTCTGCTCACGTATCTTATATGAAACCCAAAGCTTTTAATGAAACCCATGTATCGTGAAGTTTGATTTTATTTTAAGGATTTCCGACTCATGATAGTTTACAGAGATTTCATTTTGACTCAATTCACATTTTGAATTTTTTTCCCAAATTTTTTCTCCAAATAAAAATCTTGTTTTCCAGTTTTATTTTCCAGTTACTTACTTAAAGCATTTATTTTGTGACTAAAACATGTGCAGAGTAGAAATATAAGGAGAACTCAGAAAATTGCACAGCTAATCAGATGATCTTCAACAACTTCCGTTGCGTGCCGTCTGTTAGAAAGCCTCTGAATAAACAGACACAGGCTGCAGCTTCGCGCCAAACATACAGCATTTGTCTTCCTCCTCTTCATCAGCCCTCCCTTAGCCCTTCCTTCACAGGTAGATTATAACAGCTACCTCATCTTTATCATTTCATTTTTATTCCCTCATCTCTCTCCCTGGCACTGCCCACTGCAGTGAACATACCTCCCCCACAGTTGGGCTCCTCTTTTCACTCAGGATCACAGGCTAAAACCTGGCAGGATCACTGTCACATAATGCCCATGCGTGTGATGCTTCACTGGGACCCCCCTCCACTCAGGAAATGCTCTCGGCCTTTTTCCCACCCTAGTATTCCACTGCGGAGAGCTGGGCATTACAACCGAATCCAGTTACCATCCCAAAGCATTCCTGACTGATTCCAACCACGGCTTGGCTATAGGTTCCCACAGACAATGAGGATATGCTATAATTTCAAACTGGCTGGAGCACTGGGTATCAAGTTGTGAACTACCAAAGATGTTTACGGCAGAACAGAGGAGTTTGAGCTCCACAATAGGCAATTACCATGCCCACTCACCCCCTCCCCTTCATTCAATTTGTGGTTTGTCTGTAGGTGGGTTCAGTTGTGCACAGATTAAAAATAGTCAAACCCCATTCCAGACAAAAACTGTGAGAGACATGGAACACACATTGCACAAACGATATCTCCCATTGTGGTGTACTGTTTGGGAATTCTTAATTGCTTTTTCCAAAGCAGCTTGCCACAGGAAAATCCCCCTTCAGAAGAAAGAAAAAAAGAGCTGGTGGGCTGTGCATAAACACCATAGATATTATGTAAACGCACAAGTAAACACATACATAAACCCATGTCACCCCATGTGCGCCCATCAAACTGCCATCGGGGCAAGTATCAAAGGAGCTAACCTGCAGCATAGCCGGTTGTGGCCAGTGTATGCCTGCCCTCTCTCTTTTGTGTTCTCCACTGTGGTTTCTGCTTCAGCTCTTATTATTGATGTCTCTCCCTGCATCAGACAGACCATGATGGACCAGCCCTGGGAGGCATGCAGGGGCTGCAGGGTGGGGCACTAAGCAGGCTCTCGCTTACTGTGTGGGACTGCATCTTCCTTGAGAGGCCACAGAGTAGAGGAGAGAGGTGAAGCCTGTAAGGGAACATTTTAATCTGTTTTCACATTCAGTTTTTCTGTGAAAGAAATGTTTTTATTTTTTCATTTTAGTTTAAATTTACATCCTTCAAGACAGATTTAGTTAATATCATTTTAAATTGAAAAAAACTTATGTTCATATGATTTTTTTGACATGATTAACTTGATTCATAGTTTAGCATGGGAACTTAAAATCAAATGGAACACGTAAAGTTTATTGTAGCAAAGAAATCTAAAAAATATCAGTAACAAAATTATTCAGAAACCCATGAGTGCAGTGGTTTAAATATTGCCATTTAGTTTGCATGAAACTTTTGCTGTGCTTTTTTATATATTTAATTTTTTACTGATGCACAACCTTAATTTAACTTATTGCAAAATTACAGGTCACACATGAACGCAACAGTGGAAAGGTATAAACATGTAAGTAAAGTCTAATTTTGTTGTCCTTTATTGGACCAGAATGATTTCTTTTCACAAAAAAATGAAATGGAAATACATCACAAAGAACCATCATATGAAGTAGAGAGTCTAAAGGTGAAAAAACCTCACATGTATTTTTACAAATATTCTATTAATGAGTTTTAATAAAACAAACCTAAATATGTAATAAATATTGAGATTATAAATAATTCACAATCTGGCTCCAAATCTTTTAATTATGCTGTATGAATTAAATATAACAAATTCAACTAGTAAACTATTTGGATCCCATTGTATCAAAAGAAATATTATATTTTATTTCATTATGTTATATTATTTAGGCATACTTAAACCCTGAAGTTTAGTTTGATGTTAGTGAAACATGCTCCTATTTGAAGGTTTCATCAACAACAACAAGAAAAAAATGCACTGTGCTTTTATTTATGTACTTGATGAAAGACTAACAAGACTAACTGTCGTGAGCAGATATTTAGAATGACGGAACATTTTCTCTGCACGTATAATTTGACATTTTTGAATGTGTAAAACCTCTGAATCTGCCAATTCCTTCGCAGTGCCGTCCTCCATGTCAAATTATGTGATCATGAAATTAACCAGAACGATTTTAACACATGCCTGTATTCTTATACTATTTTCCCCTGTTAAAAAGACACGTCTGTTTTTTTACACTCATTTATCCAAGAGACAAAAAAAAAAAATCTGTAAAACGTGGCGAACGTTGAACAATGAATCTAAACGGTGTGAATGAATTACAGTACCTGTAATTAGAAAAATTAGAACACACGGGGGAGGCTTTACTGACGAGGCTGAAGTTCTCACAATAACGTAATAGTATTTTTTAAAATGACTCATGTAATTTGGCATAATCAGCTGCCGATTTGAAAGCAATGACTGTTTTTAACAGAAAGAAAGAAAGAAAGAAAGAAAGAAAGAAAGAAAGAAAGAAAGAAAGAAAGAAAGAAAGAAAGAAAGAAAGAAAGAAAGAAAGAAAGAAAAAAAAAAACCTTTTAAAAAGGTTAAAAAGAAAGAAAGAAAGAAAGAAAGATTTTTTTTTTTTGAAAGATTTTGCCTTGCGTGAATATACCAGATGACGTAAAACGGAGATCACTGTTCACATATTTACAATATTTCTGGTGTGAAAATTCCAAATGAGGATTGAGATTTAAAAATACACAATATATACAGCAACGTGTATTTTATTTAATTCAACAGGGAGTGAGTTTAGAGTAGAAATATAAATAGTTTCAGTAAAAGTCTGCATCATGCTTAAATTATCGACGACATTTACTGATCAATTAAAGCTGAAGACTGCGAATGATAGATCAACCTTTGCTGCAGGTGATCGACAGAGGCCAACAGGTGTTCGTCCGTACGCTTGTGACGTGGGTCACGTGCTTTCCATCCACGTGCATGTGCAGCCAATGAGACAACAGGACTGGCTGTTTACTTTAAACTCGAAAATGAATTACTAAAGATGTCGATGTCATATCTTTACCTACCTAAAGACAGAACGATTCTGTACTTGAATTATATTTTAAACGAATTAAACGCGAGAGATCCTAAAAGGACCGAACAAAGCGGGTTAGATCAGTGATAAACAGTTAAATTAACTCTCATCAGGCTGGGTGTTGAAAATATGAATTGACTATTCTGGCAGGAGGGTCCCATATTAGTAGCCATATTGTTGGGCTGCGCTCAGTTTCATGCTGAAGGATGCTCTCAAAATATGTTTGAATGAGACCAAAAATCCCATTTCCATCCAATGCATTTAAGAAGACAACATATTTTGTAGGAGAGCTACCAAATTATTTTCGTTTGTGTGTCCACACACAGCAGATCACGTAGGAGATATCTCAGCAGGAAAATCAAAAAGGCACTGAGCGCACTTTTGCCGCCGCTGATTAGGACGGAGGGTGGTGCCCATCAAATGCCCTTCAAATCCACGCAGACCCAACGCGCGCAATCAGCGGTCTGCTCGCAATCCCGTCCTTTCTCGTTCACATAAACACCACGAAAACGAAAATATACACGGCCACCTACAGCGCGAGGAAAGTGATGAGGGGGTACCCACCTCGACATGACACTGTTTTCAATTAAAGCGGCAATGTTGAGTGAAGTACAGGCGACACTGTAGAGAGAGAGCCAAAAAATCTATTAGGATAATGTTTCCAAAGGCTGCAGAGGAAAAATATATTGTGTTTACAGTTACTAAAAATCATTTCATGTAAGACAAATAGTGTGTGTGTGTGTGTGTGTGTGTGTGTGTGTGTGTGTGTGTGTGTGTGTGTGTGTGTGTGTGTGTGTGTGTGTGTGTGTGTGTGTGTGTGTGTGTGTGTGTGTGTGAAAATAAAAGTAAAATGATGTCTGTTTATTTTTCCCAGGTTTGTTACCGTGGACTCATTCATGTGTGTTTCTGCGTAAACCGGATAGTTTGCCACTTTGGCTCAAAAGTTAAATTATATGGATATAATTTTGAATTTTATTTCAGGCTAAAATGAATACAAAAAATTAACTAATTAAGCCTATAAATAAATCTTGCTATGAAACGAACCATTTATTGACCATGTGACCAATATTTAATAGGCAGCCTGCAATTTTTAAACTCGGCTATTGTTCGTGAATTTCAATATTTAACCTTTGGATGTGTAAAATACGTTTATCGATTAATTGATTTGAAATAATGTACTATGTAATATAATTTCAACACATAACCTTTTTAAATGGCAGCAGGCCATCATTTGTGAAAGCTGCCTATTTTACACAGTTGGACGTGTAAAAAAATTTTCAAGTTCATTTTTCAAGTTCAATGCGGATGAATTCCCGGTCAGTTGATCGATCAAGCTCCCTGTGGCCTCTTCGTGACCCTCCGTGGGTCTCTTTCACCACTGAGCACAGAAACCATCTAATTTCTCAAAGACGATCGTTTACGCGGTTTAAGTCTTTGTCTTTAATTCTCTGAGTCACCGTGATTTGGGCCTCGTCATCTTCTTAATCTGTTTCTGTGGGACCAAAGTGCTAAATCTGAAATCCACCAGGTGTATTTATCTAAACTGTATGAAAAAACAATGGATTTTGAAGTTAATTGCATCGTTTCATACTCTAAACGCGTAGCAGTATCTGGGAGAAATCAAGATTTTAAATGCGCAACGATGAAAAGAATTCTGAAAACATCGTCTCATGTAGCATAAAAATAAATATTTAAAATTATCTGATACAGTCTTCAGATTATACAGGGAAAAATGACTCAAAAATACATATTTTAACCCGATTATGTAGTGTACCATTTACAAGGTTGACTGAAGGAAGACTGTAACCAATAAGAAAGAATTTGGGCAGAACGTGGCTATAACGCGTTTTTAAGGGGGTCCAGAACTGGATTCGGTGCACTAAATAACTGTAAGACAGTCCGGAAAGCCTGTCAGGACTGAGCACTCTGCGGTGTACCTCCACCTAAGTGGCCGAGCATTCCTGAGGATGCAGCGCTGTCAAATATTTCATGATGGGACGTCATGGAAAAGTGCATGACTTTTGTCTGCGATGGAGAGAAGGGAAGCTCTGACCTCGGGACTGAAGCCACAGCTATGACGAACGCACAGAAAACTACCAGGGATGTTGTTACAGACACCGATTCATGTGATCGATTGAGAAAACTCTTTGATTCTGGATCGACTGGAAACGTACAGACTTTGATGACGCAAGTACAGTGTGATAATACGAGGGTAGTTATTTCCTGTCGATTGTTCAGTGAACTACAAGGTTCATTAATACCTCCTGTAATAAAAATAACTGAGCGTTTTATTTGTAAAAGCACAATCATGATACAGGGCCGAATGAGCATATGAGGAGAAAAAAAACATCCTAACGGAATGAAGTCATCAGTGGTAATTAAACGCAGTGGGCAGAGAGAGAACGGGAGTGCGTCTGCCTCTGGTGCGCGCTGGGTGGTCCGCTCCGCTGATAAATGTGTGGCCCTCACTCCAGGCGAGTGGCCGAGCAGGCACCGGTTAAAACAATACTCACGTTCATTTATCCGTGGGTTTAAATCTTCCTTTCAACAGCAAAAACTAACAGCGTCACGTCCGTCACATATAAAGCTGACAATAGAAATTTGACAATGAATTGCTTTTTTTTTTTAATTTCCTTGTGGCAAACCGCGTGGGACAGAGAAAAAGGCAGCTGTTTGTGTTTTGAAACTGGACAGTTCTGGAGAATATCAACACGACATTCCACATTTAACATATAGATCGAAAATTCATTTAATTGTTTCCTCTAATACACCCAACAAACATCTGGACGCTCTATTTTTTACAGTAAATGTTTAGTAGCTTCTTGTGACCTTTGCATATAGTAACAGTGACGTCTCCAAACTTTGTCTAGTTTTAAGCACAGGACACATATTGTGAAAATAATCATGCAGTATGGTGTAATTTTTCCATCGTGCCAAAGCCATAAGCAGCAGCTACAAAGATTAACACCGACATAGACCAGAAGCACAACAAGCACAACTGAGAGAACCCACGGAGAGGCAAAAGGTTGCAGGCTGCAGCAATCGAGATCTCCAGGGAACAATAAGCAACCTACTGTCAACAGTTTTAAGTTATGAACTGATCGTATTTCAGTAGCTCGCGTTTACAGCTGAATAATCCATAGAAGGACGAAATAAAATGAAGCTTTCAACTTTTTAAACACAAACAAATTGGTGCGCATCATCCTCTGAGTGAATTACAACTCAGCAAAATGAAAAACATTCAGAGCTGAATGCATAATGTAGTTGTACCTTTTTATCCTCCTATGTCATAAAACTACAGAAATACAGTTAATAAGGTTTCCCACTGCGGAGCTTAACTAACGCGACTTAAGTATTATTGAGGTTAAAATTCACTTTACCTCAAATCCTGCATCATTCGATGATAAAAATGCCCACAGGAGTCGATCTCAAGTCCCCGTCCGAGTTTGGTGCGCACTGGTCGGCAGAGCTTCCACCTTACTCCTTCTGCGTGCCTGCGTAAATATTATGACTGCATTACACAAACAATATTCATGTGCAAAAAACGTCCAACATCTAACAAGTCGCAGCGAACAGACGGGCATATCGCATCAGATGAGTATTAGCTGATCTAAACGGGGCTTTTGCTTGATTTTTTATTTAAAGAAGGCCAGCGAAAATGTTTACATCTTGCTGTATAAACATCCTGCCCATGTTCCTGTCTATCTTTTACAGAAATCGGGAAGGTAGTTTTGAATATGAGGGTCGTGTCCCTTTGGTAAATGTTTTTCAAACTCTAAAAATGTTGAATGAAATATTAGAAAAGCTTAATAAGAAAAGAGACGCGATGTTTTGTTTTGTTTGGGGTTTTTTTGCCTTCCTGAAGCATCAAACATTTGGAATTGAAAGGGAAGAAAACTACTTTCCGACCAATCTGAAAAATTTGCACATTGGAATTCACGATATTTAGTTTTAAAATTAAAAATATAAAATAAAATAAAGTCATCACAGATAAGACAATCAAAATTTATATCTAAAATGGTGCAGTTCCTAGAAGTATGTGGTCGTTTTTTATATTAAAAACAATAAAGCCACGTTGCTATATCCTATAACATAGAGTATCAAATAGATCATTTCGGATTAATATTGCCCCTGTTTTAATGTAAGGAATGGAAAAGGCATTTCCCTGAAAAGTGAACGCACACAGATGTGCGTGCTAACAGCCCACCACTGGAGTAGGAGGGAACTGGGCGGGTCCCAACATTAGGATGGCCAAGACATCAAGCTTCCAATGCGCTGATGGTAACAGATAAGTAAAAAGTGAGCTCCTCGGACGCACGACAACACACCAACTGAAGTGGAAAGCGGCTCCTGTTCTGCTCCTTGTCCCTTTTCGGACGTTGCCTACACAAGTCCGTCCGGCTTCACTTTTGCGAGCAGGACTGAATCAAAAGGAAGAAGACAAGAGACTGTCTCGCATTTTCGGTCGTGCGTAAAGTTTGTCTCCTGTTTGCTGCGTTTTGCTCGTTGTTCTTTTTTACTTTTTTTTTTTTGGGCTATTTATGTCAGCGAATTTGTGTCCATTATTGTAGTCTTTATAGGCGTGCAGGTGGAAATCGACCTTGTCAACTCGACGACTAAATTTAACTAATGACGGCAGAGGTTCAACAGCCCCCAGCGCAGACTCCGGCTCAGAGCAGCCCCATGTCGGCTCCTGAGAAGCCGCACGGACAGACTGCAGTGATGGAAACCGCCTCCTCCACCACGAAAGCTAAAAAGACAAACGCTGGGATCCGCAGACCAGAAAAGCCCCCATATTCATATATAGCTTTGATAGTTATGGCTATCCAGAGCTCTCCAACCAAGCGCCTGACGCTCAGTGAAATCTACCAGTTCTTGCAAAGCCGCTTCCCATTTTTTAGGGGCTCCTACCAGGGATGGAAGAACTCTGTGCGTCACAACTTGTCCCTGAACGAATGCTTCATTAAGCTGCCCAAGGGCCTCGGCCGGCCAGGGAAGGGACACTACTGGACTATCGACCCGGCTAGTGAGTTCATGTTCGAAGAAGGCTCCTTCAGAAGGAGACCCAGGGGTTTCAGGCGCAAGTGCCAGGCGCTGAAGCCGATGTACAGCATGATGAACGGCCTGGGATTCAACCACATCCCCGAGTCCTACAACTTCCAGGGGAGCGGTGGGGGACTATCCTGTCCGCCCAACAGTTTGTCTCTGGACAGCGGGATTGGGATGATGAATGGACACTTGGCGGGTAACATGGACGGAATGGGTCTGTCCGGGCACACCATGTCACACTTGTCGACCAACAGTGGACATTCCTACATGGGAAGTTGTACAGGATCCACCGGGAGTGATTACCCCCACCACGACAATTCCGCCTCCCCTCTTCTCACCAGCGGAGGAGTCATGGAGCCTCACCCCGTCTACTCGAGCTCAGCCTCGGCGTGGGCTCCTGCCCCGCCCGCCGCGCTCAATAACGGGGCCTCTTACATAAAGCAGCAGCCTCTGTCTCCTTGTAATCCAGGGGCAAACCCGCTGCAGCCCAGTTTGCCCACGCATTCGTTGGACCAATCGTATTTACACCAGAACGGGCACAATACAGACTTACAAGGTAAGATCACAGAAGGTTGCTGATTCATTCTCAATGTTTCTAGGCGGCTTGAAAACACTTAAGATTATAAAACAATACGAAGAGTAAAATATAAACAGATAAAATTCATTAAGCTTCTAAATACTTTACTCTGACGAAGGGACTACAGAATAGCAGGGTCAGTGGCGGTTCACGTGTTTATAAGCCAAACATGGGTCTAATGGAAATAATGAGTATACAACCTCACGTTACCTCATCTCAATGTGTCCTATTTCTCTGTAACTAACAGGTTTATAGCTAGAGTACTAAATATCAAATTAATTTAATTTAAACCAAAATAATACCGTTAAAGAAAACGTGTCAGGCTTTTTCTAAAACTAAAATAAATCCCGTTCCTGTTCTGCTACAAACCAAATAGAATAATCCGCCCAGAATAAAACCCAAATATTAATGGTTACCAGTCTCTGTTATTAACTGTGGTGCAAAGAAATAAAAACATTCAAACTGGGCCACTTTAGAGCCGTGCCAGTTTCCGGATAAGGAAAACAGACGCGGTTAGAACCAGCCTGTTTTACCCTGAGGCCCTGAGTCCTTCGGGACTGGCGTGCAAGAGGTCCACTGTTAATTAGCCCTGCAAACCCGCCTCCCCCTTCTGACAATCTTAATCGTGCTTGCTAAATGGGCTGCGCGTCTATGAGGAATATCTTCGAGGGAAAACAGAAAAAGAAGAAAAACAGAGGGAAGCTCTGAATCCGGTCTTTACAAATTGGTTTATATATATATAGCCGTTATACAGTCTTTATTATTATTATTATTATTATTATTATTATTATTATTATTATTATTATTATTAATAATAATAATAATAATAATCTAAAAAATGGATTGTGAAATGTTTATCACAAATTAGAGATTAATCAGTTTAAATCTAAAGCTTTTATGTTTTTTTTTTTGCTTTAAACATTATCATTTAAAAAAAAGAGAGTGAACAAACGTATACACATCGTAGCACTACAGAACATTATTGCTGTCTTTACTTCACGTGTGAACACTCTTTTTGCAGGTATTCCCCGGTACCACTCCCAATCCCCGAGCATGTGTGACCGAAAGGAGTTCGTCTTCTCGTTCAACGCCATGACGTCCTCGGCGATGCATTCACCGAGCAGCGGGTCGTACTACCACCACCAGCAGGTCGCCTACCAGGACATCAAGCCGTGCGTCATGTGATGCCTCCGTGGACAATCTGCTCGCCAGATGACGGCGTCACGATCAGCGCTTCAGCGCGACCTGAAAGAGAGCAGACGCGTAAAATAAACCACTGAGGGACGGAGGGGCCTGCTTGCGGCCCCGGGGACGAGCGCTCCAGTAGACCGGACTACTTTCTGTACTGTGTGACACATCACTGACAAAGACACGGAGACAGGCCAAACAAACAACAACCACATAATAATAATAATAATAATAATAATATATAATAATAAATACTTTTACATGCCATCAACTACGACCAGCGGGGTGAAGACTGGCGACCCGAACCCCCACTGTTTGGTACTACTAGTCCTGCAGAGCGGATGACTACCACTTCTCAGACTGTGTCATGTTTATTCGTCTTGTTATAGTAGGCCATTATAAATGCACACGTCCAATTGTTTCTCCGTCTGAAGTTTTTACGTTTCTTTGACTTATTAGAGTGATGCTCTTTCTGGACTTTCATACCAGCGTTGAATTTCAAGATGAACAATATAGGCTGTGGACATCGCATATGTAAGTCCACAGTGTACTGTGTAAAAACGATGAAGGCACTTTTTGAATAGCCTATAAGCGCAACTTTTTATTTATTCTGTAGGCCTACATATTTTAATTTCAGGCAAATTGGCAAAGGAGGTATGCTTTATTGGCAATATTTGTCAGAAGGCTTATTTGTTTTAAAAATGAAAATTGAGGATATATTGTAAGCACTGTTGTGTCGTTTATGTTAGATATATATGTAGACCATTACATTCAGCACTGTATACTTATATTTTTAGGAAAATTAGCAAGGGTCCATCTGAGGTCTGAGATTTAGGCTATTTTGCAACAAATCATTTATAAGAAATAAAATATATTCGTTGGGCTGTTTAAGCCTAAGACCTGACATTTTTCGATTTTATCACATAATCCTTTAGATCATCGGTGTTACAATAAACCCCCCAAACAAACCATTAAAGTGTGCTTAAAAGAATGAGACGAGTCATGACTCCCCCCCCCCCATTAATATCGCGATATTTACAACAATTCAGCAAGATTTTTCCAAAAATGTGAAAGCTTGCGATAAATAAATCAAATAATGAGGGTAAAATGAGATCATGTGGGCTTTAACCAAGCGTTTATTCAACTGGCAGGTTAAGCCTGTTATTGTAAAATTACAATCAAAGGAAAAACAGATTTCCTATAAAACGACGATTTGATTATAGATTTGAAATAAACTATTTCAAAATTCACTGGTATGATGCTGTCTGTGTAATGGGAGTGTTCGCAGCAATTAGAGCGTAACAAATCAGACGCAGAGATCTCACCCACGTTTGGTTGCAGAAAACGATTACTCTGGTGTATTTAGCCTACAGTTGTGCAACTCAAAAGCAGTTTAACCCAAAGGTTGTGTCCGCAGGATGACTCAGGGGTGCGAGATGGATCAACATATTTATAACTTGAAATAAAAAAAAATTAAACTAAGATACTTTTGAAGACGATAGGAAAAAAAAAAGGTAACGATGCTGTGTAGGCAAATAGCTTTATTTCTCCTCTCACACTCACTTTTTATTTCACAAAAGCATCTCCAAACTAATGTAGGGACACAGCAATAAGATGCAATGAAAGAAATAATTAAAGGTCACACAGTGGAAACTCTACAGCAACAAAAGGCACATGACCCAGTTCTCATAAATGCTCATCAGATTTTATAATTGAAAGTTTCATCTGCTACTAAGGAAAATATTTAGTTGTAGTTTGAGAGATGTCCATGATTTTGAAAATAAATGAAGATATTTTGCGGTACAATCTTCTCAAAAACAAGGTGGGGTCCTTCTGCACACCTCTTATACGTTCTATTTGCTGGTTTAGAGCAGTTTTGTGTCTGATTTAAATACGATGCCGTTACATGCACACTCTTAGGTGTAAACATGCTGCTTTTATGCTTGTATAGTTTTGAAATCTCACAGCATGACCACTGACTGAACCCCAGTAAAATGAGCATGCCATGTAGACCAGGGATAAGAAGGCTCAACAGCAGTGGAACAGCACATTAACAAACTGATGACATTTGCCGAGGTTCAGCGCTCTGGCGGGACCAGGGAGACGAATGGGGCTCCACAGCTGTTCCCTCACCAGGCCTGGATGACAGCTCCATAAAAAGCCATAGACCTCGGAGCAAACAGACATTCTGTGTGCCTGCATCTTAACGCTTCAGAAAAACAACACTTTTCTGGTACTGCAGACTCAAATGAGATAGATCAGATAACAGGTAATAGTCGGAAAGGTCTGCTCATTAAGAGGTGTGTTAATCTATCTTAAACTCAACTTCAACTGGGGTATACATTTTAAAAGCAACAACCCAAATGATGTATTACACGCAAAAAACAAAAAAAACTGGATTACAGTCACTCAAAATCATTACTGTTCTGAGAATTAAAGCACTGAAAAATGACCTTTTATTATTTTATTTTCTATCAGCCCTCTGCATTTTGACTTTAGCATATGGATTACTTAGGCCCTGTTACAAATCTACTACAGAAATGTCAGATCTGTAATTTCTCAAACACGAACATGCTTCAACCCTAAACTATGTGTCAAAAGCAAAAAAAAGCACAAAGAATTTTATCTATACAAGCTGAACACTGTATGGTCAAAGACATGGCAGCATATTTTAATAGTGATGCAACATGGCAAGAGTTTTAGCTTACCTCTCCAGATAGAAAGAAAAAATATCCATGGTATTCTATTTGAATGCATCAAGTAAAAAATATCTTTTATTTTTCTGAAAAAGTGGAAAGCAAGCAACAAGCAAAAAGTACATGTCCATTAAGATTACAAAAGTCCAAACGTGGTATTTTTAATTAGGATGTTCAAATCTAGATTCTTTGTCAAAACACAACTTTTAGAAAGTACCTTAATTGTTGGTAATATGAAAGAATGAGAAGAAAATGTTTTCATAAAGGAATTCTATTGCTGCAGTCTGTAATCAAGCTGCCTTATACTTTCCTAATATCTACAAATTTCACAATATGAAAAAGAACTCATATGCTCTGGGGGTCACTCAAATGTTACAGTGGGGGGGGGGACTCAACATGTGAAATGTGTGTGGTCAACTAGTTTTATGATGTAAACAGATGTTTGATGTAACTTCTAATTTTACTTACTGGAGGCGCCTCTTGGCTCAGAACTGATCTGTACTGTTTGAGATGATTAAATGGCCACATGGTGGCACCAGCAGACAACATGAGGAGGAGTTATTATAGCAGCTATGGAAATAAAACATAAATGTTGTGAACGTTTTAACAAAATACTGCATCCGTCTCTGAGAGCACCCAACGAACGAGTGATCGCGGAATGCAAAGGCCGGGGAGGTGTGTAGAAGAACAAGGCACACAGTGAAACGCTTTGTGATGCTGAGATTCAACCAACGCAACCAAACACTTTTTAAAGCTATCGTGTGTAATTTTTCTAAAAAGTAGTGTCATCTGAAAACAATCACTTTAAATCACCCTTGGTGACACCTAGAAGTGTGTCACAGCGCATTAAACAAGCTTCCCTACGCCTGTACCTCCTTATTCTATTCTAAATCAGACTTCAGCGATAATATGGACACACAGTTTGGTCTTTCCCCAAACATGTCAGAATAACAACTATTAGCTATTTTACAATTGTGTGTCATCAAAAATCAACCCACACATCTTTCACAATAACAGGCCTTTAAGGGTTTGAAATGTCATTTAGTATATCAGCCTTTGGTGCTACTGCTCAGTCGTGGCACCGGTGCCGCTATCTGGCGCCGTCTTACTCTCCAGAGCTGCTGATGGTCTCGTTCTGTTTGACCTCCTGCCTCCTTGCTGGTTCTTAGCCATCTCAGCCCGCAGGCTCTGACCATGCACACTGAGATCCTGCAGAGCCTTCAGGGCCTGATCTGCAGCATGATGGTCGATGTAGTCCAGGAAAGCCCGGTGTTGAGCCCCCTGCCAGGTTAGCCTGAGTGGGGTAGCCTCTCGTTCTTTGAGGGCGGTTTTCAGCTCGCTTACACGCAGCCCAGCTGGGATATCCCCCAGGTAAAGTGTGGTCACACTCAGCGGGAGCTTACGTTGAGACGTGACTTCACCTCCACCTTCCTTCACATTCCCTCCTCCTGTTACCTTTTCTCTCTCTTTCTTCTCTCCTGTTTCATCTTCTTTACCCTCCACACTTTCTTTCCTCACTCTCTCTGGGGGCTGTCTGGCTTTACGTTCTGACGGCAGCCTATTCTTCAATTTGGACTCTCCCTCAGAATCCTGCTTTCTGTTTTGTCTTGGCCTCCGTCTGGTTTGCGTTCTAGTTCGATCAGTCGGAACGCCGGGCTCTGCTGCAACAGGCATCACCCTCAGTGTCACATCCTTTCCAGCCTGTTCCTCCAGAACACAGAGTTTCTTCAGGATGGGGATCTTCTCCAGCTTTTCTGAGTCCAACTGAAGACATAAGAGATAGATGGTTCCGTTAAAAAACATAATAATAATAAAGAGCCAGCAACTTATACCTGCACATGAGTTCAATTCAAAGCTAAACGCGACAATTTAAATGGTGTTATTCCATCCTGCTCAGAGCCCATATCTATCTCAATAGAAGTAGGACATTTCACTTCCCGAGCAGTTAAAAATAAAGACTGCTCACTTGATTTGTTGGGCTTTTAAGAGTCCCAGCAGCCTTTGATGCTGACCAGTTCTGTAAAGGATATACGGGGCTATTGTTTTTACACTGGCCTGTTTGACCCATCGTTCCCCTGCCCCTGCACAGCCAAGCTGGCCAGGCAGACAAGGCTTTGATGATCAGACATGGCCTTCCTCCCAGCGGGGTCACTGGGTCCTGTTTACTTACAACCATGTCTTGAGGAACCAAGAGGTCACACAGACACACACACACAATCTCTACACGGTTAGAATAATGTTCGCATCAAATTATCTGGTGGAAAAACATCACATCTCTCTGCCAGTGTCGGTAAATCAGAAACAAAAAGGTAAACAGAAGTGTGATTTTTTAAATTATTCACACAGTTTATCACTTGTTTAGGTTTAGCTTTCAGTCTTTTGTGTTCAGAGCTGGTTGATAAATTCCTTAGGATTTACTTTGAAAAAAATCTGAAATGCTAACTCTTTGCCTAATCATAATTATTAATATTACACCCGAAC
This sequence comes from Antennarius maculatus, assembly GCA_013358685.1. Classification (NCBI taxonomy): domain Eukaryota; kingdom Metazoa; phylum Chordata; class Actinopteri; order Lophiiformes; family Antennariidae; genus Antennarius; species Antennarius maculatus. The sequence continues at coordinate 15,882,629 of CM023606.1, forward strand.
AAAAACAGATGGAGTCCACTGATGGTGTGGTGTCATCTCAATTCCACTAGAGGGAAGTGTTGTTTAGAAGAACAGCCAAAGTTAAAGCATCCCAGTCCAAAAAGGTTTTGCCTGTTCCACTTGGAGATTATGAGTGTTCAGCTCTGGTGTGTGAAGAGACGGTTGTAGCTAAACAGATTACATCACAGTTGGCCTATAACTGTCTAACCTTCCATCTTCTACCACTTATCCATAGTCATGTCTAACAATGAACAAAATTATTTATTGTACGCAGCATATTTTTAACTGGGTTAAATTTGAAATGATCATTACAACATTGTGTTTGCTATGCTGAACAACACAAATTTTGATTTTATAAATATTAATAATATATCATATTACTATTTTAATAGAGTTGTTATGGAAATGCTCATAGTTATTGGTCATTATATTCGTCACCCACCATCATATCAACCTAAATTAAAAGTCAGGGGCACTTTATAACACAGCAGAGAAATACTGTATAAATGACCTTAGACCAGGTGATTCCCTGTGGTTTGGGGTGCTGGCAATCTGTTTTAATAAGTCTAGTGGGGGTCAGGATGTAGTCCACAGTCAGGTCCTCACTTTCTTTTAACTCCTCTGGAATGTGGACCACCTGAAATCACAAAGACTTCAACTAGGACAGAAATGACACGTCAGAAACTGCTTACCTGTTTATCACCATTTTGATTACAATTTAAAGAAATAAACAAGGTAAAATAAAGATTTTAATCAGGGTTTGTATTTGATAAAATGAGACAAAGAAAGATCTCCCCAACTATATATTTGAATAAGCTCATTTGAAAACCTCATACTGTCACGCTTTTTAACTCCACCCACTACCTGTCAATCATGGCGCCCAACCAATCACGGCGTATCTGCCAGAAGGAATAACGTGAACAATATGGCATATGGCATCGGGCAGCGAGGCTTTTTGTTGCGGTTAAGCCTTTGTCAACACGGCAACGCAGATATCCGGGACGAAAACGCTGGCCAAAGTGAAGTTTTGAAAACGCCCGGTCTACATGGTCGTGTGGAGGCTTTAACTGAAACTTTTTCTATCGGGGGGCATCTCCCTTCGACGAAAACCGCTGTGACGTTAGTGTGACCCATGTCTATATGTACACACAGAATGGACGGAGTTATAACCGGCTATTTTCTGACGCATAACAGCTTCAAGTCGAAGACGTGTTGATAAACATTCTTGACAGTTGGATATTTGTTCGTCTGTTTCTCCCTTTATGAGTCATAAAGTTTATATATTTATTTATTCATTCATTCATCATTCATGTAAAATATAGAAATCACTGACCAGGTAGTAAAGTAATCTAGAAGGAATATGCGCTAGCATACATGACATCACTGTGTCTCATGTTGTCTTGCAGCAAAAGAGCATCAGTTGACTATTGTGTAGCTGGAGCTCTCCACGTTAGCAGTGTAGTTCCATCGAACAAGGTAGCTATTTATTCTTTTCATATGTTTAATATGAAGTCTGATATTATTGTTTTATTGTGGAATTTCCACAGGTTCCAGCTAGTAAATTTAATAACAGAATAATTTTGCCAGTGCTTGAAAAAATAAATGAGATAATAAAGTTCCATGACATATTCTCTGAAAAAATGTAGACAAAACCAATAAACTAACCTGACAGTCGTGCACAATAGAAACCACCACAGTCGTGTCATTCACAGCTCCCATTAATGACATCATGGCGTACTCCATGTCAGCATAGCCCTCTCCTTTTCCAATACGCAAACCTGCATGAGAAGACAAAAAAAGACCAGACTCTAGCTACTGATTGTTGAGTTAAACCGTCAAACTGTTTTTCACAGGGTCTTTAATTTTGAAATTCTTTTGAGCAGGGCTTAGATGTAATGATTATGCATTGGAGCCAGATTAAGCATAACCCCAAAGCTAGGCTTTGTGATACAGGGTCCATTAAATCTGTAATGCTTCACTTACTTTTGAATTACATCATGTATCTAACAAACAAGCAACATCTGCATTGCATTAAACAATTTTTAAGAATATTCCAAACACAAGAGTTTTTTATCTAAAACGGTACTCCATGTTGAGGACAGCTGCAGTGTCGCTATCAGTTCATAAATTTATCTTGACCAAATGTGCATTGAAGAGAACATAGATGAACCCTGTCCATCATGTACTTTAAGAAAACCGTGTCATTTTGAAGCGTTGGCATGATGGTAAGCAGTTTATTTCACGTATCATCTCAAGCATGCCGAGTTGAACTTCTGTTGATTTAGGGATGACAAGTGTATTAATTTGCTTTTTTTGGATGTGATTTACACTTCACAGTTCATACTGTTAAACTGGTGTTGAATAGTTACCTTTCTCTGACACCGCCACAGAGCCAACCACCACCAGGTCTACCTTCACTTTGGCATCAAGTCCGACAGGCACACTGAAACCTTTCACACCCTGATTTTTAGGAGGGAATTGAAATGGAAATTGCTTAACTGTTTGAAGATTTATCAATGAAAAAAATTTCTGGGTGAAGACATTAAGGAAAATATGAAAAATCATCAAGTTTCGAACCTGAGAGGAGGCACAGATGCGTAGCTGTTCCTTGTTGGCTCCCTGGGGAGGAATTATTTTATTGAAAAGGCCGGCGCTAAGACGAGGAGTTGGAACCAATAATGTTTTCCCTGCCTGCAAATACAATCCCAAACAAGGCAGTCAGAGACTGCAACATCCCGCGACACCCCTGAATTCAAAATTTTACCTTGACCTACTTTTATAGGTCAAGGTCATTTAATAAAAGACCCATGATCCAACACGTAACTGGTGCATTCTACTGGTCATGAGGTTTCAGAGATGTGTACCTGGAAAGGTGTAAGAGTGAAAATGTGACCTCGACCTAGTTTTTCAAGGTCGAGGTTGTGATAAAATTTTCATTCCCTGAATATAAGGCCTTTTGTTTCATCTCTTTATCTTATCCCGTTCCTGAGATATGTGCAAAAATATCTCAGGATAGAAAATATTTCAGTCCATAGAAAAAGGCACACTAGTTTTGATCTATGGTCTTACTCACACTGGCCTCCCTCATCTTTATATCTTATACGGTTCCTGAGTGTACAAGAGGTGAAATTGGACCTTGACCCAGTTTTCTCAAGGTCAAGGTCATCATCTCATTTTCATTCTCTTTGCCATCAGACTAATGTACTTTTTGTTTTATCTTTCTATCTGCAACAGTTGTGAAGATATTTGGTGGACTAACGGACGAACGAATGGACGGGCAGACTAACACACAAACAGTGACAATTACAATACATCCCCTTCGCTGGATGCAAATATTAAATACAGTGAAATTCAGCAGAAATAAATCGCTGATAATCTTGAAATGTTAATTCTGAAAAAAATCTTTTTTTAAAATTTTGAGTCCAATAGATTTTCTCCTACTGTATTTAAAAAATACTTCTGAATTTCTGACACAATTTTTGAAATTAACCCTCTCATAGAGGTCACTATGGCAAAACATAAAACAGCAACTGAATGCATGCTTCTTTTCTCATTCTAGGTGCTTTTTTCCCATAATGTGGGGCTACCTCTAGCACCGCCAACCGGGCCCCCTCCAGAGGTTTATCAGGATCCACTTTCACCTCAGATGTCTGGGAGAACGCTTGCAGCTCTGACACCCGAGCACAGGCAATGAACGCTCCCTTGTTGAAAGGACAGAAGAGGAGTAAATAACACCAAATCAACTTACTTCCAGAGTGAGGAAGCGTGCCTGCTGCTGGGGTTTGTCTGGGTTTACTTTGACTATCTGGCTGGACTTGAACTCCTGCAGGTCTGCAATCCTGTTGCATGCTTGAATTGCATCCTGGGTCAGTAAGTTCATAGTAAACAAGATGAACAGATGGACAAGACAGCCATAAACCTCCCAAAATCCAACATTAGTCAAGTGCAGACTAACCTGACAGTCAATCAATTGCAAAGTCAACATTGTAGCAATGACTTTACCTGTTTGGGCATTTCCTCATTAAAAAAACTGTTGACATGGGGCGAGAGAAGGGGGGACAGCGTGGACAGGTCAATAGTTCTCTCCCATGGTCAATATGTCTGTGTGGCGTTTACTAAGCACCATGCAAACTCCCCTCAACATAATCAACATAAATCAACATAGTAACTCCCCTTATGTACAGAGTACAACACAGTGACTGTTGCAAGTCTGTGTGTTGATCTGCCACAGCTACTGAAATGTAAAAAGACAGGCTTATACAGCTAGAACTCGGCTTACATCGTTTCAAATTACATTCTTCCCAATTATACATCGGTTTTCAAAAAAATACACCAAAAAATAAAAATCACGTTTACTTCATTTTACTCAACTACAGACATAACTGATTTAACTTATAAATATTTCAATATGCAACTTTGTGAATATGATTCTTTTTTTTTTAAATCCCACGGAACCTGACCGGTTGGGTCTACTTTTAATACATTTCATCTCATGGACCATCAGCTTGTTTTAAACCCTGGTAAAACTAAGTGGTGACATTCTCTGGATCACCACAGACAGAACTTACAACTCACATCCCAACCAATCAGAACACTGAACCTGTTGTGTGTTATCAAGACTTCAGGTTCTGATTGGATACCAGCCTTTGTCGTCAGCCATCACTCCTTTAACAGTGAAATAAGCACAAATGAGGCACTTTAGTCATGAAGGGGGCAGAGGGGTAGATGCTGAAGTACCCCACCCCTTTGCACAAGCATGCATCAAATACATAAGGAACATCCATCAGGAAAACATAACTTATTTTTGTATAGAAGAAAATCACGTTTTTGTAACACACTACTGTTACCTCTGCTCTCAGGCTGAAGGTAAACACAGAACACAGGGTCAGGTCACATTAACTGAACCTCCTGTTCAAACAGAACTTGCTGAAGTTGATTCAAATACTTTGTTGCACAAATACAGAATGTGCTCCAAGACCTCATTAAATTACATCTCTCATTTCTTTTGAACTATTAAAAAAGGTAATACTTGTATATTTTCATAATCATATTAAACTTACAGGTTAATTTTCAATGTACAGTTTAAGTAAACACTTCAACACATGACGTTTAAATAATGAATATCAGATATCGGAGCCTATTTAAAAAAAACCCACAACAAAGCGGTTCTGTATTGGAGCTTAGACCAGTCCTGCCCATTAGGTTTAAGTGCTTTAACCTGCCTTGAAATTTGGGATCCTGTTGTGGACGGGCCTGGGGAAGTTAGCCAGGTTCTTCTCCTCTATGTAGTCCCAAACTCTCTGTCGAATGTCTTGTTTCGATGCTCCTGGAGAGAAAATAGAAACCGCTTAATGACACATTAGAAACGAGCCGAATTCTCCGTCACCGTTAAACCGCCTCACTTTACACACACGCTTTTTTCTGTTCGAACACCTGACCCACCGGGATTTATCCTTATTACAGGCTCCATGGTGTTAGCTGTGAGAGAAACTAGAGTCGGTTCCGTCCCACCGAACACGTGAGCTCCGTAATGTAATCTGGACCGGACAGCTGCTGACAGTGTTTATCATGGCTACGGCGGCTCAGGAGGGCCAGTCTGGACGGAAATCGCAGTGGCTATTTGAAAATGTATTGAAGTGAAATTACGCTTTAGATTTAACAAATAAAAGGGAAAACAAACTTCCTAACATGTTAGTGATGTTAAAATTACTGAGGCCATTGTTACAATATTGTGATATCCCCGGTGTTCTGTGGGGTTCGCGAGACTTTGGGAGGGGGCGTGTGAATGTAAAAAGGGAGTTTTGAGCGGGAGTTGGGAGTTCGTGAGTGTTTACGGTTATGGCTGGATGCGTTCAATAAAGCTCGCCAAAGAAGTCCAAAGTTGTCATCCTTGTCCGCATCCACGACACTGAATGGTTGTTACACTGGTGTCAGAAGCTCGAGATTTCAACCCTGCTTCGGAACGACCATCCCGGAGCCGTTAGGAGTTAATTATGGATGCCCAGGGAGTCGGACGGGCGAAGGTGAAGACGGAGACGGACGGTGTGCATGCCTGACTGCCACTGCCAGCTGCACTGGAGCTCCACGGCTGCTGTCCAATCCGGGGCGCATGCATCTGAGGGACGTTGGTAGTCGGAGAGGGACCCCCGTATCGGCTGTCGGGCGGACGGGGGCGGCGGCGCCAGGTGCGGTTTGTCGGAAGAGAGAGCGCAGTGGCGGGAGCGACAAAGATGGACGCGCCCAGCGCGACATGTGGGCACCTGCACGGCAAGAGGTGGGTGTCCATGAAGATAGCAGCGACCTGCGCTGTTTTTTGACTGGTCCTAAGACTCAGAGATTCACAAACTTTTAGCTGAGGCGGCTGGCTGGACTGATGCGACGAAAGCTCTCCAGCTAGCGATGGCGCTGACGGAGGATGCTGCGGCCTGCCTGCTGCTGGTTGACCCGGAGGAGAGGCGTGACTACACGACGCTGGTGGGGGCGCTACAGAGACGGTTTGGGGAGCCCAACTTGAGAGACTCTGTGCGCTGTACGTTTAAGCACCGTGTCAGACTGCCTGGTGAGTCTCTTCATGTGCTGGCCTATGAGATCGAGAGCCTGGGCAGGCGCGCATACGCTAACATGCCCCCTGCTATTCGGAGTGAACTAATCCGCGACCAGTTCGTGCAGGCACTTACACCTGACAAGCTGCGCCTCCATGTGCAGTTCAGCCACCCAGTGTCCCTGAGCGCAGCACTGGACTATGCCATTGAGAGAGAAACTGCAGTCTGCGCCACGAGACCATCAACTTTGCCCCCCGTTGCCTCTGCCGCGGTGACTGAGGTATCGGACCAGAGACCAGCGTGGGGGGAGGAGCTCGTGCGCACAGTGACGACACAGGCACAGGGGAGCTTGGACTTAACTGTTCAGACTGACCCTGTAGTGACTGTAGGCTGGACGGGGGTGGGTAACTTGTGTTATGTACTCGTGTTGGTGGGTAATTTGTCATGCTCAGCTCTGGTGGACACAGGATCCACCGCCACTTTAGTGAGGCCTGACGTCGTTCCGGTAGGGACCGTCCTAGAACAGACCTCGGTGAAATTGCAGACAGTGACTGGGGAGACAGCCTCTATGAGAGGCAGGGGGACTTTTGTGTTCACACTGGGAAATCTAGCTGTTACATTTCAGGCGTGGGTGGCTGAGGTGTGTGATCCATGTATTTTGGGGCTAGATTTTCTGTGTTTCACGGGGTGTACGCTAAATCCGAGCGCAGGGGTTCTGGTTTTTCCTGGGGGACAGAGTGTTCAGCTAACGTTCTGCCCACAACAAGTGCAAGAGGTAATGCCTACTTACAGCGCGTCAGCACGCTCTGTGAAGGTGAGCTCAGTGGCTGCCATTCCGCAACAATCCATCCCAGCACCAACAGCAGACCCTGGAACATCGCCTTCAGGTGAACATCCGCGGGTCTCGGTTGATCGAATGGCAGCTATGAGAGATATTTGGGCAAAGAACTGTGTTGGGCTGGACAGCCAGCAACAAATGAGTCTGTGGCAACTGCTGTGGGAATTCAATGGCATCTTTGCCCTTAAAGACAATGAGGTAGGCCTGACACACCTAGTGCAGCACGATATTGACACTGGGGAGGCGCGGCCCACCAGAGTGCGGCCCCGTCGTCTGCCCCTGATAAAGCAGGATGCTGCAGACCAGGAGGTTCGTGCTATGCTCGAGGCCGGCATCATTGAGGCCTCTGACAGTCCATGGTCATCTGCGGTAGTGATGGTCCCAAAGAAAAAGGGCTCCAGGTGGAGGTTTTGTGTGGACTATAGGCCACTGAATGGGGTGACGAGGAAGGACTGCTACCCCATTCCGCGGGTGGACGAGACACTAGACATGGTGTCTGGGTCCGCCTGGTTCTCGCCAGTACCCACTACGCAGGTCGAGTGACAAGTCACCTTATCGCCCGACTCACGACCAAAAACCGCGTTCAGCACAGGCAGGGGGCACTGGCAGTTTAAGGTCCTGAGTTTCGGGTTGTGCAATGCCCCTGGGACATTTGAGAGGCTCATGGACAGGGTGCTAGAGGGTGTTCCACGCCAGGAGTACGTGGTGTATTTGGATGATGTTCTGGCCCATGGGAAGAGTTTTCAGGCTGCACTGGACTCCTTGTGGGTGGTTCTGGCCAGGATTGCGAGGGCTGGCCTTAAATTGCACCCGGACAAATGCCATTTTTTGCAGCGAGAGGTGGAATTTTTGGGGCACAAATTGAGCAGTGAGGGCATCAGCATGCTTGGGGAAAAGGTGCGTGCCATTAGGGACTGGCCAGTCCCTATTAATCAAACAGAGCACAAGAGCTTCCTTTGCCTGGCATCCTATTATAGGAGGTTTGTGCGAGGGTTTTCGTGCATTGGTGCACCTCTTTTCCGATTACTACAGAAGGGCCAGACCTTTCTGTGGTCGGTGGACTGCCAGAGGGCTTTCACCACCCTCCGGCAGGCCCTTCTGCAGGCCCCGGTCCTCAAACCCCCGGACCCGACCCTGCCGTTTCTGTTGGATACAGATGCTAGCAATGTTGGCATGGGTGCAGTGCTGTCTCAACGGGGCCCTGAGGGGGAACGTGTGGTAGCATACTTCAGTCGCATCTTTAATAAGAGCGAGCGGCGCTACTGTGTTACTAGGCGGGAGCTCTTGGCGGTCGTGGCGCCTGCCCGGCACTTCAAATACTATCTGTGTGGAGTGCCTTTTACCATCAGGACTGATCATGCAGCGCTCAAATGGCTCATGTCATTTCGAGAACCCGAGGGCCAGGTCGCACGCTCGCTGGAGGAGCTGCAGTCATTCAACTTTACTGTGGAGCGCAGGCCTGGGGACCAGCACGCCAACGCTGACGCCCTGTCCAGACGGCCGTGTGCTCTGAGTGGTTGTAGTTACTCAGGTGCACCTGAGGCCATTCACAGCGATCAGGGCAGAAACTTTGAAGCTAAGGTGTTCTCAGCCCTATGTGAGCGGTTAGGTGTTCAGAAAACACGCACTACACCATTACATCCGCAGAGTGATGGTCTGGAAGAACGTTTTAACCTGACCATGCAGCAGCAGCTAGCTATCCTCACCGCAGACCATCAGCGTAACTGGGACAGACACATCCCCTTTGCGCTGATGGCTTATCGGTCCGCTGTCCAGAGCTCGACGAGCTGCACCCCTGCTTTGCTAATGCTAGGCAGGGAGATCAGAACACCCGCGGAGATGGCCTTTGGGAGGCCACCAGATGCTGCAGACGCCCCACCAGGACCGGAGTATGCTAGGAAGCTGCAGGACAGGCTAGAGAAGGCTCATGCTTTTGCCAGAAATCAGCTGGAGAAGGCTGGCATGAGGCAGAAAAGAAACCATGACCTGAGGAGTAGGGCAAGGACTTCTGGGCTGGGGACTTAGTTTGGGTTTATACCCCAAAAAGGAAGAAGGGGCGCTGTCCTAAATTGGACTGCCATTGGGATGGGCCGTGCAGAGTGACTGAGAGGGTAGGTGAGGTGATTTACAGGGTTCGAGTTCCTCCTAGAGGCAGGGGTGTAGTTCTGCACCAGGACTGCTTAGCACCTTACTTAGGGAGGGCTGTTCCTGGGTTTGAAGGGGGGGTGGCTTCACAGACGGACTCTGGACCCCCCACTGACCAGGCTTCAGAAGACCCTCCTTCGCTTGACAGCCCGTTGGCTTCCCCACCACAAGCTCCTGTGTCAAGCAGAAGCAGGCCACAGAGACTACGACGGAGGCCTCCACGGTTTGATGACTTTTTAATGACCCTTCAGGGACGAGGGGCTTCATGAAGGGGGGGGGCAGTGTGATATCCCCGGTGTTCTGTGGGGTTCGCGAGACTTTGGGAGGGGGCGTGTGAATGTAAAAAGGGAGTTTTGAGCGGGAGTTGGGAGTTCGTGAGTGTTTACGGTTATGGCTGGATGCGTTCAATAAAGCTCGCCAAAGAAGTCCAAAGTTGTCATCCTTGTCCACATGCACGACACTGAAGGGTTGTTACAATATGATTGTAGTTCCTGTGTGGGTTGTCCGGAGGACACATTTGTATGTAACACTGCTGAGAACAAAGATGAAGTGGAGTGCACGTGTTGTAACCCAGCTGTTCAATAAAGATAAGTAAGCATGGATATTGCTTTAACCGTCCATTCTGTATAGTTCAGTGTTCGGACAAACAGAAGAGAATGAAACATGGTGGCAGCGGTGTCTGAGAAAGTCACCAACGAGCTAATTAGCCGCGACGTGCAGACGGGAGACAGGACCGCAGCAACAGGTGGGCAGACAGAAGCTGATGTCGGGATGGAAGGACTAGAACCTCCGGTGATGCTTGTGTGGCAGCTCGAGGGCGGATTTGGAATAGAGTTTCCTTAATTTTAAACTGTCCTTTAATTTGTAATAGCCAACAAGGCCACCTTGGGAATTTCGCCCAAGGAGTTTTTATCAACCCAAACAGTTTAAGACACACAGGTTCGTTCTATTCAATGAGGGCATGAGACGTGGTTTCAAGTTCAAACTATTACATTTATTTTCAACAAGTTTTAAAAATAAATCTTTAACAATTTATCACACACACGGGGAGGGACAACCTTCTTCAGGTGCTGAGGCTCATCAACAGTGCAGTGGTTGTGGCACACAAAACGGGATTCCCAGGGAAGAAAAGCACCCCAATCTCTAGTGGCACACACTAACACACGCTCAGTGAAACACTCAAATTCGGGGATCACGGCACACCATAAGAGGGAACCACCACCAGGGCACCAGGAACCACCACCGTCTGCTCTCAGCAACTGAAAAGGTGAAAAACAAAAAGGGAATTAGTGGGTCACACACCAAAAGGTAACCAAAATACAACTCAAACTAATATTAATTACACTAAGCAAAAAGGGTGGTAGCCCGCCTCCAGATAAAGTAACAAAGTAACATGTGCTGCCAAAACAACAAAATAACTCAATAATTAAACCCAAAACCAATATTCAGTTAAACAGAAAAAAACAAATGTATCAACCTCAAGGAAAATAATAAATCATAAATAGTACTGAGAAAAATAAAGGAATAAAGCAATGAGAAATGATTTAAGCTAACTCATAGAAACAAATTCAACCAAAAATATGTTTGCCCACAAACTTAAACCAAAAATGAAATGAAAAAAAAAAAGAAAAGAGAAACAAACAAGTAACTACAACCCAAAATAACCCCACTGATCTCAGTCAGTCATTAAGATTACATTTAAAAAGCTGTGAGAAAGTCAGCTTTACATTAACAATATATTTTGTCCAGTCAGATGTGCAGCTTTAACAGCTAAGTTTTTATCCTTGAGACTCCTTGACAGCAACCGACTCTAGGCCAGAGCTGGGTTAGCAGCCGTAGCTTCGACTGCACGGAGCACCTGAGAGTCTTGTAGCTGCAGCGGGCCGAGGCAAAAAAGGAGCTGCCGACACCGAGTCAGAATGGGTGCCGCAGACAAGTAAAGCCAGGAGAAAGCAGCAGCGAAGCGAGGCCAGCAACACAGGCAAGAGGACACAGTCAAAACAGCGAAAACTAGCAGAGCAGAGCAAAGGCGAACCAGGGCAAAGCAGCATCCACGCAGCAACAAGCTATTATGTTCTTACGGGAACTTAGCGCCGCTGGAACTCCCCAGCAACACACCTGGTCCTCACAGCCCCTGTTACAAATAAAGAATTAACTTTAGTGAGATCTGGAGGAATAGTGGAGGAGCAGAGGAAAAGCACAGGCTTGTCATCAGTCATATCTACCAGTCAGGCCCCCGTGAGAGATCACCCCGAGGGAGAGGGAGAGGAGAAAGACGAGCGCGTCATAAAAGGTGCTGTACGACGGCGACTGAGCCGCAGACTGTAATGGTGTCTAAAAGCAAGCCCAACCAGGTAAATCAGTGCAACAATATTGGATGGGCATTACTAGCAGTCACTGCCAACATACCTGCACAGGTAGCAGCGAGAGGGAGGGAACGGCAGGACCCGGAAGTGACAAGGATGGCCAGAACAAGAGGGAGGGGAGGCCGCCAACACTCCCTTTTATAGAGGGTCACCATGAGGTCATACGCAGCAGCTCATAATTAAACACAAATGAGACACATCATCCTGCCACACTTGCTTTGGAGTCCAACAACCTAGCAAAGACGTGGAAGAGTTGGAAAGAGGAGTTCATGCTGTATACGGAGCTCACGATGCCTGTGGAGGAAAGCACGAAAGTTAAGCTGTTCTACTATCTCATTGGGGAGAGCGGGAGAGACCTCTTTGAGACATTAAGCGACGGCACGTCTGCCAGGAGAACAGTGAGTGACATGATGACGCTGTTCGATAGACATTGCAGTCCACAAGTGAACGAGACTATTGAGAGATATACGTACATTTTTATGTGCAACCAAGGATTAGAGAGGAATATTGACAGATATGCCACAGACCTGAAAATGCTGGCCAGTAGCTGTAATTTTGGAGACATCACAGACTCATTAATTAGAGATAGGATTGTGTGTGACACAAACAGCACTACAATGAGAGAGAGACTCCTCAGAGAAGAAAATCTGTCACTGAACAAATGTTTGCAGATATGCAGGGATGCAGAACTGTGGAGAGAAAACAGCAAAACTTTGCAAGGACAGACAGAAGTACATGCACTGAAGTAAGAACAAAAAATGGACTGAGATATGCTGTAAGTTTTGTGGTAAAACACATGAAAGAAACAAAAATAAATGTTCAGCTTTTGGCAAGATGCGTAAAAAGTGTGGGAAGGTGAGCAGAAAGTATAAACAAGTACATGCTGTGTCAGAATGAGACAGAGACACATGCAAAGACATTATGACAATAACAGACGTGAATGAGAATAAGGAGACTGTAAACCAAGTGGAGAGCCACCGTCGTGGGCAACACCTCTATGCAGGAATGATGATTGACCACACACTGGTTAACTTCCAGATAGACTGTGGAGCTACTTGCAACATACTCCCCATACATCTCATAAACCCTGAAACACAACTGGAACACACTGAGAAAGTACTTGTGATGTACAACAAAACCAGGATAAGTCCACTGGGTAAATGCAAAGTCAAGATCAGAAACCCTAGAAGTTATAAGCTGTACAGATCGGAGTTTCAAGTTGTGGACCAGAATGGAGGGATGCCTCTACTTGGCAGGAAGGCCAGTGAGGCCATGAAATTAATAAAGGTGCAGTACGAGAATATACTGACCATTGACAGTAAAGTTGAAAATGAATTGAGAACATTGGAAAGTGTGGAAACACAGGACTTGAAAATGAAGAAGGAAAACATCCAGGCAGAGTTTGCAGACATATTTACTGGAGACGGCTGCATGGAAGGTGAATATCGCATTGAAATAGATGATAAAGTACCACCAGTTAAACTGCCAAAACGAAGAGTACCAGTCGCTATGATGAAACCTCTCAAAGATTAGCTCAAAGATCTGGAGAGAAGAGGGATAATAACTCCAGTAGAAAAGAACACTGACGGGATAAGCAGTATGGTTTCTGTGACAAAACCAAACGGGAAATCACGGATCTGCGTTGATCCATAACCACTCAATCGGGCCCTTAAGAGAAGTCACTTTCCACTCCCTACAATTGATGACATCCACCCAGAAATGTCAAAGGCTAAGGTATTCACGGTGTGTGATGTAAAACATGGATTCTGGCATGTACAGCTGGAGGAAGAGTCAAGTTACCTCACCACGTTTGCATCCCCATTTTGCCGGTTTCGTTGGCTAAGGATGCCGATGGGCATCCAGAGAAGGTGCGTGCCATCAGAGGAATGCCTCGACTGACAGATGTTAAAGGTGTACAGAGAATTGTAGGAATGGTGAATTACCTGTCAAAGTTTTATGACCACTTGTCAGATGACTGAGATTTTGAGACAACTGACACACAAAGAGAACATGTGGGAATGGAGTGATGTACATGAAACAGCATTTCAGAGGTTGAAAGATAAGATAGCCACTACACCTGTCTTAAAATACTATGATCAGGAAGAAGACTTAATGTTGCAGTGCGACGCAACAGAAACAGGGATAGGAGCTGCACTGACTCAGGGAGGTAAACCTGTAGCATTTCGAAGCAGAGCACTGACACCCACTGAAAGGATATGCACAACTAGAAAAGGAGTGCTTAGCAATAGTGTTTGGGATGGAAAAGTTCCACCAATACACATATGGGAGACAAGTAACAGTGCAGAGTGACCATAAGCCACTAGAAAATATTACAGAAAACCACTACTTAGTCCGTGGTGCACTGGCGTCGTGCCCGGAGTGTCCCCCGCCTCACGCCCTATGCCGCTGAGATAGGCTCCAGCTCCCCGTGACCCACTGCGGCGGATATAGCGGTGGTAATCTGAAGATGACTGACTGACACTATTTAGTGCACCAAAGAGACTGCAGCGTATGTTACTCAGGCTGCTGAAGTATGACAGATGTGACCTACGTATGTGCCAGGCCGAGACATGCTATTAGCAGACACTTTAAGCAGGGCATACTTACCTGAGAGCACAAGGAAAGATATTGAGACAGATGTAGAGACTGTGAACATAGTTAGCTACCTACCTATTTCAGCTGAGAGACTGAACTCTATTCGAGCCGCTACACAAGAAGACACAAAGTTACAGAGGCTGACGAAATTCATTCAGGTAGGGTGGCCACAGCACAAAAAAGATATTCCAACAGACATGCAACATTACCACGCATTCCAAGATGAGTCAAGTTGTCAGGAAGGCATAGTCTTCAGAGGAGAGAGAGTAGTGATACCAGACAAACTCAGGGCTGACATCACGCGGCGCATCCACTCCTCTCATCTAGGAGTTGAAGGGTGTCTCAGGCATGCTAGAGAGTGTGTTTATTGGCAAGGGATGAATGAGTACATAAAGACTTTCATCTCAAAATGTGACATATGCAGGTCAGTAGATCCTAAACAACAGAGGGAAACACTGCATCCTCATGACATGACACACAGACCCTGGGCAAAAGTGGGAACTGACTTTTTTTCATTTCATAACAAGGACTATGTGATAACAGTAGACTACTATTCAAACTTCTGGGAAGTAGATTATCTACCTGACACTAAGAGCAGTACAGTTATCAGAAAGTTGAAAGCTCACTTTGCACGACAAGGAATACCAGATGTAGTCATTTCCGATAATGGACCACAATATACCTCACAGGAGTTTAAGAGGTTTAGCCAACTGTGGGAATTTGAACACAGAACATCTTCACCTGGATACGCTCAGAGCAATGGGAAAGCAGAGTCTGCAGTGAAAACAGCCAAACGACTCATGCTGAAAGCTGCAGCTGCTCGACAAGATCCATATCTAGCCATATTTAATCATCGCAACACCCCGAGCCAAGGTGTTAATACAAGCCCAGCACAGAGACTTTTGAGCAGGAGGACCAAGACACTTCTTCCTGTCAAAGACACTCTGTTAGTGCCAAAGGTAACAGACAACACACAAGGATTCATACACAGCAGACAGAAACGAGAAATATTACAACCGCACAGCAAAGGACATGGACACTTAAAGAAGGAGATATTGTAAGAGTACAACCTTTTCAGCCACATAAGGTCTGGAAGCCAGCTAAGGTGATTAAGCCTGTAAGTCATAGATCTTATGAGGTCAAAATGGAGTCTGGAGGTGTTCTGAGGAGAAACCGCCATCATCTGAGACACAACTACGGCACACCAGATACACACACAACAACAGGAACTGTGTAATACATGCCACAAGACGTGGTGAAACACGTTCAAGTAGGAGACCAGAAAACTGTCACTACACGGTAAGGTCGTCAGGTTATTAGACCCCATTACCTGAAAGACTATTGTGAGTGATAACATAGTAGTTTGACAGGCTACACATGATTGTGAGAAAACTAAAAGGAAAAGATGTGTAAGAAGTAATGTTAATGATGTGCTATGTAGATATGTTGTACCAAGAAAACAGGACAAAATGAACTGTTAATGTAACCCGGCTGTTCAATAAAGATAAGTAAGCATAGATATTGCTTTAACCATCCATTTTGTATAGTTTAGTGTTCGGACAAACAGAAGAGAATGAAATAGCCATCCCCACTCAACTCTAGGTTTTATCATACAGTATAATCCCGGAACTGTTCAGTTAGATTGTTTAATGACATTATCAGGAAACTGAGTTGCCTTATAGGGAATCTGCATTCGCTGTGTCTTGCAGTCCTAAAGTATATGAAGTCACTGCTGTTCGTGCATTCCAGTAGCAGCATTAATGTAAAGACAAAGAAAATCTGCTGTTTAAAGTGATGCCAGTTAAATAAATCAAACTAAGTGAGAGGAGGAGCACAGTGTGAAAACACTGCCTTTGTTTTAACATCAGTGTTTTGTTGAGTTTTAATTTGAATTTCTGATTTTCTTGATCTACAAATAACTAACATAAAAGAACAATTTGTATGTTTTCAGATATCTTAAACAGATGACTATTTGATCTACATCAACACCTGGATCGTTCAGGCTGTCAGTGTGTATCAGTATTCAATATTTCTGTCATATATATCTGTATTCCCACAATCTTGTGAGAGTAATTGAACTTAAGTTGCCTTTACCTCCCTGAACTCAACACATTAAACCTCTGATGCTTTCATTCATTCATTCATTCATTCATTCATTCATTCATTCATTCATTCATTCATTCATTCATTAATTCATTCATATTAAACCTTTAATGCTTTCTGGTGCTGTTCCTAAGAACCATAGCAGTACCCTTGGAATGAAATACTTGTGAACGGATGTGAATATATGATTTTGAAGAAGTATCAGATATGAAATATCCCGGTGAGAACAGACTGCTTGAAGAGACATCATGAAACTGAAGAGCCTTCATTTTCCAATGAGCATTGTTTTATTCAATTAACTAAGAAGGTGACACACAATATAGCACACAAAAAATTATATTGTAATCTTAAAAGGATTATTCAAGCATTACACACCTCTATCTGACTACATTAAAAAGTCAATTTAGTGCATTTTACAGAAAAAAAGATTACTTTTTAGAGAACTATAAGAAAATATTTTATTGGGATTTTAAAAACAGTATTTCTGAATTTCAAAGATATCAACTGATAAAAGTGAAAAAATATCAGTCACAATGGAATGAAATGGAATTCATTTTATTAAATCTCAGAAGTCAATTATGTGACAGGTTAAAAGTTTACATGCTGATGGCTATGAGTAAAAAGACAAGTGGTCATTAATGATGATTGTGAGTGAAACACGTTAATGTGTGTCCGCAATTTGGTAGTAACCTTATACTGTAGTTTTCGAGACTTATTTGTGAAATTCACAAACATCACAGTAATATTAGCGGAAAAACAGATTGACCCATAGTCAACAAAATTCTTCCTCTGTGGATATTTATAACAACATGTGGTCAAGACATTCTCTAATAAAGCAAAGTACCAGAAGAGTGGCCACATTTTTTCTCATTATACTCCAGTTAAAGAGAGCATAAACAAGAAGGTGGTGGTCAGGCCCAGTTGTGCCTTAATGCAGGAGAAAACTTCTCTCAATCACCTTCACAATATTTGTCCTCCTGTAGTTGAGCTTGGAGGTCAGCTAATACATGATCAATTAAGACATGTATATAGCTGATGACCATGATAACAGCAAAGTCTAAATGAAAATGTGTGTATCTTCTTCTTTTCCTTTCGGCTTTTCCCTTCAGGGGTCGCCACAGCGAATCAATTGCCTCAATCTAACCCTGTCCTTTGCATCCTCTTCTCTCACACCAACTACCTTCATGTCCTCTTTCACTACATCCATAAACCTCCTCTTTGGTCTTCCTCTAGGCCTCCTGCCTGGCAGTTCAAAACTCAGCATCCTTCTGCCAATATATTCACTATCTCTCCTCTGGACATGTCCAAACCATCTCAGTCTGGCCTCTCTGACTTTATCTCCAAAACCTCTAACATGTGCTGTCCCTCTGATGTACTCATTCCTGATCCTATCCTTCCTGGTCACTCCCAAAGAGAACCTCAGCATCTTCATCTCTGCTACCTCCAGCTCTGCCTCCTGTCTTTTCCTCAGTGACACTGTCTCTAGACCAAACAACATCGCTGGTCTCACCACAGTTTTGTACACCTTTCCTTTCATTTTAGCTGAAACTCTTCGATCACACATCACACCTGACACTTTTCTCCACCCATTCCATCCTGCCTGCACACATTTCTTCACCTCTTTTCCCCACTCTCCATTGCTCTGGACTGTTGACCCTAAGTACTTAAAATCCTCCACCTTCTTGATCTCTTCTCCCTGTAACCTCACTCTTCCACTTGGGTCCCTCTCATTCACACACATGTACTCTGTCTTACTGCGGCTAACCTTCATCCCTCTCCTTTCCAGGACAAACCTCCACCTCTCTAGCTTCTCCTCCACCTCTTCCCTGCTCTCACTGCAGATCACAATGTCATCTGCAAACATCATAGTCCATGGAGATTCCTGTCTAACCTCGTCTGTCAGCCTGTCCATCACCAGCGAACAAGAAGGGGCTCAGAGCTGATCCCTGATGCAGTCCCACCTCCACCTTGAACTCCTCTGTCACACCTACAGCACACCTCACCACTGTCTTAAAGTCCTCATACATGTCCTGCACCACTCTAACATACTTCTCTGCCACTCCAGACTTCCTCATACAATACCACAGTTCCTCTCTGGGCACCCTGTCATAAGCTTTCACCAGATCTACAAAAACACAATGCAGCTCCCTCTGGCCTTCTCTGTACTTCTCTATCAACATCCTCAAAGCAAATACTGCATCTGTAGTACTCTTTTTTGCCATGAAACCATACTGCTGCTCACAAATGCTCACTTCTGCCCTTAGTCTAGCTTCAACTACTCTTTCCCATAACTTCATTGTATGGCTCATCAGCTTTATTCCTCTGTAGTTGCCACAACTCTGCACATCTCCCTTGTTCTTAAAAATGGGCACCAGCACACTTCTCCTCCACTCCTCAGGCATCTTCTCACTATCTAAGATCCTGTTGAACAACCCAGTCAGAAACTCTACTGCCACCTCTCCTAGACACTTCCAAACCTCTACAGGTATATCATCAGTACCGACTGCCTTTCCACTCTTCATCCTCTTCAGTGCTCTCCTCACTTCATCCTGACTAATCATCCTGACATCCTGGTCCACAACAGTCACCTCTTCTAGTCTTTGTTCTCTCTCATTTTCCACGTTCATCAACTCTTCAAAGTACTCTTTCCATCTTCCCGTCACACTGCTGGCACCTGTCAATAGACTTCCATCCCTATCCTTAATCCTACAGGCGTTCCCTAACCTGCTGCATGTCCTTCCCATCTCTATCTCTCTGTCTTGCCAACCGGTATAGATCAGTCTCTCCCTCCTTACTGTCCAACCGAGCATACAAGTCATCATAAGCTTCTTGTTTGGCCTTTGCTACCTCTACCTTCACCTTACGCTGTATCTCCCTGTACTCCTGTCTACTCTCCTCAGTCCTCTCAGTGTCCCACTTCTTCTGAGCTAACCTCTTTCTTTGTATACACTCCTGTACCCCCTCATTCCACCACCAAGTCTCCTTATCTACTTTCCTTCCAGATGACACACCAAATACTCTCCTACCTGTCTCCCTGATCACATTAGCTGTAGTTGTCCAGTCATCTGGAAGCACCTCCTGGTCTCCCAGAGCCTGTCTTAACTCCTTCCTAAAGGTCATGCAATACCCTTCCTTTTTTAGCTCCCACCATTTCGTCCTCTGCTCTGCTTTTGCCCTCTTCATCTTCCTCACCACCAGAGTCATCCTACACACCACCATCCTATGCTGTTTGGCTACACTCTCGCCTACCACTACTTTGCAGTCACTGATCTCCTTCAGGTTACATCGTCTACACAAGATGTAGTCTACCTGTGTGCTCCTACCACCACTCTTATAGGTCACCCTATGTTTCTGCCTCTTCTGGAAGAAAGTATTCACTACAGCCATTTCCATCCTTTTTGCAAAGTCAACTACCATCTGTCCTTCTGCGTTCCTCTCCTGGATACCAAACCTGCCCATCACTTCCTCATCACCTCTGTTACCTGCACCAACATGTCCATTGAAGTCTGCACCAATGACAACTCTCTCACTTCTAGGTATGCTCTGCATCACTTCATCAAAGTCCAACCAGAATTTCTCCTTTTCCTCCAGCTCACATCCAACCTGTGGAGCATACCCACTAACAACATTGAACATCACACCTTCTATTTCTAGCTTCAGACTCATCACTCTATCCGACACTCTTTTTACCTCCAGGACATTCCTAACAAACTCCTCCTTCAAGATAACTCCTACTCCATTTCTCTTCCCATCTACACCATGATAGAACAACTTGAACCTTGCTCCTAAACTTCTTGCCTTGCTACCTTTCCACCTGGTCTCCTGGACACACAGTATGTCTACCTTCCTCCTCTGCATCATGTCAACCAACTCTACCTTTTCCTGTCATAGTTCCGACATTCAACGTCCCTCCTCTCAGTCTTATACTCTTGGCGTTCCTCTTCTCTCTCTTCCTACGAACACTTTCCTCTTCTCCTTCTTCGACCAACAGTAATCCAATTTCCACCGGCGCCCTGTAGGTCAACAGCGCCGATGGCGGTCGTTGTTAACCCGGGCTTCGACCGATCCGGTATGGAAGTCATAGGTTTGATTCGCATCTTTGATGTGGCAAAAGTTTTACGCCGGATGCCCTTCCTGACGCAACCCTCTGTATTTATCCGGGCTTGGGACCGGCACAATTAGACACTGGCTTGTGCCCTCTTGCGGCTACATTTGCCCTCTTGCGGCTACATTTGCCGTCTTGCGGCTATATTATGGTTCCTTGATTTTAACATGGGTTTTCTTCTAATCCAAATTAAAGAAAAAGGTTAATTTTAGGACGTTGTGATGTTTTATTTAGCTTTCTAAGTAAAACTAATTCCAGTGACTAACACACTGTCATGCCATGTCTGTGATGTGTGTCCATTGTGCCCTCGATCACTTAGTGAAACTACAGTAGTTTATCATCAGTTTATGACATTTAGTTGTCATGAGTCTAAGTTTCTTTTTGATTGATTGTGTACGCAGGCATCGGTCTGTCTGGATATTAGTATTGATTTGTTGGGATGGGGGTTGGAGGTACAGTAGTGGGTTTGCGACTCAAAGTCGTCACGTGACTCCCTGAAGGAGACATATCCCACCACTAGGGGGCGACCTTTACCACCAGATTCCCTTCAGTGGTAGGCGCACTATAACCCGTGTGGGATTCCGATCTCCAGATAACTGATTGATAATAGTTATTTTTATCATTTCCCAGTACTTTTCAGGATCACGTGATAGTCAGACATTGATTGCCGCACATACTTTTTAATCATCTGATTGCAGCTTGATTTGCGTGGATTTGACACTTACTGCTCATAATCAGAAATAACTTCAAGCAAATCCACACCAATGCATGTAGACGCAGGGAGAGACGCCTCAAACCCCACCAACACCTTTTTCTCTCAGCCCCCCCTCTCCCACCAGTCTGGGCAGATCGCCAGTTCCCCCCACTTTCAGCCTCTCTCTCCACTCCCTCTCCCTCTCCCTCTCTCTCTGTTCTGAACACACTCAGCCAATCCCTCACAATGCTGCGTTTAACGAAACAAGTGGCTCAGACATTTGCGGTGATGTCGCTGTTCCCAAGCCTCTCATCAGCTCCGTGGAATCTGTGTCTGTAAGGCGGTGCAGCTACCCGCACGACTCTGATGGCAGAGCAGGACAGGTGGACGGTGGAAGAGGAGAAACCGGCACCAGCTGTTTAGAATATCTCTATAAAGGGAGGACAAGCATCCAGAAACCTGAAGGCTGAGGTGTCGCCGTGTCTCCCCACCCGGCTCCCAGACGCGCCCAGACGGATAGACGCGCTCCCCACCCCCTTCCGTCCGTGTTTGTCTGTGATGCTGGCGTGGTGAGCGGCGGACACCCCCGGCTGAGCTTGCATGGAGTCACAGGGAGGGGCAGAGAGCCCAGGTAAGATCAGCGTTCGTTGCTGCCCAAAGCCGATGGCACGACACGAGCACGGTTGTTTTTGGGGGGTGTTTTGTTTTTGAGTATCATGCGCAAGAGTCTTTTAACAAGATAACACATGTTCACTGCATTTTCTTATTATTCGATCAAGAATTAGACCATGTTACCTCTGGATTAATTCTACAGTCTACATTCAAACTTCATGTCTAGTCTGTCGTCCAGCCCCGGGGGGTCTGTGCAAACACAGTGTAGGTCAGCCTCAGTGAGAAAGTCAAGCTGATGAAAATACAAATTGCAGCACAACAGTGGACACGTATGGCCTTTGTGCAAAGGCCATCCAGTGAAGCCTGCTCTGTGATGTGATTACTCTGCCAAATGCTGTCTACTTTTATTTTTCTAAGCACTCAATGTTGTCACGCTGTGATAGCGTGCCAGGATAATATAGTATATGCATGGCATGTTGTACAAAGTGAGGCTGAGTAGCAGGAGGGCATCTTATTCAACAAAATATTTCACAAACTGAATCCAAAACCAGTGTGCGTTCATTCAGTGAAATGCTTCTTTTGGTTTAAAAACAGTGTTTTTGCAGTCAATTTCAGCAAATTCTCGCAGCAGTAATAATAACAATTCTTTTTATTTCCACCCATATTGCTTTTTCCATTTACTATCCTTGGTCGAAGAAGGAGAGGAGGAAAGTGTTCGTAGGAAGAGAGAGAAGAGGAATGCCAAGAGTATAGGACTGAGAGGAGGGACGTTGAATGTTGGAACTATGACAGGAAAAGGTAGAGTTGGTTGACATGATGCAGAGGAGGAAGGTAGGTATACTGTGTGTCCAGGCGACCAGGTGGAAAGGTAGCAAGGCAAGAAGTTTAGGAGCAGGGTTCAAGTTGTTCTATCATGGTGTAGATAGGAAAAGAAATGGAGTAGGAATTATCTTGACAGAGGAGTTTGTTCGGAATGTCCTGGAGGTAAAAAGAGTGTCAGATAGAGCTATGAGTCTGAAGCTAGAAATAGAAGGTGTGATGTTCAATGTTGTTAGTGGGTATGCTCCACAGGTTGGATGTGAGCTGGAGGAAAAGGAGAAATTCTGGTTGGACTTTGACGAAGTGATGTAGAGCATACCTAGAAGTGAGAGAGTTGTCATTGGTGCAGACTTCATGGACATGTTGGTGCAGGAAACAGAGGTGATGAGGAGGTGATGGGCAGGTTTGGTATCCAGGAGAGGAACGCAGAAGGACAGATGGTAGTTGACTTTGCAAAAAGGATGGAAATGGCTATGGTGAATACTTTCTTCCAGAAGAGGCAGGAACATAAGTTGACCTATAAGAGTGGAGGTAGGAGCACACAGGTAGACTACATCTTGTGTAGACGGTGTAAATCTGAAGGAGATCAGTGACTGCAAAGTGGTGGTAGGCGAGAGTGTAGCCAAACAGCATAGGATGGTGGTGTGTAGGATGACTCTGGTGGTGAGGAAGATGAAAAGAGCAAAAGCAGAGCAGAGGACGAAATGGTGGAAAACTGAAAA
This sequence comes from Antennarius maculatus, assembly GCA_013358685.1. Classification (NCBI taxonomy): domain Eukaryota; kingdom Metazoa; phylum Chordata; class Actinopteri; order Lophiiformes; family Antennariidae; genus Antennarius; species Antennarius maculatus. The sequence goes on from CM023606.1 coordinate 15,906,170, forward strand.
GGGAAGAGTGTTACATGACTTTTAGGAGGAAGTTAAGACAGGCTCTGGGTGGTCAGGAGGTGCTTCCAGATGACTGGACAACTACAGCTAATGTGATCAGGGAAGACAGGTAAAGAGTACTTGGTGTGTCATCTGGAAAGAAAGTAGATAAGGAGACTTGGTGGTTGGAATGAGGAAGTACAGGAGTGTATACAGTGAAAGAGGTTAGCTAAGAAGAAGTGGGACACTGAGAGGACTGAGGAGAATAGACAGGAGCACAGGGAGATACAGCGTAAGATGAAGGTAGAGGTAGCAAAGGCCAAACAAGGGGCTTATGATGACTTTGTATGCCAGGTTTGGACAGTAAGGAGGGAGAGACTGATCTATACCCAGTTGGCGAGACAGAGATGGAAAGGACTCGCAGCAGGTAGGTAGGGTGATGAAGGATCGGGACGGAAGTCTATTGACAGGTGCCAGTAGTGTGACGGGAAGATGGAAAGAGTACTTTGAAGAGTTGATGAATGTGGATAAATGAGAGAGAACAAAGACTAGAAGAGGTGACTGTTGTGGACCAGGAGGTAGCAAAGATTAGTCAGGATGAAGTGAGGAGGGCATTGAAGAGATGAAGAGTAGAAAGGCAGTCGGTCCTGATGATATAACCTGTAGAGGTTTGGAAGTGTCTAGGAGAGGTGGCAGTAGAGTTTCTGACTGGGTTGTTCAACAGGATCTTAGATAGTGAGGAAGATGCCTGAGGAATGGAGGAGAAGTGTGCTGGTGCCCATTTTTAAGAACAAGGGAGATGTGGAGAGTTGTGGCAAATACAGAGGAATAAAGCTGATGAGGCCATACAATGAAGTTTATGGGAAAGAGTAGTTGAAGCTAGACTAAGGGCAGACGTGAGCATTTGTGAGCAGCAGTATGGTTTCATGGCAAAAAAGTGTACTACAGATGCAGTATTTCCTTTGAGGATGTTGACAGAGAAGTACAGAGAAGGCCAGATGGAGCTCCATTGTGTTTTTGTAGATCTGGAGAAAGCTTATGACAGGGTGTCCAGAGAGGAACTCTGGTTATTGAATGAGGAAGTCTGGAGTGACCACAGAAGTATGTGAAAGCGGTGACATTGTGATCTGCAGTGAGAGCAGGGAACAGGTGGAGGAGAAGCTAGAGAGGTGGAGGTTTGTCCTGGGAAAGGAGAGGAATGAAGGTTAGCCACAGTAGACAGAGTACATACAGTATGTGTGAATGAGAGGGACCCAAGTGGAAGAGTGAGGTTACAGGGAGAAGAGATAAAGAAGGTGGAGGATTTTAAGTACTTAGGGTCAACAGTCCAGAGCAATGGGGAGTGTGGAAAAGAGGTGAAGAAGCGTGTACAGGCAGGATGGAACGGGCGGAGGAGAGTGTCAGGTGTGTGATGTGTGATAGAAGAGTTTCAGCTAAATGAAAGGAAAGGTGTACAAAACTGTGATGAGACCAGCGATGTTGTTTGGTCTAGAGACAGTGTCACTGAGGAAAAAGACAGGAGCAGAGCTGGAGGTAGCAGAGATGAAGATGCTGAGGTTCTCTTTGGGAGTGACCATGAAGGATAGGTTTTGGAGATAAAGTCAGAGAGGCCAGACTGAGATGGTTTGGACATGTCCAGAGGAGAGATAGTGAATATATTGGTAGAAGGATGCTGAGTTTTGAACTTCCGGCAGGAGGCCTAGAGGAAGACCAAAGAAGAGGTTCATGGATTAGGAGAAAGAGGACATGAAAGTAGTTGGTGTGGGAGAAGAGGATGCAGAAGACAGGGTTAGATGGAGGCAACTGATTCGCTGTGGTGACCCCTGAAGGGGAAAAGCTGAAAGGAAAAGAAGAAGAATAATCCTGTAGCTGAACATGATAGTTTATGTTAAAGAAATACCTGACATGTGCAGGTAATTCTTAAACATTCCCTCAAAACACTTTTGCAGGAAAATGAACTAAATCAGTTGAAAAGTTAAATCCTCACATCATTTGGTCATCTGTTGAAATACTGTGGAGAATGCCGAAATACCCAAACTCATATTTTCTAACCTGCAAAGCTAAAAAGCCTTCAGCGAGCAACAATACTTAAAAGAAAAGACCGCGTGGATGTGTTCGTTTCCCTTGCCTGTGATTTCTTGAACTGACAATACATTTGATTCAACTCTCCTTTCTACACTCTGCTCCTAACGTTGCTTGTTTCTTTCTCCCTTCCCCTTTCTTGTCTACCTGTCTCCCTTCAGCTGATTCACAATCAGTCATGGTTGACAAAATTGAAAACGGTCAACCGCTGCCTGAAAACAAACCCTCATTCTGTTAGCAGGTTGCTTTTGGACCTGCCTGTTTCCTCACAGCCAGATCAGCAGGGGCAGCTTAGATCAAGTCATCTGTGTCAGCAAGTCTTCTCTTGCATGTGATGATACAGAGACTCCTTAGAAAGCTTCTCTCTCATAGATTTAACCTCTGCAAATGTCCATATATAGATATTGATTGGCACACACAAAACATGAGAATGCTGCATAATCAGTACAACAGGAACCAGATTACATTCACAAGTGATACTTAGAGGTTCAGTTTGTTTGAATACACCATTATCTCCAAGTGTGTGTGTGTGTGTGTGTGTGTGTGTGTGTGTGTGTGTGGTGTGTGTGTGTTGTGTGTGGTGGTGTGTGTGTGTGTGTGTGTGTGGTTTGGTCTAAAATGAAATGGGAATTCTTTACTTTTCACAAATCAGTCAAAATGTCACACAGCTCATGAGATTTTTGAGAAAACAAAGCTGCTTTAGAATCACAGCTTTCCTTCTCGATACAGAGCAGATATGATAAATTTTTGCCTGAATGATGAGAATCCTTGAGGGTTAAATCGGTTTTGGAAACATTTCGTCCAGGAGGTTTCTTCAGTTTTAAATGGCTGGGGGAAACTTTTCCAGGGTCGCTAATGCAATCATAACCTTTGACGTAACACCTAACAGTTATTGACATCATTATGGATTATTATTTGCATGAAAGACACAGTTTGCTTAATCGTACATCATGTGAATTATTTATATTATTTGCAGTTTAGCTGTTACTTCGCTCAAAGTGTGAACAGTGGTGAAACATGGGGAGAGGTACTAGGCCTGCATTTTATGTGGATGAGTCTTGGTGATGTAGATTCCCCACCTCTGTTTGGAGGTAAAAATCCATTAAACAGTTAGCGGAGCAAGATTTCTACAGGCTGAAGGAAATGAAAATTGGAAAACAAAGCTGCTGACAAATATTGAACAAGCATTTCATTATAACAGCAGAAGGAACAGCTTTGGCTTCTGAGGCTCCTGAGGAAAATGGTTAATAGCAGAGCTGTGACCACTAGGCTTCTCGGGGTAAAATCACAATCCATCATTTTCTCACGGTGACACCATTTTCATTAGAAATGAGAAATTCCTGCGCTCTGTGAACAGACAGCATCATACAGACATCTGGTGAGACCCGTCAGCAGGCGGCTGCACTCCCACGCTGCATCCCATCAACATCCCATCACACCAACTGACGTCATTCCTGCTAAATATTGCTGTTAACACACGGATGACGATCTTTTCTGCTATATTACCTTTTACTTTGTTAACTTGTAAGCTTCATCCATGTTTATGGCAACAGAATAACTTTACTCGATGTACTGTAGATTTTTCCTTCCCCAGGAAATTCCGTTAGTTTATGCATGTTAGGCCTTCTTTTGTAAAGTGCAACGGTGTAATCCTAACTTGACCTCACTTAGCCACTCAACATTCACCACCAAGCTTTCAGCCGTGTCAAACAGGTGAACAGAGTGTGCATACTTCTCCATTTGATGGGATGCTATTTTAAGTGTTCTCTATTTTAAGACTATTTGAGCAGCTTGTGTGAAGCTGTTTTTTTTTTTTTTTCTAATTTGAATCAATGCTCGAGAGGCTGTCTCAATACTTCTTTATAGAGGTAACAAAGATGCTCATAAGGAATTGTGCATGGAAACCTTTAACACACATATCCTTACACCAATTTCACAGAAAGTGATATTGGACTAACAATAGAATTGTAATCTGTAGTAAAAAAAAGAACAAATTAATTATAAAATCAACTATTTTATATTTAAGCCTAAAATACATGTAAGACTGGGTGTTGCTACTGAAACTCCCAGTACTAACAAAACCGCCAGTCTCTCGCTCAGTCTGTCAATTGTCTGCCTCTGTCTAGATAGAAATGCATCTGTTATGGTTTGGCTCACAGCCAATCGCCACAAGTGTTTTTCGCTTTAACTTTGCGTCTGATTGGCCCTTGACTGCAGCAGCTACAACCCGTCTGTCTTCTGTGTGCTGAAATTTAATACTTCATATTTGAGAGAGGTGAGTCATTTTGAGCTCTACCATTATTTATTTGTGTGAAAATCATTTAGACAGGGAGGAGTGGCAGCATTTATGCCTCTTATAATTTATTGTCTTGGTATTAATAAGACTTTTATTGTTTTTTAATATAATAAAGATTTATGCCCATAAAGATTTATAGCCTATACGTCTGCAGTAAACCCTAACACTGGTTAAACAAGAGGGGTAACATTTACATCTTTCAGTATTCAGGATCTCTGAGGTGATTGCTTCCCCTCATTGCATCCTTTTATAAATTTAACTACATTTTAATGATGCTTTAATTTGTTATAAGTAGACCTGAGATCAGGTTACATAAATTAATTTTTTACAGCCCCCTCACTCTGTTTCCTGGGCCCTATTAGTGGTCCTTCTTAACTCTACCAACTCCTAGAATCTGGAACACAAACAGGTCCTGTATCGACTGTAATGTCTAAAAAACGTCCAGGAGTCTAAAATTGTCCCGAGTAATTTCTTGCCCATCGTGACGTAATGACGGGAATGATTGGCAGCAGTGTTAGACATATCCTGAGCCCCTCTGTAGGAAAACACTCCCCTCTCGCCGGATAAGGGCTTGTTCATCCCTGAGGTGAAGTTTGTGTTCAGGCTCACGTAGCAGTGTGTGGTAATGTCCTGGCTGAGAGAGAGACACTGAAAGTTCATCAATTGTTGTTGAAGTCAGCTAGCATTTGGCTAAGTAGTTAGCTCTGCTTTGGTCTGTCTATCATTGATCCGATTATAAATGCACCACCTGCTCTTTGACGTTTATGGAGCTATATCATTAAGGTGTTATCCACCAAGCCACACTACAGCCTCACCTTGAAAGGAACTGAAAACAAAACGGTTTTCCACATAACCACCATCTGCAGCTGCAGCTTCAGGTGTTAGAAAACATTATTTCTTCTTTTCCTTTTTGGCTTTTCCCTTCAGGGGTCGCCACAGCGAATCAACCGCCTCCATCTAACCCTGTCCTTTGCATCCTCTTCTCTCACACCAACTACCTTCATGTCCTCTTTCACTACATCCATAAACCTCCTCTTTGGTCTTCCTCTAGGCCTCCTGCCTGGCAGTTCAAAACTCAGCATCCTTCTACCAATATATTCACTATCTCTCCTCTGGACATGTCCAAACCATCTCAGTCTGGCCTCTCTGACTTTATCTCCAAAACCTCTAACATGTGCTGTCCCTCTGATGTACTCATTCCTGATCCTATCCTTCCTGGTCACTCCCAGAGAGAACCTCAGCATCTTCATCTCTGCTACCTCAAGCTCTGCCTCCTGTCTTTTCCTCAGTGACACTGTCTCTAGACCAAACAACATCGCTGGTCTCACCACAGTTTTGTACACCTTTCCTTTCATTTTAGCTGAAACTCTTCGATCACACATCACACCTGACACTTTTCTCCACCCATTCCATCCTGCCTGGACAACGCTTCTTCACCTCTTTTCCCCACTCTCCATTGCTCTGGACTGTTGACCCCAAGTACTTAAAATCCTCCACCTTCTTGATCTCTTCTCCCTGTAACCTCACTCTTCCACTTGGGTCCCTCTCATTCACACACATGTACTCTGTCTTACTGCGGCTAACCTTCATCCCTCTCCTTTCCAGGACAAACCTCCACCTCTCTAGCTTCTCCTCCACCTCGTCCCTACTCTCACTGCAGATCACAATGTCATCTGCAAACATCATAGTCCATGGAGATTCCTGTCTAACCTCGTCTGTCAGCCTGTCCATCACCATAGCGAACAAGAAGGGGCTCAGAGCTGATCCCTGATGCAGTCCCACCTCCACCTTGAACTCCTCTGTCACACCTACAGCACACCTCACCACTGTCTTACAGTCCTCATACATGTCCTGCACCGCTCTAACATACTTCTCTGCCACTCCAGACTTCCTCATACAATACCACAGTTCCTCTCTGGGCACCCTGTCATAAGCTTTCTCCAGATCTACAAAAACACAATGCAGCTCCCTCTGGCCTTCTCTGTACTTCTCTATCAACATCCTCAAAGCAAATACTGCATCTGTAGTACTCTTTTTTGGCATGAAACCATACTGCTGCTCACAAATGCTCACTTCTGCCCTTAGTCTAGCTTCCACTACTCTTTCCCATAACTTCATTGTATGGCTCATCAGCTTTATTCCTCTGTAGTTGCCACAACTCTGCACATCTCCCTTGTTCTTAAAAATGGGCACCAGCACACTTCTCCTCCACTCCTCAGGCATCTTCTCACTATCTAAGATCCCGTTGAACAACCCAGTCAGAAACTCTACTGCCACCTCTCCTAGACACTTCCAAACCTCTACAGGTATATCATCAGGACCGACTGCCTTTCCACTCTTCATCCTCTTCAGTGCTCTCCTCACTTCATCCTGGCTAATCTTTGCTACATCCTGGTCCACAACAGTCACCTCTTCTAGTCTTTGTTCTCTCTCATTTTCCACGTTCATCAACTCTTCAAAGTACTCTTTCCATCTTCCCATCACACTGCTGGCACCTGTCAATAGACTTCCATCCCTATCCTTAATCACCCTAACCTGCTGCACGTCCTTCCCATCTCTATCTCTCTGTCTTGCCAGCCTGTATAGATCAGTCTCTCCCTCCTTACTGTCCAACCTAGCATACAAGTCATCATAAGCTTCTTGTTTGGCCTTTGCTACCTCTACCTTCACCTTACGCTGCATCTCCCTGTACTCCTGTCTACTCTCCTCAGTCCTCTCAGTGTCCCACTTCTTCTTAGCTAACCTCTTTCTCTGTATACACTCCTGTACCTCCTCATTCCACCACCAAGTCTCCTTATCTACTTTCCTTCCAGATGACACACCAAATACTCTCCTACCTGTCTCCCTGATCACATTAGCTGTAGTTGTCCAGTCATCTGGAAGCACCTCCTGACCACCCAGAGCCTGTCTTAACTCCTTCCTAAAGGTCATGCAACACTCTTCCTTTTTTAGCTTCCACCATTTTGTCTTCTGCTCTGTCTTTGTCCTCTTCATCTTCCTCACCACCAGAGTCATCCTACACACCACCATCCTATGCTGTTTGGCTACACTCTCGCCTACCACTACTTTGCAGTCACTGATCTCCTTCAGGTTACATCGTCTACACAAGATGTAGTCTACCTGTGTGCTCCTACCACCACTCTTATAGGTCACCCTATGTTCCTGCCTCTTCTGGAAGAAAGTATTCACTACAGCCATTTCCATCCTTTTTGCAAAGTCAACTACCATCTGTCCTTCTGCATTCCTCTCCTGGATACCAAACCTGCCCATCACTTCCTCATCACCTCTGTTACCTGCACCAACATGTCCATTGAAGTCTGCACCGATGACAACTCTCTCACTTCTAGGTATGCTCTGCATCACTTCATCAAAGTCCAACCAGAATTTCTCCTTCTCCTCCAGCTCACATCCTACCTGTGGAGCATACCCACTAACAACATTGAACATCACACCTTCTATTTCTAGCTTCAGACTCATCACTCTATCCGACACTCTTTTTACCTCCAGGACATTCCTAACAAACTCCTCCTTCAAGATAACCCCTACTCCATTTCTCTTTCTATCTACACCATGATAGAACAACTTGAACCCTGCTCCTAAACTTCTAGCCTTGCTACCTTTCCACCTGGTCTCCTGGACACACAGTATGTCTACCTTCCTCCTCTGCATCATGTCGACCAACTCTCTACCTTTTCCTGTCATAGTTCCAACATTCAACGTCCCTACTCTTAGTCCTATACTCTTGGCGCTCCTCTTCTCTTTCTTCGTGCGAACGCACTTTCCTCCTCTCCTTCTTCGACCAACAGTAATCCAATTTCCACCGGCGCCCTGTAGGTCAACAGCGCCGATGGCGGTCGTTGTTAACCCGGGCCTCGACCGATCCGGTATGGAAGTCATATGTTTGATTCGCATCTTTGATTTGGCAAAAGTTTTACGCCGGATGCCCTTCCTGACGCAACCCTCTGTATTTATCCGGGCTTGGGACCGGCACAATAAGACACTGGCTTGTGCCCTCTTGCGGCTACATTGTTAGAAAACATTATTTACCAAGTAGTTATTAGCATCATGAGGAACGAAAACTATTCCTGTATTTTTTTGTACTTTGACATAATATATCATTCAGAAATATCATCTCTACAAGGTTTTATTAGTCATCAGAACCCACCCTCAACTCCCTCCTTTCTCCTTTTTCTCTGTTCGGTTTCTTTAACTGGTAGTTTCTATATGCAGAGGGAAGAAAAAGCAAAAAAGAAAAGGGCGAGAAATTAAAGAAAAACCTTTTTAGCATTTGGCTAAGTAGTTAGCTCTGCTTTGGTCTGTGTGTGTGTGTGTGTGTGTGTGTGTGTGTGTGTGTGTCCGTCCGTTTGTCCTCAGCGTCACTGCGAACACACACACCACTTTATCATCATCTGTGAAATTTGTAATTAAAGACAGCTTTTATTATCAACTGTCATTACTCATTCGTTGTCTCCTCCACTTATTTCTTTCCCATTTGCAAACACTGTGTGTTTCTTCTCCACAAATCCTCCACGATGTTTACCAATCGGTCTCAGTTCGATCAGCTGATCTCGTGTTTACCCAATGCGGTCATGGAGTTACGTTCGGCTGACTTGGAAAGTAGCTCCATAATTACTGTATAAAAATAAGAGTTATATAATGAAAATAAAGAGTGAAAAACAATAGAAAAAGAAAGAAATATTTAGTAACAAAGTTACTGGAATGTAAGTTTTGACAGGGAGCTCATTTCATCAATTTTCAATAGAAGACATGAGGGACCACGGATCAGTTTGGGGCAATACATCTCAAATACAGTGTATATGCAAATCTGGCAGCGGTGTGAAATTAATTAAAAAGAGTATAATAATGGACCTTTAATGTGTGTTGACAGAGCCCAATAAAGACATCACAAAGCTGCTGAAGCCCTCCAGTTCAGGCGATCTATCCAAGGGGTTGTTCCAGCACCCTTCAGGGGGAGAAGAGGAGGACAACGGTCTGTTGGGACACACTGCCAGCCTGTTGCACATCTCTGAAAGGAGGCGTGAGTACCTGAGACAAGAGAGGGCAAAGCTGGCATTGTGAAAGAGTGCTGAATACTCATGAGTGATAAAGAGGTGTTAAGGGTTAATTATTGGAGGAAAATGCCTCGAGGAAGACACCTGATCCATAACAGAAAGAAAGACTCAGACTATTAAACATGGAGCGGAGTTCTTCTGTTATAGACTTTTAATCCTTACATTTAACATATCAACATATCAAAAAAAACAACAAAAAAAACATATTAAACCTCATAGACCTGTAGAGTACTAATATATTTTACCTATATGATCTGGGAGCATGCACATGCCCTCTGAGTCCAAGTTGATCCTCCCTGATCTCCAAAACCACTGAATTATCACTTCCTATTTTAGGTATTCTGAGGTCACCCATTCCCAAAGACCAATGCAGCTTAGCCTTGGATGAAAGGACTCATTGTGCATCAGTTCCATACAGAAGCATCCCTCTATGTGCCCCGCTCCAATCTGGCACAGAAACAAATAGGGCTACCGGGGTTACATGTGCAACAAGGCAACATTTATCTAGCCACTAACTTTTTTTTTTTTCTGAGAGGTGGCTCATCCAGCAGCTAATAGCTGTGACTCTGTGATGTAATGACCTCTGGCTAGCCGCGCCACCTGCCAGGTAATAGTGTCTGCTTCTGCAGAAAATGGAGAGACAGGAAAAAAAAAATCACAGTTGGTTCAGGTTGGTCTCGTCCAGAGAAAACATCTAATCAAATTATCCCCTGCTCCTTTTATGGTACATTAATTCTCAGCTCTATCATTGATCCGATTATAAATGCACCACCTGCTCTTTGACGTTTATGGAGCTATATCATTAAGGTGTTATCCACCAAGCCACACTACAGCCTCACCTTGAAAGGAACTGAAAACAAAACGGTTTTCCACATAACCAGCAGCTGCAGCTTCAGGTGTTAGAAAACATTATTTACCAAGTAGTTATTAGCATCATGAGGAACGAAAACTATTCCTGTATTTTTTTGTACTTTGACATAATATATCATTCAGAAATATCATCTCTACAAGGTTTTATTAGTCATCAGAACCCACCCTCAACTCCCTCCTTTCTCCTTTTTCTCTGTTCGGTTTCTTTAACTGGTAGTTTCTATATGCAGAGGGAAGAAAAAGCAAAAAAGAAAAGGGCGAGAAATTAAAGAAAAACCTTTTTAGCATGTGGAATTGAGAGTAGTAAACAATTACCCTTCTTACTGTGCTATCCTGAATGAACCTGAATTGAGAGAACCTTTATTTAATGTCTTTACTACAAAGGTGTGAATATAAAGTGTCAGGTAGGGAAAAATACAGTAAGACATGGTTCAGCATTCACATATGTGGTTTACTACAGGTCAGGATGCTGAATATTTGCTGAAAAAGTAATGTTTTACATCATTCCTTCTTTTTGATTGAGAGAGAGTTCTCTGTTTTCAGTACGTCTCATGAGAGCTCCCATGATAGGCTTTTTGCGCTAAAGGCACTTGTCTGCATATAGAAAATGTACAGTACTTATCAATTATTGAAGGGTAAAGGGTGTGGGACTGGAAAAGGGATGGGGAAGATGTGATTAAAAAACAAGCACAGCAGAATGGGAATAAACTTGTACACTTTTACATCAAATTTCTTTCTTGTTCTTATGCATGTACTCCTCTCATTCCTTCCCTGCTTCTTGTTCTACATCTCCCTCCTTATCCCAAGTCAGCTGTCCCTTCTCTCCCATCACCCTGCCTTTCTCTCATCTTCATCTCCTCCTCCACAGTTTCCATCCTCCCTTCTGACTGTCTCCAGTTTCTGCACTTACTGAGGGAAAAAAAGGGGGTCATAAAGATGAATAGCTCTGAGCAGGCACCTTCCACCCTGAGGGGAAATTAAAATGAGTTCACGGAGAACAGTCAAGAGGCAAACTGGAGTGATAGAAAATAAAACAATAAAAGTAGGAGAAGACAATTTCGGCTGAATCTTGTCAAAGAGTAACTGAATATATTTGAATATAAAAAAATCATAGACACATAAATACAATAAATGAACTAGTTGTGTTAATTGCTGTCTTTACATCACTGCTGTTTTTGTATTTTATAAGTTACATGCTGTATTTAATGTTACAATAATGGTAAATGATAATCCTGACCCTTTAATAAAAAATTGTTCATAGTGTATGACATCTAAAAATAAGGTTAAGGCTCAGGCAGCTCTTCCATGATCCACTATGGAAGATGCTCAGTTGTCACTGATAACATATCAACCTTAAACCTTCAGGGTGTTCAATAAAAAACATAGAATTAATGAAGTTGTAACTTGTGAGATTATAAATAACCAGTAGGGAAATACTAAAACTGAAAGGCTGAATGTGACTACAATAGAGAACTAGATGGAGAACTTAGCTCCCTGAATCTTAATAGGAATCAATAATAGCAAGAATGCACACTTTTAAAAAATCCCCTCCAGGGTTTTTTTGGTTACAATTTGCTGCTTGAGGAAAATGGATCAAGATTTCTGATGGAGGAGAACCGGATAGGATTGTCTGATTTGATATTAATGTGTCCTCAGTTGTTTAGCAGGGTGGAGGATTGTGTTCATGTGGATTTAATGGGTGATACTGGGAAGCTGTTGGTAAAATATCTGTCTATATGCAGCTGAGATGTCATGTGCTATGCACCCGCTATGTGGTGCTTTATTCTACAGCATTAGTAGAATTCTAACAGTATAAGAAAACAAAACATATATTTTCATTTCACTTCTGATTTTTAATTAATGACATTTTTGCACAAAATAAAATAAATTGTGAACTTTGTTGTCTAAAGGTAACTGAAAAGGGGCAGCAGTGGCTCAGTGGTAGAGCGGGCGATAGAGCGGGTCTAAAAATTTCCTTAGATCGGCGGTTTGATTCCCGCTCCTGCCCAAAAAAATCACCCAGAGTGTGAGCTAACAGTGGGAAGTGTCAGCTCACCTCTGGAGCACTGCCGAGGCACCCTTGAGCAGGGTGCCGTCCCCCTTTACAAGTTGCTCATTTGGGGAGCTCCATAAAGGGTCTGCCCGCCAGTCTACCTCCCCCTGCATGACTACAGGCCTCTTTGTATGTGTGTGCTACAGGGGCCTGTACAAACTAACATAATGCATGTGTTTGAAGTATTTATTAACTGGAGTGTGCTCTTAATATCCCTTTGAGGATCAGATTAGTATATAAAATTTTTTAAAATTAATCAAAAATGTAATTTCACCAGCTGTATTTACTCTCATTTGTTGAAAACTCTCCCACTGCTCTCCTTCAGACAACCTGCTCCCCTTCAATTCCACTCTACTAAAATTACACATTCTCAACTGCACAAATAACCGTTACAATTAGCAGCAGTCGCTTTAGCGACAATAAAAGCAATCTATCCACCAGAAAGTTCTGTAAAGTTTTGTAATTTAAATATGTAGGAGCTGCAGGAGGGGATCAGGGACCTGCTTTTGTTCCTTATAAATTCAAATCTAAAGGCTCAAAACACATGGTGTGTTCACACCAGGGATTGCTGACTAGAATGGAGAGCTTTGAGGCAAATCTGCTATGCTTCATTTTACAAGAGAATTCCTTTGTTGAAATTGATTTGACAAAAGTAGTGTGAGAGTCTGCTATTGTGGCAATGGAACTGTGGTATTGTATGAGGAAGTCTGGAGTGGCAGAGAAGTATGTTGGAGCGGTGCAGGACATGTATGAGGACTGTAAGACAGTGGTGAGGTGTGCTGTAGGTGTGACAGAGGAGTTCAAGGTGGAGGTGGGACTGCATCAGGGATCAGCTCTGAGCCCCTTCTTGTTCGCTATGGTGATGGACAGGCTGACAGACGAGGTTAGACAGGAATCTCCATGGACTATGATGTTTGCAGATGACATTGTGATCTGCAGTGAGAGCAGGGAAGAGGTGGAGGAGAAGCTAGAGAGGTGGAGGTTTGTCCTGGAAAGGAGAGGGATGAAGGTTAGCCGCAGTAAGACAGAGTACATGTGTGTGAATGAGAGGGACCAAAGTGGAAGAGTGAGGTTACAGGGAGAAGAGATCAAGAAGTTGGAGGATTTTAAGTTCTTAGGGTCAACAGTCCAGAGCAATGGAGAGTGTGGAAAAGAGGTGAAGAAGCGTGTACAGGCAGGATGGAACGGGTGGAGGAAAGTGTCAGGTGTGATGTGTGATAGAAGAGTTTCAGCTAAAATGAAAGGAAAGGTGTACAAAACTGTGGTGAGACCAGCAATGTTGTTTGGTCTACAGACAGTGTCACCGAGGAAGAGACAGGAGACAGAGCTGGAGGTAGCAGAGATGAAGATGCTGAGGTTCTCTTTGGGAGTGACCAGGAAGGATAGGATCAGGAATGAGTACATCAGAGGGACAGCACATGTTAGAGGTTTTGGAGATAAAGTCAGAGAGGCCAGACTGAGATGGTTTGGACTTGTCCAGAGGAGAGATAGTGAATATATTGGTAGAAGGATGCTGAGTTTTGAACTGCCAGGCAGGAGGCCTAGAGGAAGACCAAGGAGGAGGTTTATGGATGTAGTGAAAGAGGACATGAAGGTAGTTTGTGTGAGAGAAGAGGATGCAGAAGACAGGGTTAGATGGAGGCAATTAATTCGCTTTCGGCTTTTCCCTTCAGGGAGTGGCCGAAAGGGAAAAAAAAAGTGAGAGTCTGTTATTAATCTGATTATTAGAACAATTGATCGTTGCTACACAGGCTGAGCTGAGGATCTCTGTGTTCAGAATATATGCTGTTCTACCACAACATAAAGAGACAATACTTTTCTTTTATTATCAGCAAAAGTTATTGCTTTAATTTCTCAACCTCTCGTGTCATCTTCTCTTCTGTCTGCTTTGTAGAACCATTGAGCAGCGTGTCTTCGTTGGAGGTGCACTTTGACCTCCTGGATCTGACGGAGCTGACTGACATGTCAGACCAGGAGCTGGCTGAAGTTTTTGCCGACTCTGATGAGGAGAACCATAACGAGTCCCCAGCGGGTAAGGGCTGTGTAAAGAAATTTAATGCATATATTTTCACGATAAAAAATGAGGAGTAACAAAATATACATTATCCAAAACCAATGGATTTACAAATTAATTTCATATAATTTAGTGATCCTCATTAGATTTGAATCCCTACCTTAAGTTCAAGCTTTTAGCCACGATATAAACCATACATCACTTCTTTTTACGCCTTTACCCTGATCTTAAAGAAGCTCAATCAGGTCTATGTGTTGCATGTAAAATTTTATTTCTGAGGGAAGCATTTCCCAAATGAAATTTCCACCCTGCCGGCTTTGCCTCAGAAAATTCACATCATGTAGTTTCAAATCTTTGCAGCCCAGCGGGGTCCTTTTAAAATAACCTGCTGGAATGTAATAATTTGAAATGTAACACGCCTTCAGGGAAACAAAACATATTTCACAGTGCCATGGATAAATTGCCTTAAGTTGTGCTTAATTATAAATTATTTTATTTAGCTTATGTAAAATGCATCACAGTGGTCACATACAAGCCAGAGGATTCAGCGGTACTGTATGCATATCAATGTGGAGAGACAGCGTGCTCTTCATGTGTATCACAGCAGCAGAGGCTGGCTAAAGGTCAATACATCTATAAAAGGTGACACAAAATCTTTGCCATGTTTTATTTATAAGGTGTGAGCCTCATCCCACATTAGGACAGACGACTCTCTTCTCCATCCCTAAGATTCTCGCCTCTCGCTCAGAGGTGAGGACACAATGATAGATTCAGAAAGACTTGACGCAGCTCAAACGATGTCTCACAAATGTTTGATTCAAGACATTTACTGTCACATTGGTTTAGCAGGAAACACGTCTGCTGGAACACTGTACAATTAAATGAGTTAAATAAAGACATTCTATGATGATACCAAGAAAAATCAATAGCAATAGAGTAAAATGTGTATGACAAATAGTGAAAGTACAAATATGTTTGTGCACTTGGATGTGATTGTGGGATATTTTTGATTTATGGTTCTGTGTAAAGGCTGCAGGCTTAAAAGAACTGAAATCATATATATATAAATTTGACAGACAACAATTGTGGCTGTCATTAAAAATGGGTGCAAACATTTCAAGTGCTTTGTTTGGTTCAAAACCAAACAAAGTGTGACATGCTGGCAGTGTCTTAAAATGGAACCACATGGTGCAGTTTGACCTCATATGTCTGCACAGATCTGTTGTTTGACTCATTTTGAATCCAATGAAACATAAAACAGATTTTGCTACGTGATCTTAGAAGTCCTCTTCATCTTCAAAAGATACGCAAACAGTCTCCTTTCAAAACTTTCAGCTGTTGAAGGGGACCGCCAGCATTTTTCAAATCCATGTTTGAGAAAACCTTACAAATATAATTGAGTGTTCTCTTTTATTGTGTCTTTTTCTCTCTTTTGACCCCTGAAGAGATTCTCCCCTGGGTCACTTCAAAAATCCCTGTAGCCAAAAATTCAATCACCCGATTTCCACCCTGAGCTCACGTTACAGAATAATAAGAGGAGGGATACAAAATGAAGCACGTGCAGTGGCTAAAGGAAATGTCTCAAGCCTGGAAATGGTAAAATTGAGTAGGCTTATTATTCCATGGAGGCATCAGAGTTCAGGGTGAAGGAGGAAGAGTGTGAATTTGAATAATTAGAAGAAAAGCTTGCATTGCAAATCTGGTACCACTGAGTTATACTGTGGTTTATGAGCATTAGGCTCTATGGGAAACTGCTGACTGCTTATAGGGGACATGGAAGTCAGGAGAGGAGAGGAGAGGAGAGGAGAGGGTGACTGAGTTCAAGCTAAATGGGGGGTTCCTGAATTATTCACTTTTCCCTGCAGGTCTTGAAAGCCATTCATCAGAATCTTAGTGACTGCACTAGGACATCCTTTATGGATGCATGTGTCGTGTTTGTTTTAGTTCACTCTGTTGTCTTAATTGTCCATTTTCCCATCTCCGTGTTCTTCTCTTTCACTTTCAACTAGCAAAACCCAAAGCTTATTTCCTGCTCAGCTGAACCAACTGTACTCTGCTGATCTGCCCCACCTCATAGGTAGGATGCAGAGAGTGGAGAACATCCAATAATCGCTTCTGTTTGTAGAATAAAAGGTCAACTTTGTTTCTTGCATCTGTTCTTCAGATGAGCTGGATGAAGCTTTAAATTTACCCACATATCTGAGAAACCACCACAGTGCAGCTTTGGCCTCCTCCTCTGTGCTTAAGGTTTTTAACTGAAGACATTGCGGATCACCACCCACTCTGTTTTTTTACATTAATATTTTCTTTTCTTTTTTAGCATTGGTTTTTGTTTGAAGGAATTTGTTTTGTGGAAGTGAAGTGATGCAGAAAATCAGCAACAGACATTCATTGTCCATTCATAGTTTGTTTACTACACAGCAAATCATGTGGTGTGTTTGTTTCCTCTGGGGTTTCTGTATGACTATGTCAGATGAATTTGTTTCCAAGAAACTCCTCTGGCCGTCACCAGCCATTTATGAACTGCCCGTTTGGCCGATCCACAACTGGAAGATTTAGAAACGCACATGAAGTATTTGCTATCTCAAAGAAAGAAATAGCAAATTTTCCCCTTTGACAGAAGACTCAGACGGCTCAGTTGTCATGTGATGGATGTATGATTGTTTTTGCAATTTAATTGTTTACAACGTGCTGCTTGACGTGTATGTAAAATGTTACACTGGATGCAGGCATTGTCATGTCAACATTTGTTGATGCTCACTTTAAAGGTGTATGCATAAACGAACTTGTACAGAAACTTTGGGCCACATTTGGACTTCATTTAGTCTATTATCAGCATTATGCTATTTCTTGCATCTATGGTGATTATCTTGCTGGAAACATTGACACTTCACTGCCATCTAGTGGATACTCTATATGTTTTCACACTCCTGTCATAGATTCTTTTAGTGATGTTACTGCTTGTGGTGAATCCAGGAGTGATGCTGCAAAGTTGTGACCTCATTAAAGACCTTCCAGAAGCTGTTTTAGGACGACAGGACCACCAATTCATATAGGCGTTCCACAAAAAAGGAACTAAAGGTCAGTGTATCGCACTGCCTTAAGGTTCAATCCACATTTATAAGGATGTTATAGATTATTGTTTAATTATTTAAACACTTGCCCCAGTTTTCAAATCCTAATGGCCTGTGCTAGAAGCACTGGGCACAAGTGTTGTTGGGTTTCATAACAGGGATATTGTCAGTAGCTGTGGGTGAGCATGTAGACAACACAAGACGGAGACAATAAGAGAACACCTGTGTTGGGTGGAGGTGACTGTTTGACCTCCTGGATGTGCAAATATTTTTCACTGTGTGTTTTCAGGTTTTAATATTGGACTCTTCATTAAATGTAAAAAAAAAAAAAAAAAGCAAAAAAAAGCAGTGAACAATCCACCACAGGGATGGAAAAGTACCACACCTGTCTCATACACACACGCGCACACACCATGGGTACATTGCAGAGGAGGCGGTTGTCTTTGCTAAAAACCACTTAAGATGCTGTTAACTTTCTCAGAGATCTTTTCCGCCTCTTCCTTCCTGTCAGTCAGTCTGTAATGGGTGTAAGGATATGGGTGTGTCTTTAGGGAGATATATTAGCCAGGAATAACCTTCATGAAGGAGAACCAATACTGCACTAATGTAGACTCCCAAGAGTCATTTCCTCTGTTGCTCTTGGCTCCTCCTGGCTGGTTAGACATTGCCCTCATGTGTTTAAAAGTGGAACTGCAAATATTTCTGCATGACTAATTGCATCCCGTGAAGCGGTGATGAATTGTAATTGTCAGTGTTCATGTGTTCGTCCGTCTGTCCACCAAATATCTTCACAACCGTTGCAGATAGAGAGAAAAAACAAAAGGCACATTACTCGGGCGGAAAAGGGGATGAAAATGTGATCACAGCCTTGACCTTGAAAAACTAGGTCAAAGTCAAATGTTCACTTTTAGACCTTTTTAGGTACACCTCTCTAAAACGTGATGAGATATAATCACAAAACAAAAAGCAACATTTTCAGGAAGCCAGAGGCACAAAAATTGTTAGGTCAGGGTAAAATTTTGAATTCAGGGCTGTCTTGGGATGTTGCAGTCTCTGACTGCTTTGTTTAAAATATGCAACAAAACAAATCCTTACCTAGTATAATATGACCACATTGTGGCAAGTTTCAGCAGAGATAATATATTTTGTTGCGCTATTCAATGCTTTTGTATTACTTTTATAAGCATTATTTCAAAGATGAATATACCTTCTCAGGTTTATAATAGCCTTGGAGGAAAGCAAGCAGTAGCTGCACCTTAGATTCTAAGAGCTGACCTCAGGAATGCCCTGAGCAGATGTAGCTGCAGATGTATGTGTTAAATGAAGTCAGCAAACATTACCACAAGGTCAATGTGTTAAAATATGACAGCTGTACAGAGTGATTTCCTTTATTAATGAATCTTTTTATATTAGAAGCATGTAATAGAATTAACATTTAATGTGTGTTTTACAATGAGAAATTAAAAGCTAAAGCATTGAAACATTACAATAAGTGTTTAAGTATAATACTGTACATCTCAATGTACTGGACATGCTTCTTGTAGTTATTTTACATTGTGCAACAAAATGAAAAAGGTCAAATTAAAAATTCTAATTAAATGAAAATTAATGTGTAAAAATAAATGAGCAAATGAGGGGAAAAGGGAGGGAGCGGTGGTGTTTATCAGGGGATTAGAAAATGTAGTGTTATACGACGTTAACCAAGAATTTACACTTATTATGGTGCCTGGTGAGTTTCCTCTCAGTGAATATTTCATCTTCTGTAGCTTCAGAACGCCTGAGGTATCACTGAGCGCAGTGTACTGGAGGGAGCTCTCGTAGAGAAGTCTTAGTAGTAGTAGTAGGGAGTTGAAAGCCCAGAATGTCCATTTGCCTGGGGGTGTCACATCTCTCTGGGAGCCCAGAAAAGCTAAGAAGAAATCTAGTGCAGTATCTAATTTGAAAGTAACAATGGATGGAAGGAAGAATGTATTTGACAGACCTGTAAAACTGCACAAATATCATCCTTGTGCAGGTCTTTAAATAATTTCAGACGTATATTAAATTCTACAGAAAAATTAGTCTGTAATGTTCCCTGAATTGGAGATCAGTTTTAATTTTAGAGTGTAAAGGAGAGAAATGAGCTGAAAGTGAAGACGTTGTTCTGGTCTTCTGTGTGAATCTGTACGCATTGGCCTCTATATTTCTTTAAAAATTCCTCTGGGTAACAAGTTGTGTGTTGGGTCTCCAGGTTCTCACCAGCCTGCGCTGCCCAGAGGAGGGTACATGCGCTCTCCCTCATGGACGCGCTGCAGCAAAGCCGAGCTCCCCCGAGAGAGAAAGAACCACAGTGACTCGGACACCCCTGATCCCGTAACGAAGCTGGAGAGACCGAAGCAGCCGTGATGGCAGATTGCAAAGAGAAAACCGAGGGGCAGACAGACACATCTACAAAGTAAAACCAACATGGCCCCCCCCTCCCCATCTGCCATTGTGCATCCATACAGCATTACATGGCATTGAACTCTGGACAATGTGCAAGACACACATTGCCCTTCTCCTTCTTTCTTTCTTTCCCTTTCCTCTCTTTTTCCCTCTTCTGCTCAAACATACAATCAGTGTGTTTGTCTCACAACAGTTCTGGGCTGTCAGGGGATTCTTAGGCTTCATTTCTGAGTGACAGACAGGGTAAAACTTTGATAGAGTAATTATCTATCACCACCTTTACAGCCTATCAGGGTAGATAGAGAGAGAATTGCCTGGATGTAGATATCAGTTTCTTAACTGTGTTCACAGCTTATGGTCCTGCTTTTCACGAAGAGGTCTGGTACTGGGATTCACACTGAATCACCAGGACAGTGATTTTAAATTCAGATTTGTTGACATGAATCCAAAATCTGAGGCTATTTTCTCATTGTCTTTCAGCTTGATAACGTAACAGGGTTTTTTCCTGGTCCTAAGGTGACGTGGGCACTGAAAGTGGAGGCAAGTGAGGCGGTGCTCTTTACATCCGTCACACCTTCATCTAAATGTGTGTTGCAAGTGGAGTTGCCTGATTATACGATATGCACCTCTCTCAATGAACTGCATTCTCAGCGCCATCCAGGATTACTGGCCTTTGGTTCAGATGACATTTAAGATACAGACCAAGTAGCGAGCAAAGCGATCCATTCATGCATAATCAAATTCAATGTTGTTCAAAATTGGTTTATATAATTTTTTTTAATTGTAAAAATTCTTTAAAGATGAAAGTCAAGAGTGGGAAATACTTGAAGCAGTTATGAGTCAAAGGAGCGTTGCATCTTATTCAAGTGGACTTCATTAAGCTTTGCATGAATGCCAAAAATGCATCAAAGTGCCAACATTTTTAATTGATTTCTAAGAGACATTTACATAAATATTACAGCTTATTACTTGATTTCTTTATCTCATGTTTCATTTGTTTGTACCAGGAGTGCCAATAATACTGAACGCTGTGACATGATGGAAAAGTGATAGTGGAACGATAGAATAAAGATGTCTTGAAAAAGTGAATAGTTTATTGTGTTATTTATTCACCACTTAACAGATAGGCATTTCTGCCATCTATAATGAACTTACATTTTAAGTAGATCTTTGCTGAAGAAGATCAAGGCAAGATCGTCTTTAAATTCAATTGATATCAGAACATTGACTACCTGAAGCAAATCTATCACAACAGTATCGGTTTTAAAAAAAATACACTAGTGAATGTGGGGTCTGTTTAATGTTGGGGTCACCCACTAAATGTCTGGTTGATTGACACCAAAATGTCAATCCTTTAAATGTTAAAAGGGCTATTATCAAGCAAAATCAGCAATTTTGTAAAGCAGTCACAATGAACACTAAAATTTATTTACAAGCTGCTACTCATCACTTTTCCTCTCCAAGGAACCATCACCTTATCGTGGTGGAGAGGTTTGTGTGCCCTAAGGATCCTGGAAGCGCTGTTTTCGGGAGTCTTGTACTCCTGGTTGGGTCACCCAAGGCAAACAGGTCTCAGGTGAAGGGCCAGACAAAGAATGGTTCAGAAGATCCCTTGAAAAATCGGAAAGGGAAAAATGTGACCCTGCCCGGAGGAAGACCGGGGCCCACGTCTGGAGCCAGGCCAGGACGGAGGGCCCGTCAGCGAGCGCCTGGTGGCCGGGTCTGCCACGGGGCCCGGCTCAGCCCGAAAAGGCAACGTGGACTTTTCCCACCCCTGTGGACCCACCACCCGCAGGGCAGACCGATGGGGTCAGGTGTGCTGCCATATGGGAGGCAGTGACGACAGGGGGTCACGACGGACCAGACCCAGGCGGCAGAAGCCGTCCGATAGTTGGGGGACGTGGAATGTCACCTCACTGGCGGGGAAGGAGCCGGAGCTTGTGTTGGAAGTGGAGCGTTACCAGTTAGATCTGGTGGGGCTAACCTCCACGAATAGCCTCGGTTCTGGATCCAAACTCCTGGATAGGGGTTGGACCTTGTTTTACTCCGGAGTTGCGTCAGGCGTGAGGCGCAGGGCAGGTGTGGGGAAACTCACAAGCCCCCGGCTGAGCGCAGCTGTGTTGGAGTTTATCCCGGTGGATTGAGAGGGTTGCTTCTCTATGCCTTATGGCTGTGGGGGGGAAACTCTGACTGTTATTTGTGCATACGCACCAAATATCAGTTCAGAGTATTCAGCCTTCTTGGGGTCCCTAAATGGGGTCCTTGAAGGGATCCCTACAGGGGACTCCATTGTTCTCCTGGGGGACTTCAATGCACATGTCAATGATGGAGACACTTGGAGGGGCGTGATTGGATGGAATGGCCTCCCTGATCTAAACCCGAGCGGTGTTATGTTGTTGGACTTCTGTGCTAGTCACGGATTGTTTATAACTAACAACATGTTCGAACACAAGGATGCTCATAAGTGTACCTGGTCCCAGCGCACCCTGGGTTGGTGGTAAATGATTGATCTTGTGATCGTATCATCTGACCTCCGACTGTGTGTTTTGGACACTCGGGTGAAGAGAGGGGCAGAGCTGTCAACTGATCACCACCTGGTGGTGAGGTGGGTCCATTGGTGGAGGAAACCTTTGGATAGACCTTGTAAGCCCAAACGAGTAGTGCGGGTGAACTGGGAACGTCTGGAGGAGGATTCGGTCCGCGAGGCCTTCAATTCACACCTCCAAAGGAGTTTCTCGTGCATCCCTGTGGAGGCATTGAACCTGAATGGTCGATGTTCAAAGCTTCCATTGCTGAAGCTGCAGCTGAGAGCTGTGGTCTCAAGGTCTTGGGTGCCTCAAGGGGCGGTAACCCTCAAACACCATGGTGGACCCCGGTGGTCAGGGAAGCCATTGAAGAAGGAGGCCTTCAGGGGCATGTTGTCCCTGAGGACTCCTGAAGCAGTTGCAGGGTACCAACAGGCCAAAAGGACTGCAGCCTCGGCTGTGATGGGGCCAAAACAGAGGGTGTGGGAGGAGTTTGGAGAGGCCATGGAGACGGACTATCGGACGGGTCCAAAGGTGTTCTGGAGGACTGTCCGACAACTCAGGAGGGGGAAATGGAGGACCATCCAAGCTGTATACAGCAAAGATGGGACACTGTTGACTTCGACTGAGGAGGTTGTCGGTCGGTGGAAGGAACACTTTGAGGAACTCCTGAATCCAACTACCCCAACTGACCTCTGTTGCAGAGGCAGAGCTGGAGCATGATGGGGGATCCGAGTCAATCTCTCAGGGCGAAGTCACCGAGGTAGTTAAAAAACTTCACGGTGGCAAAGCCCTGGGTGTTGATGAGATTCGCCCGGAAATGCTGAAGGCTCTGGGTGTTGAGGTGCTGTCATGGATGACACGCCTCTTTAACATTGCGTGGGAGTCTGGGACAGTGCCGAAAGAGTGGCAGACTGGGGTGGTGGTTCCTCTTTTTAAAAAGGGGGACCAGAGGGTGTGTGCCAACTACAGGGGCATCACACTCCTCAGCCTCCCTGGGAAAGTTCACTCCAAGGTGCTGGAAAGGAGGGTCCGGCCGATTGTAGAGCCACAGATTGAGGAGGAACAATGTGGGTTCCGTCCTGGTCGTGGAACAACGGACCAGCTTTTTACTCTCACAGAGATCCTAGAGGGGGCTTGGCAGTATGCCAATTCAGTCTACATGTTTTTCGTAGACTTGGAGAAGGTGTACGATTGAGTCCCCAGGGATATACTGTGGGAAGTAATGCGGGAGTATGGGGTGAGGGGGCCTCTCCTCAGGGCCATCCAATCCCTGTACACCCAAAGTGAGAGCTGCGTTCGGGTTCTTGGCAGTAAGTCTGACTTGTTCCGAGTAGCTGTTGGCCTTCGCCAGGGCTGCACTTTATCACCAATTCTGTTTGTGATTTTCATGGACAGGATATCGAGGCGTAGTGGTGGTGAGGAGGCTTTACAGTTTGGTGGCCTGAGGATTGCATCGCTGCTTTTTGCAGATGATGTGGTCCTGTTTGCGTCATCAGCCTGTGACCTGCAGCACTCACTGGTCCGGTTTGCAGCCGAGTGTGAAGCGGCGGGGATGAGGATTAGCACCTCCAAATCTGAGGCCATGGTCCTCAGCAGGACCATGGCCTCAGGACCAGGTGGAGGGATTATATCTCAACACTGGCCTGGGAAAGCCTTGGGATCCCCCAGTCAGAGCTGGTGGATGTGGCCGGGGAAAGGGAAGTTTGGGGCTCCCTGTTGAAGCTGCTGCCCCCGCAACCCGACTATGGATAAGCGGTGGAAGATGGATGGATAGATGGATACTCATCACTTCTTTGGCACTGAACAAAAATATCCCTGCGTCATATCGGTCGAGAAGGCGGCAGGAACTCAGTCCACTAGGTCTTGTCTTTGGGACTGGAGGGCGGTCGGTTCAAAACCAGCATGGACCAAGAAGTATGGAGTGTGAACTGGTAATTGGAGAGGTGCCAGTTCATCTCCTGTTTACTGCTGAGGTGCCCTTGAGCAAGGCTCTGGGGCTGCCCGCTATTCTTTCCAATTTACATGGAAACTCTTAATAAATAAGGAAAACAAGAACATGCCCTTTGTATGTGTGTGTCTGTGCTGCAGCCTGTATGTTTGTGTGGAATATATAAGAGTGTAAAAATTATTTCCCTACAGGGATCACTATAGTATTTAAAAAAAAAAGGTCCTTCAACCAGTTTACATTCCTAAAAATAGCCACCATTGCTCATACTGCTACCAGAGGTTCCTTTCATATCAAACTTGCTTTGTCACTGGTTAAAGCATTTATGTTAAAATGTTAACAATGGCAGGAATGTTTCTCAAATACAGGAAATGAGAATGCTACATGTTAAGTTAATTAGGTTTTAGCTGTGGATCACATTTACTCAACACATTTCATGTTCCCCCTGAACTACCCACACATCAACAGCAACACGTCTTCATCACCACTGACCCATATATGTAAGTGACATCAGGGAGGAAACCTACAGTATATTTAATCCAATAAGAGGAGTTTACTGTCTTTACTGACATATTAAAGAGAGAAAAGAAGAACTCAATGGCCTCATTGTTCCTGGAATGTTATATCAGGGTGAAGAAAGACTTGAAAAGCCCAAAAAAGTATAAAACACCTTATTCTTCCTCCCAAAACAAAACAGAAAACTTGGATTCCCATTCGAAAACTAAATGACATCTCGTTTATTTTCAGCTTTTTGATCAATATCTTTCCTGACCCAGATAAGAGATTTACAGGGTGCCGTCATGTGGCTGCCCTTCACTCCACCATCTCTCCATCTCTCCATTATTTGCACATCTACAGGCCTTGTAGGTGTGTGTGTGTGTGTGTGTGTGTGTGTGTGTGTGTGTGTGTGTGTGTGTGCGTGTGTGTGTAAACTACAGGTAAAGAGCTGATTTGCTATATCTGTTCTGTGGGGGATTTTCTTCTTTTCTTTTGCTATTGCTCCAGTTATTTTGCCTTTCAGGCAGCGGGGTGTCTTCCTCCAACTCCCCCAGGCCTTCAACAACATCCTCATATGAAGACGTATCTTGAAAGGGGCGAGTTCCCAGTAGCTCCACTATGTCAGACTTGTGTAGAATTTCCTTCTCTAGCAGATGTTTTGCCACCTATAACACATAACCAATAATAATAATAATAAATAGGTAGCATGTTAATGTGGCTATCATCAATAATTACAGTATAACAGCAAACGTTAGGTGAAAGTAAGTCCACCTTAACATTCATAAATGGGGGGCAGCATGTTGAGTCTTGCATAAGCACAGGACTCTTAATCTGGAAATCTCTCCAATCGTGATTTTCATCATTCTTTTTGAAGTAGTACTTCCAAATAGTTCCAACCTTTTCCACCATTTCTTTCCTTTCGGTGACAAGACGAAGTGTTCTCTGGAAAGCAGCATCTATGAGGGAGCGCACCTCCTCATCTATAAGCTGCGCTGTTGATTCACTGAAGGGTTTTTCAGCTGCCTGGAGGTCAAAGGACACCTGGCCCACCGCCTCATTCATTCCAAACTGTACAACCTAAATATGAATAAAAGTGAGACCTGTCATTCAAATGACGCACAAAGTTGATTCAATTCAAACCAGCTTGCTGGCATGTGTCCTCTAATGATTACCTGTGCATAGGCAGACTGTGTGACTTTCCTGAGGTCATCCTGTGCACTGGTGGTGATTTGACGTAGGAAAACCTGCTCTGCCACTCGACCCCCCAGCATCACACACATTCTGTCAAACAGCTGCTGCTGGGAGAACAGGTACTGTTCCTTAGGCAGGTACTGTGCATAGCCCAGTCCCTCCCCTCTGGGAACAATGGACACCTGGAGAGAACATTATAATTCAACTAATATACAAATGCTGGAGAAAGATACTGACAGGACAAGTTAAGAAATGGTCTGCCTACCTTTAGCAAGGGATCTGCATGTTCTAGGAACCAACCCACCACAGCATGTCCCGCCTCATGGTATGCCACTGTAGTCTTCTCTGGAAGCTGCAATGTGTGATATTTTTTCTCCACACCTGAAATCAATGCAAGATATCAAATGGCATGGCACGTTTTTGAACAAAAAGGTTTGATTTTCCTTTCAAGAATACAGTAGATACTGTACGGCTGAATATTGTGTCTTTAGGTCGATGCTTAGGCCCAAGATTTCATCTTGTAATACATGAAATCAGACTGTTAGAGCAGTACATTCAAATCCTTTCAAGGAAGTTTCAATAAGATATATTAAGCTATAATATACAATACTAACAGTGCATGAGCAAAATGAATCACAACTCACCATTTCAAGGCTATTGCTTTAACTATAAAATTTATCAATGTGTTTAAACCATGTCCAATGGTCGTTCTATGAATACTGCCATAATGTCAAGTGTGTGCCTGTGGCTGTTAACTCGCCTCCAATGACTCTCTCCAATGCCTGCTCAAGGTGCTTCACAGTGATATGCTGGTGGTGGTGACGTACAGCTGTTAAAGCAGCTTCATTGCACACATTAGCGATTTCAGCCCCTGAGACATAAAAAAACCAAGTTAGACAAACAAAGACAGGCAGCAAATAAAAAGACAGCTATTATATCAACTACTGTAGTTGTGCAAACACGAGTACACATCTCATTCTCACCAGTAAAACCTGGGGAAAGTGCAGCTAGCCTCCTGGCCAAATTTTCTACTTCTACACTGGAATCCAACTTCAGAGGTCTTAAATGTACTTTAAAGATGGATAACCTGCCTTTAATATCAGGGGGGGCTATGAAAAAAAAAAGAGAAGAAACACACAAACGCATTAGTTCTAGCAGGGAAAAACAGTTTTCACAGGCAAGCATGATGTCAAAAATGAATTCTGCATCACTGATAACCTTATTAGAAGACCTAAACCCAAATCTCTGCAGGCGAATGTCACTGACAAAATTAGGCCCATTATGACGCAACACTGTTTATAAGTAAACACTGATCAAATATGAATTATCCACACCACCAGCTTCTGCAGGGTCTGAGGCAGGAAAATTCTGCTCAAGGAGTTCACATGATCAACTCTAGACCAAGTACAGCGTCTGGCGTCAGAATCACCAACAACGAGCCGAGGACGCACCGTAGTTTAAAAGCATGACTACAGCCTGAAGAAGATCAATGGTGGGTCAAATCCATTCAGTTCATTTTGAGTTACTAGGTGAGATTCTTCACTTGGATGTGAAAAAATTTATAAAGGCATGATAATTGCATCTTTGGCTCGATGTTGGTGTGACTGAAGACTTTTCTTTGACAATACTGCAGTTGCTTATTCGTAGAATGTCTCAAAAGGCTTTCAATAAAAATTTTACGTTGGGGTGAATCTTAGGCCGATGAAGAGTTTATAAACTCCAAACCAGATCCTGGTTTGGATGTAGATTCTGGATCTTATTACTTTATTGTTCGACTTTATCAGATAAGACTGATTTTGTAATAGGCCAATCAAAAAAAAAAAGTTCTGTTCTATGACTGGAAGTAATTTGCTCTACATGTCAATAAAAATCCAGATCTTTATCTGAGAGATAATGTATAAGATGGGAAGAAGGGATGATATTTATTAGGGAACAAAGTAAAGACACCACCACCACCTGACGGAGAGTCTTTCAAATGGATTCAAGTATCCATGAAAGGTAAGAAGTTACATCGCCACAAAAATAAATCAGAATCTGCCACATAAACATGATTGCTAATCCTATGAGAACATTTCCTGGTTGATTGAATTAGATGGTACCATTTAATGTGGCATGAGGCAGCAATGGCATCATTATATCACCCCAGTCAGTGTTTTGCCTTTGGTGCATGGATCCATCCATCAACCATCTCCTCATAGTTATTCAACAGGGAATGCATTCGTTTCAGTCACAAGTGCTGCAATTTCTTCTATCAGAGGACAAAATGTTTCCAGCAATTGGACAAAAAAGCTTTTGCATATAGAAACGTGTTTTGTTTTCTATTTTAGTTACAATATCTCTATCTGAGCCATACTGTTAGCATGCAACAGACAGGCTGTAAGAATCAACATCACAAGAACTGTGATGGTGCATCCAGTTCCTCACACTGGCCTCGATTTGTCTGATCTTTGTTTAAAAGAAAGCCAGCTGTCCCATTCTAACCCGATGTTATCTGTCAAAGAGAAAACTGCCCTGCTCCTGGTTTTCCATCATTGCTGGCACAAGGCAAATTAGATTTTACTGGACAGGGAACGATCCACCATTTCATCCCACAGATGAAACACAGCACAGACCCATGATTTTAATTATACATCAAATCAACAAACACACACAAAAAAGAACAGAAGCAAATGTAACAGGCTTGAATGAATGGAAATAGATCATTTGGAGTGTGAATTAAAGATAAATAATATGTTTTCGGGTCTTCAGGTGACAGCAGCACATAAAAAAGCTAGAGCGGCAGACCTCAGGTGAATACTATAAACTACCAATGTATACGTGGCGATCAAAGCGTCCAGGCCTCATCAGAGCGGGATCCAGGACATCGGCACGATTGGTGGCAGCTAGAACAACCACATTAGTGTTGCTGTTGAACCCTGCAATGGCAATAAAAATAAATAGCAGGAAAAAATCTCAAGATAGACTCCAGCAGGAACGGGGGAGTCTCGAATGCTGACAAACACAATGTGAACACATACCATCCATTTCAACAAGCAACTGGTTGAGGGTGTTTTCCTGCTCTCTGTCATTTCCAAAGTTCCCACTGCCTCTCTTTCCACCCACTGCATCAATCTCGTCAATAAAAAGAATGCAAGGGGCATTTTTGCGAGCTGTGGCAAACATATTCCTGATCTAAAATGGAACAGAACAAAAAGAAATCACAATTCTGATTTTTCAGATATGTTATTGCGTTTACAGGATTGGGATTGAGTGACTTATTATTCCAAATCCTGATTCTGGTACACATAGTGTAACTGTCAAGAAACAAGAATCGTCTGAATAACAACATCCATATTGATGGTGAATGATTGTCCTCATCACACGTCTGAATGAAACATTAAATTTCATTAAAAAAACTAGTTCTGTGAAGGTTTATTTTACTCAAATTACATGAAAACAGTTATTTTGTATTTCATCTGATCAAACTTCAGAATTAAGAAATTCCTCTAACACATGGCAGTTCTGGTTTTACCCAGATAATGGTGTAATTTGGGGCAGCAGTGTCTCAGTGGTAAAGCGGGCAGTAGAGTGGGTCGTCCTATGATTTCAAGATTGGCGGTTCGATTCCCGCTCACGCCCAAAAAAATACCCGGAGGTAAGCTGACAGTGGGAGGTGTCAGCTCACCTCCGGAGCGCTGCCGAGGCACCCTTGAGCAAGGTGCCGTCCCCTTTACAAATTGCTCATTTGAGGCACACCAAGAAAGGAGCTGCCTGCCACTCTACCTCCCTTGCATGCCTACAGGCCCCCTTGTGTATGTGTGTGTGTGCTACAGAGGCCTGTACACACTAACACATATTAGTGTGTAGTAGTTACATAGAGTGTACATTCTTAATTTCCCTTCAGGGATTAAAACAGTATATTAAAATTAAATTAATTTCTTGGCCTAGTCATATATCATTTGTCCCGGTACTGACCCTTGCTGGTCCAACACCAACAAACACTTCCTGGAACTCTGAGCCGTTGACAGTGATGAAAGGGACGCTGGCCTCTCCAGCAGTAGCCTTGGCTAACAACGTCTTACCAGTGCCAGGAGGACCACATAACAACGCTCCCTTGAAACAAAGGTGTACATAATGATCCCTACTAGTGATACAGTGAATATTTTAAAACTTGATTTTTTTTTTTTTTTGCTCGTATTCTTAATGAAAGCAAAAATATCTCATCGACTAAAAGAATTCCTGTGTCGAGACCACAGTCCATTATGATAAACGGTAAAACACACCTTTGGGATCTTGGCTCCGAGTTCCTGGTACTTCCGAGGGTTCTTCAGAAAGTTTACTAACTCCAAAATCTCCTGTTTGGCCTCCTCACAGCCGGCGACGTCCTTGAATTGAACACCAAAATTGGCTTTTATTATCCTTGCATTGGATTCACTCATGTTCATGGGGTTTCCTTCTCCCCAGACACCACGACTTCCTGCCATTGGTCCCCTCCGTGAGGCATAAAGCACAAATCCAAACAGCATTAGGGCTGAAAGAATGCTGATAATTAGTGGGCTATGGGGAGACAGAGAAGCAAAAATCAACAGAAGCAAATTCCAAACACATTTGAAGCATCAATATCAAGGTTAGAGGTGAAACTCTCACTCATTTCTTTCACTGCTGTAGAGCACAGAGACTCTCTGCGTGGGGTCAGGATAAATTTCTTGCTGAGCCATCTCCAGGTTACGTTCAAATGTTTCAACGCTGCCAATGTTGAACCACAAGTAGCTCTGAAACATAAGGAGAACAGAAAACATGTGGTACATAAGTTTAAAACATGAAAACATGACTGTGTAACTCCTTGAAAGAATAATATCATACAAAAAATATCATTCCATGGCACCATCACTCATTTCAGTGCAACCAGTGCTTTTGCTGTTACAGTTTTACTCTGCTGGGAAGAGTCAGTAACTTATGGTGAATAAGATTAGCATCCTCTTGAAGATGCAAGTTAATTTAAAACCTTGAATATTTGAGTTTGTTGAAATTATAGCACTTCACAGCCTCTTATTAGCATGATAGCTGGATGGGTTTTATATTGTTGTCATTCGAAATCAAAAGTTAGTGAGAAAACAAGGAAAAAACTAAGAAAGACACTCAGTAAGATTTACTGTATATGTTAATATTTGGTCAAATAATATTACTGTTGCACATTTGAAAATTAACCCTTATATCTTAATTGGGGCCACAATGTTCTCTATTCAGGAAAATGATGCATCACTAGTATAACAGAGGACTACGTGTGTGTTTCTAAGAGTCATTCAGCTTCACAACGATGGGCTGTTTTTTTGGATGGCTGTAAATTAAACATAATTGAAGAACAGGATAGCATTTTCTAGTGACAAACCACTTCCGATGAGTTCATTCCATGGAGAGGAGTAAATTTGACATATTGCTTATTGACGACTTCCAGCTGGTCCACCTGCACAGAGAGCACAACAGGCCATGTCTTCACATGGTTGGAGGAACAAACCAGACATCAGTGAGAGCCCGACCCCCCACCAGTGCAGCTCAGCTCTCCTTTGAAGCCATTGCATTCAAAAGAAAAAGTCCCATGACAGAGTGACCCTCTTCATGACTCATTGGCCACGAAAAACCTATCCATATATGTTAGAATCACATCGAAATTGCAATAAGCTTGATATTTATTCGAGAAAAAACATTTTACACTAATTGTAAAACTGGTGTAAAATTTGGATTTAGCACAGAAGCACTTGCAGATAAAATCAAACCAAATCAGAACTTTCCACTATAAGTTCCTCTTCTTCACCAGTCAATAACATTATTATTTGTCATCTAACAATATCAAATTACCCAAATTATATCCATTAGCTTTAAACATTATGGACCACCAGATCGCTTGATCAGATTTTCATGAGGAAGTCATTGTTTACCTCTCGGTTAAACATTGCCAGTATGAGGTTGAAAATGTCTCTGTAACTTTCTGAATAATCCTACTCAAAGACAAACAAGAAAACAATTAAACAAAAGTGAGAAAAAAAACAAAAAAAGCTGAAGAAACATACTCGTCCTCTTACCAATCCCTTATTCAAGTAGTTTTCTAAGAAGACCTTCCAGGTGATCTGGAACCCTGTCTCTCGGAAGTAAAAGTACAAAAAGGCTGAGGTCATGCCTGCCAAACCAAAGGCTATGTTCTGAGATGTTTGTTCATTCCATGGAAATTCATCCTGTGAAGAAATAGGTGACAATAAGAAAGAGACCTTTCAGTATCACTGGTGTTGTGGTTGGATTTTAATGACAATCATATCCATTTGATTTGAAGATAGATGCACCTGAAAGCGCGCCCACCAATGTGACTGCTCCTTTTTTCCTCCTTTTTGTCGTTCTTCCTCATCACCATTTGCATGCTGCCTTTCTCTTCCATGGGATTCTCTCTCTTTGGTATTTTCTTCTACATTACAACAGAAATAAACATGATATCCGCTGCCAGAGGAAACACAAAAACCACTGGAGATTTTGCAGATTTTACTTCAGACTTAACCTCTGGCTGATTTGTTGACGCCAGCGTTTTTCTCCCTCTCTGGGAAAAACTTTTCAAAACCTAAACAAGTTCATCAGCAAAAACATACAGATCAAAGTATGATTAAAAAAATGGATCATATGAACCCGAGAAAGATTTAGGTCATGGTGCATGCTCAATTGTTGCATAATAAAAGGTGCGTTACCTCTTCGTGGCTTGTTGAAGTTGAGCAACCGGGTGAAAAGAAAACTGCATTTATATAAACCTCCATATTTTCTACGGATCAGTGTTGTCCTCTGAAATAGAGCCAAAAAACAACACAACAAAACACATAAACCTAATTATGACGTCTTTGCGCTGCTCTGGGTCTGTGTTAAAATTTAATCAAGTCATTACATCAGTGGTGAAGAAAAGCCATTTGAACATACGGTATTTACTTGTGTATCCAACACAGATTACAGATGACAGGAACACAAGTTTTAACACTCCGAACACACTATTTTACGAAGTGAGGTGCTCTCACATTGACTGGAAAATTAAACGAGGGTTCTACTGCCTATTTACACTTAACATCAACCTCATATTACAAATGTTGTTAGGCGGTGATTACCGCACACAAAAAGTTTAATGACGTATTTGCATATTGTGCTTGTGTGTTTTTAAAAGTATATACTAATTTAAATACAAAATACACAAAAATAAAGATAGGTAATTTTGTGACACTGCAAACAAAAGTTCCGATTCCAACTTTATTATTCTCTGAGTTTTAGCGCGTTCACAAGCATAAACAATAAACGTAAAGGACGGAAACAACAGAAAGACGCCCCCCATTCCTCCGAGGAAAACATCACGTAAACAAACAGTGCGCTAAATGATCTGTTTAGAGTTTACCTAAACTAGAGAGTGGGGGGTCGTCTGGACCGAGGACACCGTGTTTTGCTCCACCTCACGTAGCACTCTAACTCCTGACACACTAATGTCCATCACACACACGCAACTTCATGTTAAATAGTTTGCATGCGCAGAACAAAACAAGACCATACCGGTTGCGAGTGCGCCTCTTGTTGCGGAAAGACGCTGAAATAGCGACATCTCTGCTCCAAGTTCGCAGGTACTGAACGCGGCCCCAGAGTGAGGACATCACCATCCCGACGCAGGACCTCTCCGGGACACACCGGTGGACCCCCGAACCATTAACGAGTCCTCTGCAACATAGTCCCCGCCCACCTCCGCCTCTGATTGGCTGATATCCTGACGTTTGATCAGTTTACCTCCAACACTTTGGAACCGCAAAGTCTTGGATTCTGCGGATACAGACGTCCTAAATAAGCCCGATTTTTTACTTTAAACGTCAAGGTTTCTGGATTTAAATACTGTAACTTGCGATTAATGTTCCATTACAGTGAAAAGAGGGATGGGGTCGTGATCACAATCAGGATAAGTTTCAAATAGTAATCCATACATCTGGGGACATAATCGATCCAGAGGTTTTACTTGAATTGAACACCACACTTGATTTAATGCATTTCATTACTTTATTCATGCTAGTCTGACATGTTTTCCATTACGGCATTACTTTTACTTAACATTTGTCCAGTAGTTTGAAAAAAACAAAAATACAGTTTATCATGCTAAAAGGTAGCACAGTCAAAACTAATTATTTTAAAACAAATAATTAAGGTCAACATTTACACATTAGCAAGTGTCACTTTACATATTTGTCACCTGTGGATAAAAAAAAATGCTGTAGTTAAGACTGAAATCATTCACATGGTACTAAATGTGAAGATGTTTGGATAACAGCTGTATGTAACCTGACAATCTTAGGTGCACACATGTTCACAAGTATTCAAAACTGTTTGCAACACACTGCACTACACTGAGCCGGACTGAATGTAAATCAGACTGACTACAATAAGTTCACAGTTCTGAACAAATTATTAAAAAATAAAATTTAACCCTATAGTTCATCTGCTCTTTTTTGGTAAATAATGACTCCTTTTTAGACTGTACTTGTAATGCATGCTTTGGTCAGATATTGAATATATACTCCCTTTCTGAATTCATTTTCAAAATAAAAGCATGCATGTGGAAGTTAAAAGTAAAAACTGTTTCATGTACGATAATCTTGATTTGAGTATGTTCAGTATTCTTCGATAATGTAGGCAGCATAAGGCTGGTAAATTAAACTCCTGCATGCACAATCACCGGCTGATTAGGTGGCTTTTCCCTGTGTAGGGCATTTATTTAAAACATTTATACAAGACACACATAGACACAAAGCATTCACACAAACAGTGTTCAGTACAGCAAATTCAGTATGGATTAAAAAGTCAGATATAAAATATATGTATGTATGTGTATATATATATATAATTTCAATGTCAGTCGGGTTTCTAAGCACCCTGCTTAATACATAGTGCACAGAAAGATAAAGACACTGCAGTATAATCATATGCACAAAAGAGCACAAAGACAATAATGAAACATTCGTCTTCTATCAGACCTTTTTGATCAAGTAGAACAGAAAATGTGGCAAAGTGCAACATCAGTAATATCAGGAGGTCTTCTACAGTCAGGCATCCTTCACATCGTCATCCTGCTTGCGCTCCGTCATTCGTGCACAGCGAGGACATGTTGTGGAGTTGTCATAGTAACAGTCTCTAAAGAGACACATAACAAAACCAAACATTTTTAAGCAATATATTCAGTGGTTTGAATTCTACACAATATAAGGGTAGGGCAGAAATCCTCAAGCAACATTTAGTGAGACAGTGTGAGCTATGATAAAACATCTATCGTGTCAAAGGTTGAGGACCCACTGCCACAAGAGAGGCTGGTCAATAACCAGTGGGTCCAAGCTTCCAAGTAAACAATGGATTTGGGCAGATGGGTAAATGACAATCAGCATTATTACAACTTTCATTGCAGCTTAAATAAAAATGCAGTGGTCCGCTTTCTCCTCTCTTTCACTCTCACATCATTTGTTTTACATTTCTTTTAGAGACAAAGAGAAAGCAAAGGAAAGGCTGATCTCATGTTTTAATGAAGTGTTAGGCTCTTCAACAGTAAATTAGAAAAATTCCAGTGGAGACTAAAAGTTAAAATCTTTAACCTTCCCTCAACTTTTGGCAGGCTTGAAAAAAAAGCTGAATCAGCACCTCTGAATAAAGCTGACTATGACTATGAAAGCCTTGAGGTACTCCATCTCATCTGTCCCTGTCTCAGACCTGTCACTCCCCATCAAATGGACATTACTGGGATTACTAGTAGATCCACACAGACCAGAGCAGCCCATTTTGGTTCTAAGGTGTGTTTGATTACATAAGTACACGGACTAACCTGTGGAAGACAGCAGAACACTCGTGACAGACTGAAGTGTGACTGTCAAAAGGGAACAGGATGTCTCCTTCCTTACAAAGCTCGCACACAAATCCTTTGGCCTGGCAACGCTGCACATAAACAAAGAAAAAAAGACAGAAAGTTGGGTTGTCAGGAGACCTACACATTTCTACTTACAGCCAACACACACACCAATTATGACTTCAGAACATCAACATGGGAAGAATATATAAACATAATGTTGTGTCAAGCAAGAACTGCATTTCAGATCACTTTCAAGAACAGCCAATTATTCAAAAAGAATTCAGCTGAATTTAGACAACAGACTATTGACGTGTAGTGAATTACACTCACCTTGAACTAAATAATCAATACCATGTAAAACTAACTAGTAATATCACGTATATTGTAAGGGCTACACAAGGTTACCTTGTGAGCTTTCCAATTAAAGGATTACCCTTTTGTGTGTCAAGTATCAGCTCACACCTCACAGTCTAGTTAAGTTGCTTTACGCGAAGGTTTGGTGGTGGATCTCACAGTGAGCGAGCAGCTGAGTCGGCCGCTGGAGATGTCGAGCAAAATCCTGTAGCGATACATTTCATCGTTTCTCCACAAAGTTGGGTCGCAGGTCTTTGTAGCTGAAGGAGGAAATGTGCGAGACAAATTTAAAAGAAAAGTTACGATCAATCGATCGATAGATAGATCGTAGATAGATACTTTATTAATCCTGGAGGAAATTGCACTGGTGTTTCCGCGCGCGGTTAAAAGGACAAAAAAGTATGCAGGCTGCATAAAACACTGGATTGGCATCTTGTTGAGGATATTTAATTGTGTACTAAAATGTTTGCCTCTCATCCAAGAGACTTTGTGTTAGAGAAACTAGCTTTGGATAACCATGACCTGGATAACAGAACCTACACAGACATACGGTATGTTGCATCAATTTTGCATTATTTATATGGCCAAATCAATGATCAAAATCAATTTTGGTAAAATCACAGTATCTGAAACTATACTAAATGTGAAGCAGGTGTACTCAAGTCAAATTGATATTATTTATATATACTAAGACATATACTGTAGTCTCAATGTGATGAGGAACCTGTAAAACTAAAACTCACCTGTCACCACGAGGTGGCGGTATTGTAGCATATTTCTTCCAGGTCACATGAAGCCATATGACGCCAGTATACATATTTTGATGCTACATGAACTAACTGCATCATGGAACGAGTTTGTATAGCAATGCTGACCTGTAATAATAGGCGAGCCTCCATTGCCTCCTTACAGGTAATAAAATAGGGTTTCATCAACAGAATGTCTTGACGGAGTTTCTGTAACAGAAAGACCACAGTTTTTAGCAGTAACTTAACACAGATTACCTTCCTCAATACTTGTGACTACAACAGACCAAATGAAACCTGTTCAGTATTATAAAGGATAAGATAATTGTTGTAAAAAACTATGGATGACTTGGAACAACAGCTCCACAAAACAACGGCCTTTACTGCGTATTTAAAGATTCAACTACAAACCCTGATCTCAACTAGTTCCTCCACAAAGTTAAACAGCAGCGGATTGATTTCTTTCAGCTTTAACACGGGTCGTGACATCATCAGAGCCAGGTAGCGCATTGAAGAGCGGCAAACCTGAAAAAGAGAGCTGTTGTTAAAACACACACTTTGGTTGAAGATGCTAACATGAACACACATTCTCACAGTTTTCAAACCAGCACAGTCACACTGTGACTGCTGGATGGCCTGAATACCTCAATAGGCATCATATGACAAAGAATTACAAACTTTATCACATCTCGATTGAATTTGGAAGTAGGTCATATGCTGGCTGGTTTTTATAAGGAGGCGATTTTATCCCAGTGGGTATGTAATTTAATAATGCTAATTGTGTAAACATCAAACTGAATTCCTTTGGGAAAAAAGCTCCCCAACTACCACACAATGAAATTTTTCAGTCTCTGTAGCGCTACTCATGACATGTTAACTGACCTTAATAGTTATAATGAGCGGAATGCTCGCTTTTGGTTTATTTTAAGCTTCTGTAATACACAAATGAAGAAAATAATTGAAGACTCAACATGGGCAAATATGAATAAATAAAAATGACTCAAATCTTCAAACAAGGTATGATTCCGTTATTGCAACCTGTTTGACAGAGGCAAAAAAGATGAACATTTTAGTATGTTGGGTGTCTCTTGTCGTGGTTGACGACGGTACCTTGCGTGGTTCAAACTCCCAGTTGTGGATGACACGAGCTGGGACAATCGCTGTGTCGTTCCAGTGGCACGTGCCGCAGTAATACTGGCCTGTGTAGTCACACTGTCTGGCTTCATTCGGCACACCCCCTGTAAGAAAATGACAGCCAAACTCTGATTTAGATTAGCCTTTAGATTATTTCATAGGCTATAAAGGTATGTCAGATTATACTTGTTCTCATATTTTTTTTATGTATTTATTAATATCTGTTATGCAATTTATGGATGTTTGGAAACTTTAGTAACAACTATTTGCATATTCCTGGAGAGAAAACACTTCTGCCCAATCCCAATTCTTCTTTTGAGTGTGAATCTGAAAAAACTCCATTTGAAGGGTTAGATGACCACTTTGTCTCTATTCCCTAAAGATATGGGAAACAAAAAATAAAGAAGTAATGCTAGGACTAAGGAGTACAATTGCATTTGGGGGTGTTGAATACCGTTTTCTTGTTCTTCCATTTAAATGAATGAATCGCAGATCGGTGATGTGAATTTGAACTCACTCAGTGAAATAGGTGTGCGACACTCTGCACAACGGTAGTCTTGCCTGTCCAGTCCAATCTCAGGACAAATACTGAGCTCGTACTCAGACTGGTGGCTGACCTTCGACCTGACACAGGGCTTGGTGATCATGTTCATACACTTACTATGGCAACGATAATAGCAACCTAAAAGAAGGCAGGGATAGTAAAAAAATTAGTCCTCACCACTACCAAATTAATAAATTATGAAACTGACTCAAAGGAACACACACAAACATGACAGTATGGATGTGGAAGTTTGTGTATTATATTTTGAGAATGTACAAACTATGTGCACGTAAAACATATATATATCAGACAAATACACTGTATAATATGTGACACCTGTGCAGGTGTACCAAGTCTGGATAAGGCCCCAGATGATTGTGCTACACTTGTCACAGGTCTGTTTCACACTTTTGCTCTTTTCCTTGGAAAAGCGGTGCTCTAGTACAATCCTCAGATTTGGTTCTTCCTCCTCAGGATCCTTAAAACGGGACAAAAATGCCAAAACAGAGTCAACAAAGATCACCACCAACTTGCACTAATTTCTTTTAAGGTGCTTTAATAAGTCTTCTGTTGCAGGACAGTCATTCCTGAATCAGAATGGGAATGACAACCTGCAAGCCCAGTTTACAATAATCGAAAAAAGAATTGAGCAAAAAAATAACTCTACTAGGACCATGAAAAACAGAGCTTGTGAAAGTAAGTTGTTACACAAAGAATAGAGCTCAAAATGACGCACAAGACAATAAATCATTTGAATGATTTGACTGTCCTGCATGACCCAAGACTGTAAATAACAATAAACTTTAATTTAATTATGATGACGCAAATAAATTAGTCAAATGAAGGCTACAGAATAATCACACCATGTTAGCTTAATCAGACACAGATGGATTCAATTCAAAACCTTGAGTTCCTGAAGTTTGAGGCGAAGGTGGATAAGTTTCACTACTGTGTCCTTCTGTCTCTCTGAATGCTCCGGCAGCTCCAAGATCAGTTTTTTACACTCCTCTATGGCCAGTTTCAGCTGTTCAATGTCCGATGCCACAAAAGAACCCTGTAAAAAGTAAATAGAGCGAGGGTTTAACTCAACATACATAGATATTCCAAGAAAATTTCCTGTAAGAACTCTCAGTTCAAGACGAAAGCTTTACTCACCATAGGCCTGGAGAAATGGTCCTCAGCTAAACCGAGGTCCATGGTCCTATCTGAACTGTGAGTCCTGGTCCCAGAGAATAGTTCAGATCTTGCTTCTAAGGAAAAAAAGACATATAAAAGACACATAAAACACTGTTCACCTTGTGAGCATTCACACTATGGTCTGGTAAGTGCACTCAGTCATCCACGACGATTTCATACACATGACTGCGGTCATTCCAGATAATACCAACACTCCTGACTCACCACAAGAATAAGACAAAAGCTCAGACTGTATGACTGGAGAGATCCCAACAGTTCTGGTAATGTGTAATGAATCACAATGATAAGACAGACACCTATAGCGCCATTAAACATGTGGCTCAGCCAGATTTTTAAACTCTGAAGAGCTGATTATTTGTGCCTACATTTTTACAATCAGCTGTATTGTTCAGTCGTACAAATCTCATGGCTAATGTTCAACCAGCACTTATTGAATTGCAACTCTGAACTTAAATTACACTTGGCTACACAACCAGGAAATGCACAACTGTTAAAAAATAAATTTATATTTTTAAGAATGAAACTGACATCTTGATTTCAAAATACAAACACAAAACTGAAATGAGGAACAAATTAGGCAAGCATGACTATAAATTGACGGAAAATGTCAGGCACATTTGTTACCTGCATACACTTCAGAACCAAACATGTTGAGTGGATTCACTTTTTGAATTTCAGAAAAAGAATACAATAAGTGTCCCCCCCCCCCAAAAAAAAAAACAAGCAGCTGAAACTGGAGAAATCAAATCAGCCCAAAGCACATCTCTCAAACTTCTGCTCTCAAAAATATCTTTAATTCCTAGACGCTAAAATACAGGAAGTACTACCAAGTACGGCTTGCAATAAAGTAAAGCTTTTCACTTCTTCTGGTTCAGCAAGTTTCCAACTTCCTTTCCAAAAGGTTAGAGTTACTGGCAAAAGCCTTCATGGCCGTTTGTTGTTCTGGATAAAAACAGTTTGAACTGAGTAATAATTTGTTCACATTAGTTTCGTGGAAGACTCCCTGCAGCATGCAGCGAGTGACCGATAACAATATGATCTAAACACCCACTGTATTTCTTACTGCAGTATATACGCACCAGTAAGTGACTTTCAGAGAAGCAGAAACCACAATACCAGGAAATGCCCCTTTCTACAACGGGCATATGGTTTAGAAGAGAAATGTTCAGAACTCTCTTCAAAACTCTCAAATCTTTCGGTCCATAGATCATTGAAATATTTTGCCTTCAAAGAAATTTACATAACTTTCTAGGACCGACTCAAAGAGAACAAGGTATTATATCCTTCGAAACACAGATGAGAGGCAGTTAAAT
This sequence comes from Antennarius maculatus, assembly GCA_013358685.1. Classification (NCBI taxonomy): domain Eukaryota; kingdom Metazoa; phylum Chordata; class Actinopteri; order Lophiiformes; family Antennariidae; genus Antennarius; species Antennarius maculatus. The sequence continues at coordinate 15,947,352 of CM023606.1, forward strand.
AAAACTCCATACTAACAAAATCTATTAATATTGATTAAAATGTCTTGACATGCTCTGAAGTACAAGTCAAAGTCTAAACAATAAATATGAGAAATTGATTTTTCTTTCTTCTTTGTTAGTTCTGGAGCATTATACAAGATAATCCCCCTTCATATTTCAGTATTAGTTCCACAGAGTGACGTCTACTGACCAAGACCTTTGGATTGTCCCAAATTCCAGCTTCAAAAATACAATCACGGTGTTGCAAAAGTCAGCTTGCACAATCTTAAACTATCTTTCACGTGGTATGAAAGTTAGAATCAGTTGATAGTTGTACAAAGACTTTAAATATTTTTTTATGCAAATGAAATATCTGAGTAATTTTCATTTGTCATTTCATCTGACTTTTCCTCTTTGCAGTTTATCACCTATTCTCTAATGAAGTTTAGTGCAACAAAACTGATCCAGCAACAGTCTTGAATTACACTGAAGAGTTTTTCACTATGAAACCTTTGAGATTAACAGTGAAAATCAATGACAGCAGAGGAAGGAGTTGAGGTCAGTAACCCCAGTAAACTTTCCTTTAATTTCCTATGTTACAGAGAGTTTGAGGAGGAATGCAATCACTGCTGCTTGTGTGTGTGAGCAGGAAAAGGTTTGGAATGGACTTCAATTAAATTCTGTGAAAAGCTGGGCCCATGGGAAAAATGGTCGATTAAATATTGGGGCACATTTGGCATGGTAATGCTGCAAAGTTCAATGTTTCTCCTTAAACAAACATCTTTTGTGATTACAGTAGCCATGGTCTCACCAGCACCATAGTTAACATGCAGGGCAAGAGTCCCACTCTTTGAAATTAAGCTTCAGTCGAAGCACCACTAAGTTGCAAAAGAAATGTATATATTGGACATAAAGTACTGTGCTACTGATAGTCCAATCAGTCAATGAAGGGAAGATATCAAATTCTACAAAAAAAAGTCCCATAGAACCATGACATAAAAGAACAGGAAGTTAATTTGCAAAGTTTTTTATTCACACAGGATAAAAAAAACGGTAAAATGCTTAGGCCAGATACAGTTATGTTCATAATAACAGCAGTGTGTCTAAAAATGCAAGTAAAACTCAAAATTCTTCAAATCCTTTTTTATTTTAATGCACACACATTGGGGACACTGCACATTCTATTCCAAAGCAAGAAAAGTAGAAAAAGTCATTGAATATGATATTTTACAGAAAGTCAACAAACAAAATGTTAAAAAAAAATAGCAGTGTTAGCATTTCTCTTTAAAACTCAAAAATGTGCTGCATAAAACTAAATGTTTGAAGATTCACCTGTCCTAAGAATCTTAAAGGTCCCATATTGTGTTTTTTTTAATTCATGTCATTCAGCTGCCAGATGTCCAGCTGCACTGTATTTGAAATGTCTTTGCCCAAAGTGATCCTTGGTCCTCAATATTCTTCATTGAATATTGATAAAATCACTTCTGCCCCCAAACTCCCTGTGTTAATGGGGCATGGCTCTCAGCTCCCTATCTTCACCACGCTCCACCCTCTGAGCTGCCTCTATCAACATTCCCCCCCCCCCTCGAGTTCATGTGTGTTTTGTTTGACTGAGCCACTTGAAGGTGTGCGCACTAGTGTTCCTTCTGGAACTTATTTAACTTTCATTAACTTTATTACTACGTACTTCGTTCTTATTTTCCTCGTGTTTGTCTTTCTTGCTAATAACTGTTGATTTCTCTGCGCTGACAGTTGAGCCGCTTTCTCAGCTGAACGTGACTATGTTGTTCATTATGTAAAAACTACATGGGCTGATCCTATTGAGACCATTGGTAAACATTGTGGAGAATTTAAAATATATAATGTTTGTAAATGGTACAAAAATCCATGGTGACGTCAGGGAGCGAAACTATCACGGTCTAAATGACACATGGTAAGCCAAAGTGTTTGAGTACTGTACAGTATATGGCTGTTCAGCGGACGCCGTCCGTATTTTCCCTATTCTGCATCCACAGTGAGGAAAATGCAGGGGTTTTACATCCTGTAATGGATACAGAGTCAGTCACTTCTATCTCAGTAAGATTACCGGTTTGGCCTCGACTTCTTACGACACAGGGAGCATGGGAAGTGTGTGTGTGTGTGTGTGTGTGTGTGTGTGTGTGTGTGTGTGTGTGTCTGTGTGTGTGTGTGTGTGTGTGTGTATGCAGCCTTTGTCTCATACAAGGCAGGGAATGACTGATAATTTCACCTTTTGATTTCTGCCTGGATTATTTCACATGTAGGCTTTGGGCCTGTTTCCCAAAGCCGGTTTAGTGGAAAACCTGGGTAAGTTAACCCTGGGTAAGTTAACAGACTCTGAAGCTAACCTCACGAAGCAGGTTCAGTGGAAACTCTGGGTAAGTTAACCCTGAAATCAGGGAAAACCAGGGTTTTCGGTTTCACAAAGGGAGTTAACTTAACCGAGGGTTAGAGCCATAACCCTGGCCTGTTTCACATAGCGAGGTAAACTGAACCTCTGGGTTTGTTACCGCAGTAACAGACTCTCTGAACATAACCTGGTCAGTAGCAGGTTTTATTCCACAAACCCAGGGTTTCCTCTGACTCCGCCCCCTTTCCACCGCCGCTCGTGCGGCTTCATTTCCTGGTTCTGTCGGACGGAGAGTTTGACCGACATAAGGTTTTATAAATAACTCCGTATGTTAGAGGTATTTTAGAGGCAAACATAGCATGTTAGTTTGATGTGGAGCCCCTTGATGGAGTTTCCGCATTACTTCACAGAGAATTAAATATTTTTGTATCGCGTTCAGATGTCCAGTCATATCCAGACAGTTCTCTTAATGATCGGTACAGGCTCACGTCCCGATCGAACACACACACACACACACACACACACACACACACACACACACACACACACACACACACACACACACACACACACACACACACACACACACACACACACCTGATCCATCCTCACATCTGCACCAGCGCTGCGTGTAGCGCTCCGTTTCCTATATAATGTGCGAGATGCTCAGTGCGCCTCGCCTTGAAAATTTTACCCCAATTTTTCTATTTCCCTGGAGATAAACCCGACAGAATCATCAAGGAGGAGTTCCACAGGATTGCAGGTGAATGATGTAGAAATCTGATAAATGAATTTCAAATGATATTGTCTTAATGACATTGTGCTCCAACCTCAAAATTGGATTATTAACTTTAATTTCTTTTAGGATTTCCCAATGTAATTGGCTGCACAGATGGTACCACATTCCCATCAAGGTACTTGTAGACTGAACATTGTTTCAACTTGTCTTCATTGTGTAATCCAGTCTAATGAATCCACTATACATTACAGGACAGAGCCTACGACGCCTCAGGATGATTCCTGTCCTGCAATTCAGGACGGCAGAGCAGTGACAGACACCATCTGCCAGAATCATTTCAGAGTCACCATCACCACCATCACAGTGGGCAATAAAAACATACAATACACATTTCCTGTGGGCATCTTTATTTCTGAAAAATACAAAGTTAGTTTTTGTATCGTTACAATACTTAACATTCTTATAGTTAACATGATTCACCTATGACCATTACCCACCTCTAACTTGTGCTCCAGTATTTCTATGTCCAGATCTGTCCTCCTAATCTGGAGGTCCTAGTAAACCATTTCTATTTTCTGTACTTTTTTAGAAAGTAAATTCTATAAACCTCTTCAGCAGATAGATGGGAATACATGAGTAGGACATTAAAACATAGTTGCATATGAATTCCACAGAATGAACCACTGGTGGTCACTGAGCGTCTATTTCACTGGGATAGTCTGTGCAGTTGGGACTCTTCTGCTACTGTCCATTCATGCCCCGTTAAAAAAGGATGAGAATTTGTTAATACTTCAGTAGAGGATAAATGTCACACTCTGTCTTCCACCAGAATGTGAAGCAATGGGAACAGAACAATCAGTAACATAAAATATTTGACCACCTTTGTTTTCTTCAATTTCTTGTTAATTTCTTTTTGTTTTTATCAATTATTAACTCCTGTGTGTATCATTTGACTAAAACAGACAGAAAATAAAACTTGGAATACCTTAAAGCAGTTATAAGCAGTACAACGCCACAGCCACTGATGTAAGAACTAAAGCAGCTTTGGCTATTACTGTATCAAACCAGCTACGTCAGGTCTTGATTTCAGTTCTTATATAATACAGGTGTACGCAATGGTGTGAATATCCTTCTCAACTGTTTTTGTAACATGCATATGTCGATTTACTGTTTTATTTACACAACAACAAAACGTTTAAATATATTTCCTTATTGAACAGAACTGATATACAGTAGATGAGAGCACATTTATGTGCGTGAAAAGAGCGTTATGTTGGCGATAAAACAATTGAAAAGTCAAACGTCCACTTAATATTTACTGTACAATATCAAACATAATGAGGATAAGGAGGATCCCTAACGAGATGATGCAGAAGTTTGACCTGTGTGAACAATGTTTTTATACTTCATTCTCAGCTGCTGACGTACGCTTCTCCCCCGACTGGATCGCACCTAAATACAATAAATTAATAAACTATTGTTGAAGCCGTTTACTTACGTATTTTTACCGTGAGTGCAACGGACTACGTTTAAACTTACACATCGACTTGAGCAGCAATTCACTCCCACGACATCTCGCTCTTCTTTGCAGCTGCAACGCTGTTCTCTTTCTTCTGAAAATGTCCTCAAAGTCTTCATACTCAAAAATTAAAATCTGTACTCCAACTGACGTAAAGCGTCCGTCGTCATGGTGAATCGTCGACTCGGGGCTCCATTGATGATGGCTTTTTTTCGAGTTGTCGCGTCTGTTAAACTGCGGGTCAACTTACTCTGGGTTAGAAAAACTGACCCTGAAACGCATTTGTGAAACCGAAATCCCTGGTTTTTCCAAGTTCAGGGTAAAGCAACCCAGAACCACAGGTTTACCTCAGGGTATGTTAACCCTGCCCTTGTGAAACGGGCCCTTTGTGTCAGTTGAACTAACCCTTGACTGGTGACAGCGAATATCTGTTAGGCTGTAAATAAAGGCTGAGGCTGTTTATGAGCGGTGTAGATATGCACAGCTGTGTTCACTATGTCGATGAGGATACACCTTTAGCAGACACACGCACACATGACTGCAGCGGAGCTAACTAGTTAGCAAAATGCTAGCTGACTTCAACAGTTTGTGAGGACATTTCAGTGTGTAACTCTGAGCTAGGACATTACCGCACACCACTACCATAGACTGAACACCCCCCCCACACACACACACACACACACACATACACCTGACTGGAGCGAGGCTAACTAGCTAGCCAAATGCTAGCTGACTTCAACAGTTTGTGAGGAACTTTCAGTGTGTAGCTCTAAGCTAGGACATTACCGCACAATGCTACCGTAGCCTGAACGAACTCCCACTCAGGGATGGCCATGCCCTTGGGCGTCTCAAGCAATCAATATCGTGAATCGCTCTGTCCAATCACAGAGCGCAATTTACTATGTATATGTACTGTATAGACCTGAAATAATGTGATTTTCATAATAGGACCCCTTTAAGCTAATATTTAGTAGCATAACTTGCATAAATCCAGGTGCCGGTCAACAGGCATTTCAGCCCTGGACAGTTGTACCAGGTTCCACAATTCCTCTGCGTTTCTTGGTTTTGCATCATGAGCAGCATTTTTTATGCCAGTCCACAAGTTTTCTATGGGACTAAGGTCAGGGGATTGTGCTGGTCACTCCATTAGTTGGATGCTGTTTGTCTTGAACCATGATTTTGCTCGTTTGCGGGTGTGTTTGGGGTTATTGTCTTATTCAAACACACATTTCAAGGGCATCTCCTCTTCACAACAACGTGACTACTTCCAGTATTATGGTGGACTCAAACTGATCCATGATCCCTGGTGTGTCATAAATAGGGCCAAGACAATAGTATGAGAAACATCCCCATATCAAGATGTTTGCATCATCATGTTTCACCGTCTTCATTTTGTACTGTGGCTTCATTTCAGCGTTTAGGGGTCATCTGACAGACTGTCTGTGGCCCTTAGACCCAAAAAGAACAATTTGACTTTCATCAGTCTACAAAATGTTACGCCATTTCTTCTTAGGCCAGTGGATGTGATCTTTGGCAAACTGTAACCGCTTCAGCAGATGTTTGTTTTTTAACAATGGGACTTTTCGGGGACTTCTTGCTGGTAGCTTGGCTTCACATAGACATCACCTGATTGTTGTTGTACTCAGCAACCACCTTAGATCTTCTCTGATCCTCTAAGAGATGATCGCTGAGCCTTTGCCATTTTGGTTCTTCTCGAATCCATTTGAGTAATCGTTTTTCTTTCTCTTCCTCACCTTACTGGATTTAGTTTCTATTTTAGCATTTGATATCACTGTAGTTGAACACCTATAATTTTTTGCACTTCTTTATAGGTTTTCCCCTCTTTTATTAACTTCTCAATTAAACAACGCTCTTCTTCTGAACAATTCCTTGAACGACCCATATTTTTTGTTTTTCAAAGACAAATGCACAGCCAGCATCTACAGCACCAATTACCTTGATCATTAACTAGGGGCCACCTGTTTAACACCAATTTTTTTTCACATAATTAATGATGTCACTAATTGAACTCAGCACTGCTATTTTTTTAAACATTGTTTGTTAACTTTCTGTAAAATGTTATCATAATCAATGACTTTTTCCACTTTTCTTGCTTTGAAATAGAATGTGAAGTGCCCCCAATGCATTTGTGTGCATTAAAATAAAAATTATTTGAAGCATTTTGAGGTTTACTCACATTTTTAGACACACTGCTATTATTATGAACATTGCTGTATGTACTGTAGTCTCTGGATGCAATTTAATTTTTCCATAGGACTGATGAATCAGGATAACAATCACCAAAACTGTCTCCACACTTATCTTTGGGTTAGCAATAATGTGTAAATAAAACAGATATGAATTTAAGAGACTTTTAAAGGCTGTCATGATTTGCTTGTGAAAAAGCTTCAACAGCTTTTGGATAACAAGTTTTACCTTGCTGCGGGGGCATCTTCCCTCCTTGTGGACCATCTTCTTCCTCCCCACGATCAAAAGGATTGAGGCGGGTTTGGCGAAAAAGTGCGAGTCTCTCATCGTACTCCATTTCATTAGCAACATCTGATGAAGGCAAAAAAGAAAACACCATTACAGTCACAGTAGTTCATTTTTCTGACCATGGCCATTTTAAGTAGGAGTCACACAGTTGCTGTGTGCAGTGCTTTCCCATTTACATCCTGATTCAAACAATCTACAATTTCCCAAACAGAATCAAGTATTGCATTAACAAGTTTGAGAAAAGGCTGCAGAGCTCTTTTAAAATTAACATCATGGTCGAGACAGACTGTTTCTAATATTCAGAACTGAAAATGGTGATGTAAGTGTAAGTAAACAGTCTGCAATCAAACGACACCAGAGGATTCCTCAGCCTCCACATTTCATGAGTAACTGTGTGCTCCATGCCATAAAAAAACTTTACTAGCGTTTTAAGGTAAATAAAATCAAAACCCTCTTGTAATACCAGCGTCAACACGCGCAGACAGAATCTAGATGTCCAAATAGACATGTGTCAATATTTATTTTACGATCCCGACAGATTTTAGCTTGAAAGAACACGTGTGGGAGCCTCACGTCATCAATTACACCCAATCAGAGATGCTGTTTACAGTCTTCTACACAAAGCGCCAACCAAAATTATCATCAATTTCTAGTATAACCAGTTTGAATTGTCCTGTTTCGATTATTACCGTTCAACATGTAACGCATGAATATAATTACAGCTGTTGCAGCAGAATGAAAGCGTCCGTCCACATCAACACACAGATGCCAAGTCAGCTACTGTTAGCTTGCTAACTAGCTGCAAAAGCAACAAATCTTGTTGCAGGAAGTGTTAGCTAAATTTGGGGTCGATATGATCGATAACTTACCCCGTTTTGACCTAGTTCATAATCAACGATCTGCTATCGGAATATATGTTCTACAGTCTGTGGTAATTATGGGTAGTTTCCCGGTGTTGTCTCACCTATGACTTCTGCAACATCACGGGAGAATAACAACTGTTATACATGAATGTCCGGTAACAATTTTCAAAATAAAACTCCTTGTAGGTAATCCCATGTTTAATAAATAGCAAATAAATAGTTTTTATTGTTTTTGAGAATTTAGTGGTTAAAAAACTGAGCGCAGATAAAAACAAACAAAGAAACAAACATTTTAGATACAATGTTTTAGATAAAAGAAAAATACAATTTTTTTTAACTTGACATTTGATAGCATTTCCTGGCATGACCCTGATCCACCCAGATTTCCATGCCCAGGTCATAAACTCACCATTCAACCTTTTTATCACGGGTCATGAAAAATTATCTTAAATCCTAAAACAAAAAATTGTTGTAATTCCTTTGAAAGCCTCATTTTTATTGTTACACAACCAGCCTACAAAGGATTAGAAAAGATTGTGATGTGATAAGACTAACACATATATATGCATGTACTGAGAGTGAGAAGAGAATTTCCACTCTGGGGATCAATAAACGTGTGAATTATTATTATTATTATTATTATTATTATTATTATTATTATTATTATTATTATTATTATTATTATTACAACTAGTTTTATTTGTACCACACTAACCATCCATATTTTCTAATTTTTCAGCTGAAAATCAGATGCTGTCAAGTTTAATTCTTACAAAAGACAAAGTAATTTTTGTCTATGATTTAAATATTCATGTAAACACAGAAAATGAACTGTGTGTGTTTGTCTCATTAAGAGAGGTGTATGTCAGGGTGTATGTAAACCAATTCACTCTTTTAATCACACCCTTCATCTTATTTTGATTTTTGACCAAAAAAAAATTGAACACTGAATAGTCTTTCCACAAAATTTTCATCTGTCAGATCATTATTTAATGACATTTGCATTTTTAGTACTTCATTACAAAAAACAATAACATCCACAGTAGATGTCTATCTGATTCTATTAACCCTTAATTCATTATTGTGTCTAATTGTAATAGAAGACTCTTCCTCTAAGTTTAGTCCTTGACAAATTGATCATCTTGTTAACAATGCTGCAGGCGCATAAAGAACAACTCTTGTTTCTGTTACCCTCTTAAAGAAAAGATTCACAAAAACAAACGAGATACTGCATGTTCCATTGCATAACCATGAAATATGCAAAATCCATGTTAAATGGATTAAACAGCAAAACAAGATAGAAACTTGAAGAGTTTTGTTTAGCATGCTAACAGAGCAATAAAGGCAAAATGGACCTACATTTAAAAAAAATACACAGACACCTCCATGACATGGGAGACACCAGAGGGATGTGGCAAGGAATTCCAGCAAAAACCCACTTTAATATCAGGCATGTGTTGATAACAGTTAATCTTGAAAACGTTTGTGTATGCTTTGAGGCATCGAACATATAACAAAGGGGGAAATCAAACATTTTTAACACCACCAGACCAGCAGACTATAGTCACTGAAACAGGAGACAGACACTAACAAGCTGGCAGATTTTCAAACAGACATCAAACAGTGAAGACACTAATGCCAGACTAAAGTTCATCTATTTCAATTCCACATTAATGTCACCACCTGCCACCAAGCTGGATTGTGTTTTTGTAGATCTGGAGAAAGCTTATGACAAGGTGCCCAGAGAGGAACTATGGTATTGTATGAGGAAGTCTGGAGTGGCACAGAAGTATGTGCAGGACATGTATGAGAACTGTAAGTCAGTGATGAGGTGTGCTGTAGGTGTTCCAGAGGAGTTCAAGGTGGAGGTGGGACTGCATCAGGGATAAACTCTGAGCCCCTTCTTGTTCGCTATGGTGATGGACAGGCTGACAGACGAGGTTAGACAGGAATCTCCATGGACTATGATGTTTGCAGGTGACATTGTGATCTGCAGTGAGAGCAGGGAACAGGTGGAGGAGAAGCTAGAGAGGTGGAGGTTTGTCCTGGAAAGGAGAGGGATGAAGGTTAGCTGCAGTAAGACAGAGTACATGTGTGTGAATGAGAGGGACCCAAGTGGAAGAGTGAGGTTACAGGGAGAAGAGATCAAGAAGGTGGAGGATTTTAAGTACTTCGGGTCAACAGTCCAGATCAATGGAGAGTGTGGAAAAGAGGTGAAAAAGCGTGTCCAGGCAGGATGATACGGGTGGAGGAAAGTGTCAGGTGTTGTAGGAGCCATGAATGAATTTATAGGTATTTTGTATTATGAGATGAGGTGGGTTAAAGAATACTTATGATGGCTTAAATATTGTATTTACTGTTGTTTGTGATGTTGTTTTTTGTGATCTTATTGAGGGAATAAGCGGGTCAAATAGATGTGGGCGTGAACGTTAGTATAGGTTAAATGGGGCATCTTCTGACCTGTGTGGATGAGAGAGAGAGGGTGAGCAGGGTTGCTGTATTGTTGTGGACCGCCGCAATTACGCAAAACGCAAAACATCACTACGACTTTGTGATTATTTATGAATTTGTGAACAGTTTTTATGAGTTGATTATTCTTTTTTTTTTTCGTTAATAAAGGATTAAACGTGTTATTTTTGTATCGTGGTGATTTTTGCCTGGAAGCGCGTCTGACAAAGGGCGGCCCCGTCGTCAGCCTCTCAGCGACTTATGGGTCTTGAAGTCGCTACAGGTGTGATGTGTGATAGAAGAGTTTCAGCTAAAATGAAAGGAAAGGTGTACAAAACTGTGGTGAGACCAGAGATGTTGTTTGGTCTAGAGACAGTGTCACTGAGGAAAAGACAGGAGACAGAGCTGGAGGTAGCAGAGATGAAGATGCTGAGGTTCTCTCTGGGAGTGACCAGGAAGGATAGGATCAGGAACGAGTACATCAGAGGGACAGCACATGTTAGAGGTTTTGGAGATAAAGTCAGAGAGGCCAGACTGAGATGGTTTGGACATGTCCAGAGGAGAGATAGTGAATATATTGGTAGAAGGATGCTGAGTTTTGAACTGTCAGGCAGGAGGCCTAGACGAAGACCAAAAAGGAGGTTTATGGACGTAGTGAAAGAGGACATGAAGGTAGTTGGTGTGAGAGAAGAGGATGCAGAAGACAGGGTTAGATGGAGGCAACTGATTCGCTGAGGTGACCCCTGAAGGGAAAAGGTGAAAGGAGAAGAAGAAGAATATTAATGCCACCGTCACACTGTTAGCAGCAGTATCCCAGACACCATCCCACCAAGCACTGGATGCCCCCAGGGCAGTGTGCCCAGCCTATTTGCTGTTCACTCTCCTAGCGCATGACTGTGCAGTCAGATACAAAATGAAGCTGAAAATAAAATTTACTGATGATACCACAGTGGTTGGACTCATTAGCAGAAATGAACACAATACTTTACAGAGAGGAGGTCAAACACCTGGAGGGCTGATGCACAGACAACAATCTGGAGCTGAACTCTTACGAAACAAAGAAAATGATTGTCAATTTCAGAAAGTCTGCATACACCTCTCAGAATCAGTGGCTACACAGTATGAAGTCCGCAGTTCAAGTAATGCAGTCCTTTGACAGTTTTCAAACGATCACCAGAAGTCACTGGGATTGTCAAAACTGCCCAGTAGAGACCATGCTTCCTCAGGCAACGGAAATAAACATCACCCCCACAAAATGTTTTCATTACATTGCACAGAACCGTGCAGGAGAGTGTGTTGATGTGCTGCACCACCACCTGGCCTTCCAGCTGTACTGTTACAAACACAGGACATGCAAAGGGTTGTTTGATGCTGAGAAGGTTATCGGAGTCTACCTAATGTCTATTTCAGAACTTATTCCAGAGCTGATGTCTCAACAAAACACTTATGCATCACCAAAGATGGACCCTGGCGTATCTTGGAAATGATTGCATTTTGGTGATTATCTCAATCAAGATCTGGATTTGGGAATTTATTAAGTGGTTTTTAACAGTGTGAAATAGGATTGTGTTCATCTCTTAAAAATGTGCGAAGCATCTGGCTATTAAAAGGTTATATTTCCTCAAGAACCCTCTAAATGTCATAATGTTATTTCTATTGTAGGGATTATTTAATTGTGTAAAATACATGTAGGTATTTTAGACAATAATAATCAGACCGTACCAGAAACTGATTGATGGAACTAGTATTGCATGGATAACTGTTATGTTGAGGATTGTAGTTGCTGGCTGCACGTCTGTGTTCATGCCTTTCAGTCCCTCTCACTCCCCATTTTCCTCTTTCCCTTTCACCTGGTAAAGCAGAGGACCAAACACCTTGAGTCTTGGATCTGAATGATGTTTCTCCAAGACAGAACCCTCAAATTAGTTTAGTGGTCCTAATTAGGAGGTACGAATATGTGTCATCAGTATAACAATAAAGAAAAGATGTATCCAGAGCTGATTTAGATGGAAACATAAAAGTCCCACTTTCACAAATAAGACATTTTGTTCTATACTAAATATTTTACTCTCATTCCTTAGTGTGAAAACAGACATATGATAAGTTGGGTCTGATTAATCATAATGCAGTAGTATTGTTTGGTTTACTAGATAAGACTCCATCTGGATTGTTCTGTCGTAATAAGGGTTTGTTTTTTTTGCATCGAAGCAGGATCACATCTAACAATGACTGCACAGTACATAATTTGGATGAAACCTAATGGGATGGTCTATTCTAGTGTATAAAAAAATAATTTTTGGATGAGCAATGGCAGCTTTCAGGGTCCAAAGAGTTCACTGTAACGAAGCACTAGGCAAACACTGAATCATAATAAGCATAACTTTACGAAGCAAATAAAAGATAAAATAACAGCAAAGCTGACATGATGAGGAATGGAGGCTATAAAACATCACAAGAAGAACCTCATAGAAGCTCTTGCTGCACTCATTTCCATCTATTTTGTAGAATTACATTAAAAATTGATACACTGAAAAGCATGGACAAAAAGTCTAAGCAAGTGACGACTCCCTCTAAAGAGAAACTCTTGACATTTTTCTGATATCTGAGTCAACTCCAATCAAATTCTTCTTCATGTACCTGGAGTCAACTAATTGTGTAACGCTGCCATTAACATGTACATTCATTCATTTTCACAACCGCTGCATCTGCTGTCGTAGGGAGCTGGAGCCTAGCTGGCTTAGGGCGTGAGGTGGGGGAAACTCCAGGCGCGACGCCAGTTAACATGAAGACACAGACAAGCACACACACACACTCATTCCTACAGTCAATTTGGGACCAGCCAATTAACCTGAAACACATGTTTTTGGATGTGGGAGGAAGCCAGAGAACCCGGAGAGAACCCAGGCAGACACGGGGAGAGCATGCAAACTCCACAGAGAGCGGGACTCAAACTTGGAACTGCCTTGCTGTGCAGCGACAGCGCTACCCACTGTGACACTCAGCTAATTAAATTCAATATCTTTCTTATAACTGCAGTGGTCGTGATCTGGGTGTGTGTTTTGTCTGTGTGTTTGTCTCACTGTTTCTGTCTGGAGTATTTCATATTTGAAAAAGTGTATTCACCATAAATTTCCTCCGGGATTGATTGATTGATTGATTGATTGATTGATTGATTGATTGATTGATTGATTGATTGATTGATTGATTGATTGATTGATTGATTGATTGATTGAGTGAGTGAGTGAGTGAGTGAGTGAGTGAGTGAGTGAGTGAGTGAGTAAGTAAGTAAGTAAGTATCCATCCATCCATCCATCCATCCATCCATCCATCCATCCATCTATCTAAAGTAATGCTCTATTTATTGCAAACGAGAGGGCAGTTGATAAAAAGATGCACCAGTGTACTGAGGCCACTTTTGCAGATGGATGTCATCTCTATTTTTCACAATGTTGACCTTCTCAGTCATGACTAATTGGCTTTTACTCTTTTACATACACATTTAAAAGACTGGGGCGGCACGGTGGCGCAGTGGTTAGCGCTGTCGCCTCAAAACACAGCGGGTCCGGGTTCGAGTCCTGCTCTGTGCGGAGTTTCTCATGCTCTCCCCGTGTCCGCGTGGATTCTCTCCGGGTTCTCCAGCTTCCTCCAACCTCCAAAAGCATGCGCTTCAGGTTGATTGGCCAGTCTCAAATTGCCCATAGGAGTGGGTGTGTGTGTGCGCGTGTTTGTATGTCTTTGTATGTGGCTCCGCGGTGCACTGGCATCATGCCCGGAGTGTCTCCCGCCTCACGCCCCATGCTAGCTGGGATAGGCTCCAGCTCCCCGTGACCTGCTACGGCTGTACATGAAATGAAATGAATGAATGAAAATGTAAAAGACTGCTGTTTTCCACAGCACAAGTAAACCAAACGCATCTTTGTGTCGTGGAATTGGTCATGAGCATTGGTGGAGAACATCACAAGTTTAGTTCCTGGTATTCTCACAGCGGATATGTTGTCTTTTGTAGAAGGACCTGACATATTCAGATGCTACAGTCACTTCAATTTGAATGCCTGAAGGCTTCCATCACTGAGTCAGGAGACATAATGAACGTGTACAAGAAGTTCACTGGAAGGGCTCTGAAGCAACCTCCTTTCGAAAGATGACTTTGTAAATGGCTGGCAGATTACAATGTGACGGAGTTAAAATGTTGTTTATTTTGAGTGTTTTGTTTTTCATTTATTGATGTTGGTATTATGTGAATTTTATCAAGGCATTGTTGTTCTCATTTTCTTTTGTGTTTATCGCGAAGATTGACTTGTATGCACTAGGTAGTTTCTGTACCTCCTGTGCTTCTGTAGCACGTCCTGTCTATCCCTGAATGATGCGCTGCATTGCTGAGGAAGCAGAGGTGCAGAAGCAGAAATTGAGGAGAGTAAACGTATATTGTCTCATACAGGACACCAAATAAAGGACAGAAAATTATTTGAGTCATCCTTTTGCTTGCCTATTCATAACCGTTACAACAGCAGATTGTATCAATTACATAAAGTTTGTCATCTCCAGTCTGCCATGTTTATGAGGAATTCATCATTTATCTGCACAGGAAAGACACAAACCTTGAGCTGGGACTAAACTTGCCAAAAACTGGACAAAGCTGTCACACGTGGATGTGCAGAATCAACTAATAACTCTTTTAAGGAGGAATTGATGGGCATTGCTTTTGAAAGTTATTTTGATGTTGTAAATGATGCACCTTAGATGTCCTTCTATTTAGCCATCAAAAGACTTTTTCCATACGAGGATAATAGACAAGGCAAAACGCTGTTTCACTCTCTGATCATTTTTCTCCTGTCCATCTTATTTAGAAACTTGTGGACATTTTGGTATTTTTTACGTGGCACAAATAATTGTCGACTCCAATTCTCGTGTGTCTTTGGGTCTGCCATGTCTTGATCCTACATGCGTCAATGTTTCAGAACGCAAGTCATAGACACGTTCAGTTAAGTTGCAGGTAGTACTTTTGGGGTAATTTTGGGTTGGCATGTATTTTATGTCTCAAAAATAGCTGAAATGCAAGCTATTCTATTTCCTGTGGTGGGAATTTCATCCTGAGGGGATATGAGCAGACTCTTTAAGATTGCTGTATAGCTCCAACAAGCTACAAACTACATCTGTCCATGTGTAGAGTACTTGTAAAGACTTCATGCTAAATTACTGATAGTTAAACCAAGATAGAATCATTATGGGCCAAATTAGTACTTTATAAAGCTATTAAAAACAAAGTTTTTTCATTTCTGCTTTGATCACAGTACGTATTTATTTTCACTGCATTGTAAATCCCCTCCCCTTCATTGATGTTATTTGCAGCACAAGAGATGAACTTGATCACGGGTTTAAATAAAAAAAAAAAGTACCATTTCAAAAGTATCTGGGTTATGTTCTGTATCAATAGCCTTTCTGTGTGGGACAGCAAATGTCCTGTCGCACTCATTTTCTCTGAAGGGTGAAAAAGTTATCATACACATTTGAAGTTACAAAACATTGGTTTAATTAATTTAGCCATGAAACCTTGAAAAGCTGCCATCTTTTTTTGATCTTCTGAACAATGTTCCCTCCCCCCATATTTGCAACCAGGATTTTGAGTTTCACATATGAAGGTTTGCTTATTTATATTGCAAATGACTGAAACCTTCTTGGCACACTTTACGAGAAAGAAAGACCAAAGGTGTATTATCATATTGGGTAGGTGATCAATAATAATGTTGTGGTCATTCCTGTACCAACTGATCTTACTGTTTTACCCTCTTTAATTGAAACAAACAAGTAAACAACTTCAAGGATTACATAATACACATGACTTTCGATAAAGTCATTGCCGACATAACCATCTTTGACACACTTAGAAGTCAACATGGTGGGCATGAAGGAGGCAAGCTTGCATTTTCACAAATTTCTGTAATTCAAAAAAAGGAAGAAAATACAGACACTGAATTCAGTGATAACACCAGGGACTATGTATTTAACAGCTTTCTCAGCAACAAACCGCTCTCAACTTCTACAGTGTACAACAGTTGGCATTAACATGCACAATTCATATTTAATTCACATACGCCTGTTCCCATCCAAACATTTTCTTGCACACGAGATGATTGCAATCATCTCATGTACAAGAAAATGGATGGATGGATGACTGCATTTAATTATTTTTATAAAGGAAAAATATTCATCTAAGTTTCTCTAAAATGTACATCTTATTTACAACAAATCCTTAGGATCAATACAGAATAAGATATTATTGAATGCATCAAATAAAATTTGCGGAAATGTAATCTTGTGGAGTCCTTAATTAAGTTTATACAGTCTTGAGGCTATTGCCTGCCAGTTCAGTACATTTTCTGAGCTTTCGATCTGTGCCAGATAGAAATAAACATTAAATGATCGAATAACACTGTTTACAACAGCCATCAGGAGATGGCATTCCCCACTGGTATGTTTGTGAACACAAGTGTAGTTTTAGCAGTCAGTTAGAAATAAATATCAAAATCATTATGATTAATACTAAAATAGCACTTTTCACATCCCACCTTTCTGCAATTTGTAAAAGAAATAATTTACCTTTTACAAGATGTGCTTTAAAATGAACCTCATAATTTTCTTTGGTACACATTCTTCCTATGGAAATACAAACAATAAAACCTGCAGATAATTCTAAGTAACTAAAGGCACCAGTCCAGGATAAATTGATGTGAATGCTAAATTACTCAATTTAAAGTCACGTTCTCTGCAAACATTCCATGCTTAAACTAACCCAAGTTAAATAATTTTTATTCATAATGAAATAACCAAAACTGGTACTGGTACGCTTATTTGAACTAAATTAAATCAAGCCATTTTTTAAAATTCAAGAGAAACACGGCAAGAATTTTCATTATACCCTATTTAATTAGGTTATAGTCTTCAGGCCCATAATTAAACAGAACTGAATTTGATTCAGATATTCTTTTTTTCTTTCAGTCATCCAGACGTTTATTATAGTCCATACACATTGTATCAAACATACTTTAAAAAGATCTTCACTTTGAACGCATCACGCTGTACCAAGTGTTTTTCTTATACTTCATTAAGCTGGATATCATACACCCTAGTTTGCTTATCTGTCTGTAGCTCCAGATAAGGGCCCAGATTTTTGCTTTAGCTGAGGTATGTGATGTACAGTAGTTCAGGGGTTCCCATAATGAAACAATAACGACCCCTTCTATCCACAGAAATTGTTAAAACATATCAATAGAAAGCGCACATGCACTAATGTACATGTCCACCCCCCCCCCCCCCGACAGTGTCCAGCGTGATTTCAGGCGTGGAAACTATCTTTAATTATAGGATGAGTCGGACACAAATCTTCATCAGAGATAGTCTTTATGTAAAATGACACACCCGGACATCACCCGCCTGCATCGGCATGAATCAGCTGACTTCTTAAGCGTCCGACACCAAGAAAAGGTATCACACACATTGTTGCTTTCGTTTGTTATCCCAAGTCAACAGTACATGGTCTCACATTCCGAACCACCAAGAACACAAGACCAGCTCCTGAAGTGTTTTACGCAGCTCTGGACTCCGGTAGGCGTAGATGAGCGGGTCGATGAGGGAGTTACAGATGATGAGGATGAGGAACAGGTTAAAGTTTCTGAAAAAACAGTTGCAGAAGGGGTTTGTGGGACAGATGAGGATGAGGATGAGGTGAAGGAAGAAAGGGCCCCAGCATAAAGTGAACACCCCGAGCAGAATGGTGAGGGTAATCGCTCCCTTCATGTTTGTGGATTGGCGCCTGCTTTTGTCGAAAGACTTGATGCGCCGGGAATGTACGTGCGCCGTGAGGAACATGTGCAGGTAGAGAACGGCGTTAAAGACCAGGGTGGTGCAGAAGAAGGCCACCAGGCACACGATGACGGCGTTGTCGGTGTGGTAAACGATGAAGAGGATGCTGGAGATGATGCTGCCCAGCCACACCGCCACGATAATGTTCACAGCGCGCTGCGTCGTCATGATGCTGTGGTAACGCA
The DNA here is from genome assembly GCA_013358685.1 of Antennarius maculatus. Lineage (NCBI taxonomy): Eukaryota > Metazoa > Chordata > Actinopteri > Lophiiformes > Antennariidae > Antennarius > Antennarius maculatus. The sequence goes on from CM023606.1 coordinate 15,965,809, forward strand.
GCGCGTAAAATATGGTGATGTAGCGATCCGCGGCGATTGTGCACAGAAAAGAAAGAGACGACACCACGGAGCTGCAGATCATCACGTCGATGACATTATCCAGGTGTCTCAGCATGCCGGGGTGGACGTCCATCAAACCGTGGTCGTTGAGAAGCATGAATATGGTTTCCACTACGTTACTGACGCTGACCAGCGTGTCGGATATGGCCAGGCAGCAGATGAAGTAATACATGGGCGAGTGTAGGTTGCGGTTCTTAAAGATAGCCAGAATGACCAGGATGTTTTCTATCAAACTGATGAGCCCAAGAGCAAGGAAAAGCTCTTGGGGGGTGCGTATCTGCAAGCAATCCGAGTCGTTTCTTTCGAAGGTAAAGTTTGTGTCGTTATACTCCATAAAGTCATCGTACATGCCCATGTCCATGTGGAGGAGAGTGGGGAAGGACCTGTTGCTCATTTCCATGTCTGGGTTCTTATTCTCAGGCTGTCCTGTCAAATAAAAAATGGATTGTGGAAGAAAGAAAAAGAAAAATACAAGCGCTTCGCCCAAATAAGCTGTTCAAAGTTGTTTACCCATCAGTGTAGTTATCTACAGATTGTCAAGTAAATGTGATCCACCAAAAGCATCCCCCAAACACCTGCTTGATTATCTGTTATTTACATTTATTTCAGTCGTTAATTAAATATAATTAACAACTAATCAACTTTACGAACGGCAAGCACCAGGGCGTTCTCCTTGTGACATGTCTCCTCGACGTAATGCGTTTTATTTCCTCTTGAGTTAACTCGTCCACCGTAGACATCTATGGAATGTGATTTCCCAACAAAACTCTAAATTAAAGGTTTACAAAACTCCCAGTTCAGACGGTTCAGACACGGTGAGAACGGATTGTCTGTAGTCACTCCGGATTTGGAGACGAGGATTTGGAGACGAGGACTTCTTTCAGTGTTCTGCTGAATTGTGAGACACATCGGAGGTCCCACCTCTCATGTAGTCAGCTGCCCGCCGCCCTCGCTTCGGTAATCGATGACATGGTTTCTGGTGGATAAAAGGAAGATGAGGGCAGGACTGGAACGATTTTTTAAAAAGAGTTGTTCATCCATGTACTGTATATCAGCTTTTACCTCATTGACAAGATTCTTAATAAAGGTGACGGTGGTAGTCATCGATTCTCCCTCTCGACGCAGGCATCGTGCGCAATATTGCACAATCATTATTGCGACCCCTGTCTACCCTCTTCCTGGGTCAAGTCATTAAAAAATGTTGCGATTTTTAAAGTGCTCCATGTGAAAAAAAAAAGGCACTTCAGAGATATCTGATCTGCGTTTACAGCCTGTTAAAATAAATTTAAAAAAATTAAATCATTAAATGCAGGTTCACATGTCTGATTTAACAAGCTGGCCATACGCACCGAAAGGTTAACGGTTACCATAAATAAGAGCACAGACTGCAAAAAGATTTATGTCCACAGACAGTTAAATGTAAGCATTAGGTAGGGTGCGATTTGTCAAAACAACAACAACAACAAACAAACAACAACAAAAAAAACAGGCGGGGGGCATTGACAGGCCTAATTCTTTATTTAGGTTAATGTTAGGCCCTATGAATCAAAATTCCGAACAGCTGATCATTCATATTTAATACAAACTTATAAAGACATGAAACCTTTAATTTCCGGTGCTGACCACGACGTGGTGTGTCCTAATTGGCTTCAAGAAAATGGACAAGGGCCGATGACAACGAAAATGGCAAAAAGATTTAGTCTAATGCGAACGGTGTGTAAAACGTAACATTAACACTAGGGATGAGCGAGTACACCACTATCTGTATCTATATCTGTATCTGTTCAACCAACTAGATTATCTGTATCCGTATCTGTATTCGGAATGGGCGGGGCTTAAACCAGAAGTGGGTGTGGTTTGACCAGAAATGGGTGGGGCTTAAATCACTACATTGTTTTAAGTCTAAAATTGATATGGATTGATCACAAATTGCTGTATTTTTGCTTATTTTAAAACTATTTACAAAACAGCCCCAAAATTGAAATTCAAATAAATGTTTTTGCTCACAAAAGTAAGAGAACTATTTACAGAAGTTTTTTATGGAACTGAGTCAGAACATGAATATTCTTAAGTCTAAGAAAGAATATTTACTGAAGAGCCTCAGAATTGAGATTCAGCGCTTTTGATCACAATAGTAAAGGAACTATATACAATATAGAACGAGTAAACACAAAGTGCATTAATGAAGTGCATGCAATAAAAAAAGTAAATAACTACAAAGTATGCATGAACAAGAATTGTCATACTCAACAAAACTTTTTTCTTCTTTTTTTTTTCTAGTACTTTTTTTTTCAATTATTTATTTTTAGTACCTAATGCTATTGCCATTTTTTTCCACATAAAGTTAAACAATATTGATTATGGTGTGTGTGTGTGTGTGTGTGTGTGTGTGTGTGCGCTCGCACGCGCTATGTCTCAGTTAAAATATTAAGTATAGACTTTGTTAATTTGAACAGAGTTTAGAACAGGTAAAAAAAAAAGACTGACCACCGAGGCGGTGGTTAAATGCACACGTACGTGCAACAAAAACAAAAAAAAACATCCCAAGAAAGTTCACTACATAACCAAACACCAAAATAGAGGCAAGCTGAAGAAAATCTAATAAGGACGTGAGCAACAGTGAAGCCACGAACAGAGAGATCAGTAACTGCGTGTACCGGAGACAGAGAGTGAGACACGGAAACTCGGCTCAAACTGCAGTGCGTAGGGAGGGGCGGGACGTATGTGTGACTGGCCAATCACAGAGCGTGAAAACATTCCGGCTGATTTTCCTTCAGTCCGATCACGAGTATTAACGGGCTTTATTCGTATCCGTACTCGTACTCGTCAAAATGCATTATCCGTACCGGATACTCGTATGAAACGAGTATCCGGCTCAACCCCAATTAACACCTCATAGATTGAGATTTCACGTCATTTCAAAATAACTCAACAAATATCAGACTAAAGAACAGACATCATGAAATAAATCAATATTGCAAGATCTGATTAACAATTCTTTCATCGCAGTGTATTTTATTACAGCACAAAAGGATGGAACTTGTTTGCTGTCTTTATGGAGAAAATGAGAATTGTGTAACTAATTTTAAGTCTGTTTTCTGTTTACACAGTACTGATGGCAGCAGAAATGTCAAACAGGACAGCCTCTGAGCATCACACAAAGCTCCTTCTCAGTCAGTAATAATGGTCTTCCTATGCTGCAGGAGGATCACATGAACTCTTACTACCCCACGTTTATATTATATCATATCAAACATTTCAGAGAAAATCTGGTAAATTTGAATTCTGACTCAAGCCATCACAGACATGAGACACATTCCAAAAATACTCAACTGCATAAAAATTTAAACCCATCTGGGATTGAAACTGAAAAATGGGTATCATTAATTTTGCAGCCCCTCTCCACTTGAGACTGATTTATTTAAACAGCTTAAAATTGATCTGAGGGGTAAATTCGGTCAAATGATATGCATATTGTCATTAATGCCATAGTAGAAGCCACACACAGCATTAAAGTCACTGAACAAACTCGTGATTGTGGCCTGCATGGCACTTCTCTTGATAAACAACAAGTAAATGAGTTAAATGACTACAATAACAGCACAGGTTTTAATTAATAGTGCTTCAACTTTTATAATCCTTACACATCTAGAGACTTAAGGGTACTCAAGGTGAATCTCACCCTCCCACCCCCCAGTGCCCTGCCACTGAAGAGCTTGACAATCTCCCCAGTGACTTCAGCTTGGCTGATCAACGAGGCCATGTCTGAGACCTCTGCTTCTTCTAAGGAAGACATGGTAGTGGGATTGAGGAGATCCTTGAAGTATTCTTTCCATCGCCCAACAATATCCCCAGTCAAGGTCGGCAGCCCCCTACTTCTATTGTAAACAGTGTTGGTGGTGCACCACTTGACTAGGGGTCTGATGACACCACAACATATCAACCACTGACCTCCAGCCAAGGGCGTCTTAGTGCCACGTGCACTTATGGACATCCTCATGCTCAAACAAGGTGTTTGTTATGGATAAACTACGACTAGCACAGAAGTCCTACATGTTGGTCTTCAATATATTGTTAACCATAGGGTAATAGTAAATAATAGAAATAATTGTCCTGTCTTATCAAGTTATCTGGATATGTTCACCTGTTTTTTTTACACGGGTTACAAAAAGAAGGATTCTACAGCCAAACAAAACACTGTTATCATGCATGAAACATGTTTAAAAATGTGTGACACATGTACTGTTGTGGACCATGGAGACATTCCATGATGAGAGAAATTCCATGGTGAGAGAATTTTACATGCAATACCATGCTTTCTGTAGGGTGAAGTAAACATCAGAGATGCTCGCTACAAGCTGCAACTAAGTATCATCCAAATGACATTGATCCAGAATAATTCTTATTTACTGAGGAGCACCAGTACATAATGTAGTCACTGGTCTTTTTCTGTAAGAGGTTAACTGTTGTAAGTCAAGATATGATGTGACAGGAATATATGTTATGTTTTTCAGAAATAAATATTAATTGTAAAAAGATTGGTGTGTTAGTCTGGTAACAAATATTTTGGTAGTTGGTTTATTGCAAACTCTTAATCTCCCTGTTATCATCAAACATTGTCTGGTCTCAAATGCAGGGAATGTTTGCTGGTCTCTATTAATTTAAAACTATTTCACCTAGAAAACAACGCACTCATCAGTCAGTACAGACAACATGCAATAAATCAATGTTGCAAGATCTTTACGCGTTTGATTTACAATTCTTTCATCGAAGTGCATTTTATTACAGCACAAAAGAATGGAACGTGTTTGCTGTCTTTATGGAGAAAAGAGGAATTGTGTAACTAATTTTATGTCTGTTTACTGTTTACACAGTACTGATGGTAACAGAAATGTAAAGGGGACAGACTCTGAGCATCACACACAGCTCCTTTTCAGTCAGTAATAATGGTCTTCCTATGCTGCAGGAGGATCACATGAACTGTTCATGCAGAAACAACCATAGCTCCAGGTGAACTTACAACAATGACATCACTTGACAATCAAGCACAGTCACCCTGTGTTACAATGCTGCTTATTGAGTTCATCAGTTATGTATATGGACAGTTACCACATGTATAGAGGGTGATTTGTTCCACAGCTTATGTCTTATCTGGGTCGAACAAGTGCATAAGCTAAGTATTTTTTAATGTTATATTAAAATATCTTTGACTAAAATGTAAGACAGAGAACATATCGAGGTAAAAAAACTTGAAATGGTATGAAAATAATTTCATGGAATGACAGAAAAGGAACATAATCAGAGACGTTCTTGGTTCTGCCACATGAAAACCGTGCAAAGTCTTTATAGGCTGTCATTTTATCATCAAAGTATACGAAACAACAGAACAAAAGTGAATTACTGGAGAAATGGTGGAACATAAATCATGTCCTATAAGTTAGACATGATAAACATCTCTATTGCTGGTAGTCTTGTTACAGCCCCGGGGCTTAAATGGAGCGGTTCAGTGTTATTGGTATCAGGATTGAGAATCTGAGACAGCATTTGTAAGTCAATGTAGGAAAAAATAATGAAATCCATTATTTGTGCACTAAATATAATTTCCTTGACAGAAGCATTAAACTAGACTAAATAGAACATGTATGGGAACCAGATTCAAACACAACAGGAGCAAACAGAAGAAGAAAAGCAGACATCCTTTGTGTAATTATTGTCATGAACAAAATTGCAGGAAACACTGACATATCATGTATTGGTTCATATCTCCCACCTGTTCCAGGGGCTTAGAGGACAAAAAGAGAGGGATGCTTTGGAAAGCCTCGGAGATTTGGGGTTCATATTCTTTGGAATGATAATTTATAAGATGAATTGTTTGTTTGTTGTTACATCTGCATCAAACAGATGTAATGGGACTTCACAAGTAAGCATAGAGGCCCGGGTGTAACAATGTGAGGAAGCTTATATTCCAAGGCATGCAACTGGATGTTAAGTTCAGGACAAATTGTTTTTCACATGGCGCAGTAGGTAGCACTGTCGCTGCACAGCAAGGTGATTTTGCTTTCGCATCCCGCTCTGTGTGGAGTTTGCATGTTCTCCCTGTGTCAGCCTGGGTTCTCTCCGGGTTCTCCGGCTTCCTCCCACCTTTAAATACATGCGCTTCAGGTTAATTGGCCATTCCAAATTGCCGGTAGGTGTGAGTGTGTGTGCGTGTGTTTGCCTGTTCTGTGTGGCTCTGTGGTGCACTGGCGTCGCATCCGGAGTTTCCCCAGCCTCACGCCCCAAGACAGCTGGGATAGGCTCCAACTCCCCACGCAAGTCAATACATTACTTGAGTAAGAGTAAAAAAGTACTTGCTTTTAAATGTATTTAAGTATTCAAGAGTAAATGCTTTTAAATGTACTTAAAGTAAGAATAAGAGTAAATTCCTATTTTTAATCTCTGATGAGAATGAACCTGACTGAATTAGTCATTTTACAATTTTATATAATAGTACCTTGTATCTCTTGTTTCAGAGAAAACTCTTTGAAACCACCTGCACTGATGTGCTTGCCTGTAGAACCATTATGTTATACTGTACCAAGCCATCCCCAACATCTATAAAAATGGAAATAAAATTAATGGAATTATCAAAGAGGACAATTATGTCATTTTCACATTTTATTAAACAATTCCCCCCTTCCATGCACACACAAGACCAAATGGAGCCATACAGGCTCAACCAACTCGTTTAACTGGGGACCACCTGGAACCCCTAAAGGACACACTGGTGGACTACTGGTTGAGAACCACTGCTTTACAACAAACTCAATCTCTGCTTTTAACAACTCAATGTTTACAGGAAGGACATATCCCAGTACCACAATATTTGTCTCCCCCAGACTGTCTGTCTGTCTGTCCCCCCCCCCAGTCTATGTGTCTCTGTGGCCTTGTGTCCGCCAGTCTCTGTCAGTCTGTAGTACTGTAACATTAAGTGACAAGAGGTCTCTAGGTGTGACTTTTGTCAGTTTTTCTTCGGCAAACACAATAAGCATTTGAAAATGTACTTTTTCTTGTCTGAGTCTGCGTTGTCCTTTTTCACTTCTACAAACTCGAACATATCTTTAAGATAAGGCCATGGGTTTTCTTCCTCCGCCTCATAAAACTCCGGCTCATCATGTTCATCAGATTCAACGGAGGCTTCTTAGGCAGTCGCCATTGCCACCGCGGTCTTGTTTTGAGTTGATTGGGCAGGGGATGATGTATTTCCACTTTTACGTAAATCCCAGTTGAGAACATGTACTGTGATAGGTTTCCTTCTTTGACGAACACTGCGTGTGGCCAATTGCATTTTTTCTTTTTTGGGGGGGGGCAAAAAACACAACAGGCGAAAACTAAAAGCAACGAGTATTCATGAGCCTTCTCAGAAATTAACTCGAGTAAGAGTAAAAATGTTTGCCTTGGAAATGTATTCGAGTAAGAGTAATAAGTATGAAAGAATTCTAGTATTTGAGTAAAGTAAAAATGCTCAGGATCTGTACTTAAGTACAGTATTTAAGTAAATTTACTCTATTACTGTCCACCCCTGACCAAAACCTAGTGTACCTACAGCCCACCTACATTCCGCTGGTGAAATGGCAGCCAGCAACAACATGGCAGGTCGGGAGGTGGTCCCCGGAAGCAGAGGAAACGCAGAGGGACTGCTTCCATACCACCAACTGGGACATTGAGGGGGCAGCTCAGTGTTTTACAGATTACATGAACTTCTGTGTGGACACTGACCCCAGTCAGGACAGTCAGGTGTTACCCCAACAACAAATCATGGGTAGCAAAGGAAGTCAAGGCTGTCCTGAACAGGAAGAAGTGGGCGTTCAGGAGCAAGAACGAGGAGGAGATGAGGAAGGCCCAGCAGGAAGTGAGACTATGCCTGAGGGAGGCCAAGGAGGCGTACGGGAGGAACCTGGAGAAGCAGCTGGGTGCAACCAGGTGCGGGAGGTCTGGAATGGGATGAGAACCATTACCGGACACGGGAAAGGGTGCAGCACTGTGGAGGGGAATATTGAACGAGCGAATGAACTAAACAGCTTTTTCAATCGGTTCAGCTCCCCCACCACTCCCGGCTCCTTTTCCCAGGCCTCTCCTGGCCCTGCGGACCGCTCCATTGATGCTCCCTCCTCCTGTGCGTCTTCTTCTTCCACCCCTGCAACTCCTCCCGAGCCCATTCCAACAGCTTCGAAGGTCAATGGCCCCAACCTCAACCACTGGATTTCCAACCTTGCCACGACCTTCTGCTCCCACCACCACTGAGACCATCATGACTGCAGACCTGGTGAAGACAACGCTGCGAAGGCTCCGTCCCTATAAGGCGGCTGGACCGGATAAGGTCTCCCCAAGACTCCTCCGAGCCTGTGCTTCGGAACGAGGGGACCCCCCGTAGCGAATGTTCAACCTCAGTCTGCGGCTGGGGAGGGTCCCATCACTGTGGAAGACCTCCTGCATCGTCCCTGTACCCAAGAAAGGATGCCCTACTGAGCTGAACGACCAACGACCGGTCGCTCTTACCTCCCATGTAATGAGCCTAGAGCAACTGGTCCTGGAGCTCATGCATCCACAGGTGCAGGGCGTAATGGACCCTCTACAATTCGCCTATCAGGCCAAGGTTGGGGTTGACGACGCCGTCCTATGTCTCCTCCACCGTGTGCTCTCCTACCTGGACTTCGGGGGCTGTGCCATCAGGGTGCTATTCTTTGACCTTTGAAGCGCCTTCAACACCATCCAGCCCTGGCTCCTGCAGGATAAACTGACCTCCATGGATGTGGACCCCTACCTTGTGAGCAGGACCACGGACTACCTAACGGACAGACCCCAGTACGTCCGTATGGGGGACTGTTTGTCTTCAATGGTGACCAGCAGCACGGGGGCGCCACAGGGGACCGTGCTCTCCCCCATTCTCTTCACCCTCTACACATCAGACTTCAAGCACAACTTGGATACATGCCAAATGCAGAAGTACTCCGATGACACTGCAATTGTGGCATGTATCCGGGAGGGTGACGAGGGGGAGTACAGGGCATTTGGGGCTGACTTTGTAGAATGGTTTCAACAGAACGAGCTCCAGCTCAACGTCTCCAAGACGAAGGAGATGGTGCTGGATTTCCGTCGGGCAGCCCCCTCTCCACAGCCAGTGATCATCGAAGGCAGTGAGGTGGAGGTGGTAGGTAACTATAAGTACCTGGGACTGCAGCTAGACAGCAGACTGGACTGGTCACTCAACTCGGACTGTGTGTACAAGACGGGGCAGAGCAGGATGTACTTCCTGAGGAGGCTGGCCTCCTTCAACATATGTCCTAAGCTCCTTCTCATGTTTTATTTTTATGTTTCAGTCCGTAGCCTCCAGTGTGCTGTAATACGCCATTGTGTGTTGGGTTGGCGGGACCAGGAAAAGAGATATGGACTGTCTTAACAGACTCATCCGCAGAGCGGGCTCAGTGGTCGGGCTGAGCCTGGACTCTGTGGAGACACTTCTGCAGAGCAGGACCATGTCTAAAGTCAGGGCAACCATGAATAACACCAGCCACCCCCTGCACACCACCTTCTCCCAGCAGAGAAGCACCTTCGGCGGCAGACTGCTGTCACACAGCGCCTCCACGGAAAGGCTGAGGTCCTCCTTTGTGCCCCGTGCCATCAGGGGGTACAATGACTCTCTCAGGAGGAGCGTGGGGGAGGTGGCGAAGTCAGCACGCGGTTGAATGGAGGGGATGAGATGTCAGCCTGGGCTGCGGTGTAGTGGGGCCAAGGTGTTGTGATGTTTTGATATTAGTGACGCCTTATATTTTTGACCATTTTGAGATAGATATTAGATATTAGACGTTGTGATATTAGTGACGCCTTACATTCTAAGAAGGGCATACCTTACCCACCATGTGGGCATCCTGCTAATCTCTCTTGCTCTTTTTATTTTTATTATTTTAATTTATACCATTTATATTTTAGAGATAATTTAGTATATGTCCTGTTAATGCCACATGTGTCTGCTAGTGTAGTGTATGTCTTGTGGTATGTCCTTTGGTTTTTATCCAGTACGTATTCATTATGAAATGCCTGAGCAGTGGATATGTGCAATTTACTCCGGGATTAATAAAGTATATATCGATCTAAAATCAGGATAAAAGAAGTTAGAACTTCAACTTATATATCTTACATCTGAACTTTCTTTGTTCTCTTTTCTTATTTATCTTACATTTTAACTTTTTGTTTTTCTCTAGGTTTTCTTATTTATCTTGCATTTTTTAAACTTTTTTATCTAGTTTTTCTTAACTTATTTATCTTATTTATCGACTGGGCTTACTGGGACCTTCAGAGACATATTTCATGCTGTCAACTGTGGAAACGTGTGTCAGTATGACAAAGACTCTGATTCTCTGAAAATTTGATTTTGTGTCATGAATTTCCCCTGGGATCAATAATAAGTAGCTGCTAAATCAGAAACTCTTAGAAACCACTCATTGATGATTAAATTGTGGCGTTATGTCATGTGTTACAAATTTCCAACTCAGAGTGACATGGGAACTTTCACATGTTCCAGTTCATCTGACTGGTCTTTCCAATCTTTCCTCTTGAATGAAGTTCACCACCATCTCATTCATGATTGAATAATTTTATTTTTCAATCAGTGCCACAAAAGCAGAAGAATGAGCATGTAATCATTTCTTTCCATTACTTCAGGACTCTGAAACTGTGACAATAAAAAACAACAACATACTCTTCAACTGTCCTGTGTCGTCTCCTAATTATTAAAAACACCACAAAGTATGATTTTTTTTTTGATTCATCTTTATCCTCAAACTTAACGGTACCCCTCTGTCACTCCTCTCTCAGTCCCATTCCTCCTCGTCTCTGTAGGGGTTGTCTTCTCTCGGCGGCTCTTGAAACCTGATGTTTGCCAGCATGTCCCTCATGGCCACCATTAGTCGATTTACTTCCTGGTTGAGTTCCTGTCCGGCTCGAGCCACTTCCATGTCCTCCTCCTGCATCGGCCCATCCTTTAAAACAAAAGTATCCAGTATTAAAGTCATTTCTATACTATTGCATACTTCTTTCAGCTAGAGGAAAGCCATTATTGTCCCTGTCTGTCTCTCCCCATCTGTGCGAGTACAGGCAGTCTTTGATATACAAGCATTTGACTTACGAGCATTTAGAGACATGAACACACACTGCCAAATCAGACTATTGTGCTGCAGTTCCCCTTCCTGCCACAACCCCTGCTGAGCAGCACAGCAGCACTGCTGCATTCACGCAGCTCCAACTCTCGTTTCCCTCTTGTTCTTGTAGGTTGTTGTTTCTGTGAGTATCTCAGAGTGTCAGGCTTCATATCTTAGATACTTTACTGTTTATGATGGATGATAAAGCAAAGGCTAGTGATTATAGTAGTAGTGATGCCTCTCACCAACACTAACTCTCCTCTTCATCTGATCTAAAGATAAGTCACATGCTACACGCTACAGTACCATACAGGGAATCATCAACATCAACAGCTGACTGGCTGTTGTTGGATGCGCTTAGAAACTGATTATAGATTGAAATTTAATAATGTCTTACGAACGATTCAACTTAAGGACAACCTCTCAGAACCAATTGTGTTTGTATGTCGAGGACAACCTTTACTTGGTTGTTTGTCTTAACCCCACCTCTCCTGATCACTTTCACTCATTCACCTTGTCAGCCTCACTGACATACATAAGTACTTAAGCGCTGTTCTCCATCTAAACATTTTATTCTGTAATAAGATTGTTTGGCAAAACCAATTTCAAAATCATGACATTCCTTCATTCTAACCACATCACCAACGTAACTTCTGCAAACTTAAACCAATCCAGAGGTGGTAATTCTCAGAAATTATCACTGAAGAGGATGAAGAGTAGAAAGGCAGTTGGGCCTGACGATATACCTGTAGAGGTTTGGAAGTGTCTAAGAGATGTGGCAGTAGAGTTTCTGACTAGGTTTCAACAGGATCTTAGATAGCGAGAAGATGCCTGAGGAATGGAGGAGAAGTGTGCTGGTGCCCATTTTTAAGAACAAGGGAGATGTGCAGAGTTGTGGCAAATACAGAGGAATAAAGCTGATGAGCCATACAATGAAGTTATGGGAAAGAGTAGTTGAAGCTAGACTAAGGGCAGAAGTGAGCATTTGTGAGCAGCAGTATGGGTTCATGCCAAAAAAAGAGTACTACAGATGCAATATTTGCTTTGAGGATGTTGATAGAGAAGTACAGAGAAGGCCAAATGGAGCTGCATTGTGTTTTTGTAGATCTGGAGAAAACTTATGACAGGGTGCCCAGAGAGGAACTGTGGTATTGTATGAGGAAGTCTGGAGTGGCAGAGAAGTATGTTAGAGCAGTGCAGGACATGTATGAGGACTGTAAGACAGTGGTGAGGTGTGCTGTAAGCGTGACAGAGGAGTTCAAGGTGGAGGTGGGACTGCATCAGGGATCAGCTCTGAGCCCCTTCTTGTTTGCTATGGTGATGGACAAGCTGACAGACGAGGTTAGAATCTCCATGGACTATGATGTTTTCAGATGACATTGTGATCTGCAGTGAGAGCAGGGAACAGGTGGAGGAGAAGCTAGAGAGGTGGAGGTTTGTCCTGGAAAGGAGAGGAATGAAGGTTAGCCGCAGTAAGACAGAGTACGTGTGTGAATGAGAGGGACCCATGTGGAAGAGTGAGGTTACAGGGAGAAGAGATCAAGAAGGTGTAGGATTTTAAGTACTTCGGGTCAACAGTCCAGAGCAATGGAGAGTGTGGAAAAGAGGTGAAAAAGCGTGTACAGGCAGGATGGTACGGGTGGAGGAAAGTGTCAGGTGTGATGTGTGATAGCAGTTTCAGCTAAAATGAAAGGGGAGGTGTACAAAACTGTGGTGAGACCAGTGATGTTGTTTGGTCTAGAGACAGTGTCACTGAGGAAAAGACAGGAGACAGAGCTGGAGGTAGCAGAGATGAAGATCCTGAGGTTCTCTTTGGGAGTGACCAGGAAGGATAGGATCAGGAATGAGTACATCAGAGGGACAGCACATGTTAGAGGTTTTGGAGATAAAGTCAGAAAGGCCAGACTGAGATGGTTTGGATATGTCCAGAGGAGAGGTAGTGAATATATTGGTAGAAGGATGGTGAGTTTTGAACTGCCAGGCAGGAGACCTAGAGGAAGACCAAAGAGGAGGTTTATGGATATAATGAGGGAGGACATGAAGGTACCCTTCCCATGGGCTCACCACCTGTGAGAGGGGCCATAGGGGTCGGGTGCACTGTGAGCTGGGCGGTGGCCGAAGGCGGGGACCTTGGCGATCCGATCCCCGGCTACAGAAGCTGGCTCTTGGGACGTGGAAAGTCACCTCTCTGGCAGGGAAGGAGCCCGAGCTGGTGTGTAAGGTCGAGAAGTTCCGACTAGATATAGTCGGGCTCACCTCCACACACAGCTTGGGCTCTGGTACCAGTCCCCTGGAGAGGGGTTGGACTCTCTTCCACTCTGGAGTTGCTCATGGTGAGAGACGCCGAGCAGGTGTGGGTATACTTATAGCCCCCCGGCTTGGCGCCTGTACATTGGGGTTCACCCCGGTGGATGAGAGGGTAGCCTCCCTCCGCCTTCGGGTGGGGGGACGGGTCCTGACTATTGTTTGTGCTTATGCACCAAACAGCAGTTCAGAGTACCCACCCTTTTTGGAGTCCTTGGAGGGGGTGCTGGAGAGCGCTCCCACTGGGGACTCCATCGTTCTGCTGGGGGACTTCAATGCTCATGTGGGCAATGACAGTGAGACCTGGAAAGGCGTGATTGGGGAGAACGGCCCCCCCCGATCAGAACCCGAATGGTGTTCAGTTATTGGACTTCTGTGCTCGTCACGGACTGTCCATGATGAACACCATGTTCAGACATAAGGGTGTCCATATGTGCACTTGGCACCAGGACACCCTCGGCCGCAGTTCGATGATCGACTTTGTAGTTGTGTCATCGGACTTGCGGCCGCATGTCTTGGACACTCGTGTGAAGAGAGGGGCGGAGCTGTCAACCGATCACCACCTGGTGGTGTGTTGGCTCCGACGGTGGGGGAAGATGCCGGTCCGACCTGGCAGACCCAAACGTATTGCGAGGGTCTGCTGGGAACGCCTGGCGGAATCCCCTGTCAGAAGGAGTTTCAACTCCCACCTCCGGCAGATCTTCACCCACGTTCCGGGGGAGGCGGGGGACATTGAGTCTGAGTGGACCATGTTCCGCGCCTCCATTGTCGAAGCGGCCGACCGCAGCTGTGGCCGTAAGGTGGTCGGTGCCTGTCGTGGCGGCAACCCCAGAACCCGCTGGTGGACATCGGCGGTAAGGGATGCCGTCAAGCTGAAGAAGGAGTCCTATCGGGCCTTTTTGGCCTGTGGAACTCCTGAGGCAGCTGATAGGTACCGGCTGGCCAAGCGGAATGCAGCTTTGGTGGTTGCTGAGGCAAAAACCCGTGCGTGGGAGGAGTTCGGTGAGGCCTTGGAGGACGACTTCCAGACGGCTTCGAGGAGATTCTGGTCCACCATCAGGCGTCTCGGGAGGGGGAAGCAGTGCAGCATCAACACTGTGTATAGTGGGGATGGGGCGCTGCTGACCTCAACTCGGGACGTTGTGACTCGGTGGAGAGAATATTTCGAAGACCTCCTCAATTCCGGCGACACGCCTTTCCATGAGGAAGCAGAGTCTGGGTTCTCTGAGGTGGGCTCTCCTATCTCTGGGGTTGAGGTCACCGAGGTAGTTAAAAAGCTCCTCGGTGGCAGGGCCCCGGGGGTGGATGAGATCCGCCCGGAGTTCCTAAAGGCTCTGGATGTTGTGGGGCTGTCCTGGTTGACACGCCTCTGCAACATCACGTGGATGTCGGGGACAGTGCCTTTGGATTGGCAGACTGGGGTGGTGGTCCCCCTTTTTAAGAAGGGGGACCGGAGGGTGTGTTCCAACTACAGGGGGATCACACTCCTCAGCCTCCCTGGTAAGGTCTATTCAGGGGTTCTGGAGAGGAGGGTCCGTCGGGAAGTCGAATCTCGGATTCAGGAGGAGCAATGTGGTTTTCGTCCTGGCCGTGGAACAGTGGACCAGCTCTACACCCTCCGCAGGGTCCTTGAGGGGGCATGGGAGTTCGCCCAACCAGTCTACATGTGTTATGTGGACTTGGGGAAGGCGTTCGACCGTGTTCCTCGGGGGGTTCTGTGGGGGGTGCTTCGGGAATATGGGGTACCGAACCCCTTGATAAGGGCTGTTCGGTCCCTGTACGACCGATGTCAGAGTTTGGTCCGCATTGCCGGCAGTAAGTCGGATTCGTTTCCAGTGACGGTTGGACTCCGCCAAGGCTGCCCTTTGTCACCAATTCTGTTCATAACTTTTATGGACAGAATTTCTAGGCGCAGCCAAGGCATTGAGGGTGTCCGGTTTGGTGGCCTCAGTATTGCGTCTCTGCTTTTTGCAGATGACGTGGTGCTGTTGGCTTCATCACTGGAACGGTTCGCAGCCGAGTACGAAGTGGTTGGGATGAGAATTAGCACCTCCAAATCTGAGACCATGGTCCTCAGTCAGAAAAGGGTGGAGTGCCCTCTCCGGGTTGGGAATGAGATCCTGCCCTAAGTGGAGGAGTTCAAGTATCTCGGGGTCTCGTTCACGAGTGAGGGTACGATGGAACGGGAGATCGACAGGCGGATCGGTGCAGCGTCTGCAGTGATGCGGACTCTGTATCGGTCCGTTGTGGTGAAGAAGGAGCTGAGCCGAAAGGCAAAGCTCTCGATTTACCGGTCGATCTACATTCCTGCCCTCACCTATGGTCACGAGCTGTGGGTCGTGACCGAAAGAACGAGATCCAGGATACAAGCAGCCGAAATGAGTTTCCTCCGCAGGGTGTCCGGGCTCTCCCTTAGAGATAGGGTGAGAAGTTCGGTCATCCGGGAGGGACTCAGAGTCGAGCCGCTGCTCCTCCGCATCGAGAGGAGCCAGATGAGGTGGCTCGGGCATCTGGTCAGGATGCCTCCTGGACGCCTCCCTGGTGAGGTGTTCCGGGCACGTCCTACCGGGAAAAGGCCCCGGGGACGACCCAGGACACGCTGGAGAGACTATGTCTCCCGGCTGGCCTGGGAACGTCTTGGGATTCTCCCGGAGGAGCTGGACGAAGTGGCTGGGGAGAGGGAAGTCTGGGCTTCCCTGCTCAAGCTGCTGCCCCCGCGACCCGACCCCGGATAAGCGGTAGAGAATGGATGGATGGATGGATGGACATGAAGGTAGTTGGTGTGAGAGAAGAGGATGCAGAAGACAGGGTTAGATGGAGGCAACTGATTCGCCGTGGCGACCCCTGAAGGGAAAAGTCAAAAGGAAAAGAAGTAGTTTCAATTGTTCCTGGCTGGAACAGGATGTATACAGTATGTATGACAGTATCTATTTGATTAGATTGGGCACCTTCTTCTGCACAATTAAATAAATTCATTTTGTTTATCTTATTCTTTAATTATCCACTGAAGTTCCATGAATATTACTACGCTCATTTCTGATGAATTTTCAATCTGATTTTAAAGAGGTAGAGAGACAGCTGCCAGGTCACATGCTTGAATTCTGTGCATGACATGGGCTAATGCGATTGCTTTTGAATAGGATATCTGACCACAGTGATTATCATAGCTAAAGAAGTGGACGACTGTGCATTGTAATGCTTGAAGGAGTATGGTTTCAGATGTAGATGCAGCAATACAATGTAGTGCAATGCACTGAAATCAAGCAGAAGACTGACAGCTCCCTTCAGACCACAGAACAAATCAATTACCGGTAGTTGTGATTGCCAATAGAAAGATGGTCAATGGGTCTTTCCCCCTGATGATTTTCAGTCTTTAATATGACTGATTAATCAACCAAAAGGCATTGAAAGAATGCAAGCTTCACTTAGTACAGTGGTCTCCATCGACCTGATAGTTATTACATTTCAGGCTCTTTCTGCAGCAGAATTTGCCTCCTGCCACATCGGACAGCGGTAAGACAACAACATCCCTTGACCTTAGAAATCTATGGCTCTTAAAATCATGAGTTTATCATAAGTTTATTGGTTATCTACAAGGATATAAATTTTCTTAGAACTTGTTGCCTTTCAGAGACACATGAAATTGATTTGAAAGACTTCTAATCTGCATTATCTCAGTGGTGCTGTCTCTTCAATGTCTTCTTTTCTGTACTGTGTCCTATTTCAAATACATATTCCTTAGATCTGGATTAAGTACGCCTGTTTGATTATAATGTAACCCGTGATCAGCATGGCGGATTAGCAACTGTTGACAAGACGATTGTGATCATCTCAAGAAAATGGATCGAAGTTACTGATGATATAAAATTTTAAAACAGGATTTTTCTTACACAGTATGTAAACAGTCTGTACATACTGTACACAATGTGCACTGTACACAACCACACCTATTTGTGTCTTCTTTTCTGCTGTTGGTATCTGTATATCAGTTGCACAAATCAGGGACACACTTTAAAACAAAGTGGTCAAAAACTAAATAAAGAACCTTTGTTACTAATGATTCAGCATTTGTTATTTCTTTCCAAGGTGATGATTTAGGAAAAAAAAATTTCACATTGTTTTTCTTTGAAAATAAAAACAAAAATATCACCATCAGCGCAATCTTCATTTATACAGAAAACCCCCCCCAAAACATTTTAAACAATAGCCTGATGGAATGACTGGCTCCTGAACCCCTCTTATATTAATGCAACATCTCTTACATCACTTCAGGTTTAGGAAGTCATGTTCACACTTTTCACTTCTCCATCTCTAAAACTGTCGACCAAATAATTTAGCAGAGACTGCTGGTAAAATATTATAGTCAGATATTACAGGTCTATATTCACCATTGCTAATTCAAAATTTTTATACATTGTACGATCTGTCATGGATATAAGTAATATTTACGATTAAAATAATCACCGGAATGCAAACCTGATGGTTTAAAATGGCCCCATGAATTAAATACAAGCATGAAACCAGGGGCGGCAGTAGCTCAGTCCACGAAGTCTTGGGCTGGGGACATGAAGTCATCAGTTTGATGCCCGAGTGGGCTTAAACATCTGGAGTATGAGCTGGCAGTGGGAAGTGTCAGTTCACCTCCTAAGCACTGCCCTCCCCCTAACAAGCTGCTCTTTAGGGCGCACCTTGTCGTAGCCACAAGTTGCTCTGCCTCCCACTGCATTTGAATTGCAAGCTTACAAGCCCCTGATGTGTGTGTGTTTGTTACTGGGGCCTGTAGGAGGTGGGAGGAAGCCGGAGAACCCGGAGAGAACCCACGCAGACACGGGGAGAGCATCCAAACTCCGCAGAGAGCGGGACTCGAAACCGGAACCGCCGTGTTGTGAGGCGATAGCACTACCCACTGCGCCACCGTGCCGCCCGTGTGTGTGTGTCTGTAAATATATACATATAATAATATATACTGTATATGCATATTGAAAAATATAGTAAGAGTGAAAAGATTTCCCCATGGGGACAATAAAGTGCACTTCTTCTTATACAAATAGACTACAGAATCAAGGTGGCAAAGAACTTTATAACTTGAGAAGATGCCGTCTTACACATGAGTTACAGTGAGAAGTGTTGGACAGAATTAACTGTACCAAGACCAGACGCTTACTTTGTACTTGTCAGTCAACAAGCCCTGAGGGTATCACGAGTCATAGTAGAAAATATTCAATTAGTCAAGGATGTTGATTCAGTCAGTTTTCCAGATCTCCTATGAGTTTGTGTCTTTGCCAACCCCCCTAGGTTTTAACAATTCTTCTTCTCCTTTCAGCTTTTCCCTTCAGGGGTCGCCACAGTGAATCAGTTGCCTCCATCTAACCCCGTCTTCTGCATCCTCTTCTCTCACACCAACTATGTTTGTGTCTTTCACTACATCCACAAAACCTCCTCTTTGGTCTTCGTTTAGGCCTCCTGCCTGGCAGATCAAAACTCAGCATCCTTCTACCAACATCTTCACTATCTCTCCTCTGGTCATGTCCAAACAATCTCAGTCTGGCCTCTCTGACTTTATCTCCGAAACCTCTAACATGTGCTGTCCCAGTGATGTACTCATTCCTGATCCTATCCTTCCTGATCACTCCCAGAGAGAACCTCAGCATCTTCATCTCTGCTACCTCCAGCTCTGTCTCCTGTCTTTCCCTCAGTGATACTGTCTCTAGACCAAACATCGCTGGTCCCCCTAGGTTTTAACAATTAATGTGCGTTATTTTGTGAAATGTTAAAAAAATTTGTGTATCTCTGTATTATTTTTTGAAATATAAATAAAAAAAGTTTTCTTTGTTATATTTTAATGATTAATGATTTCATGAATTCAATAAAAACAGATGACACTCAGGATATCTCCAGAATATAGGCTATTCTGGAGATATCCTGAGTATACTCCATTTATACTCACTGGTTGCACCAGTGTGCCTATGACACACACACACACACACACACACACACACAATAATGTATGCTTTTTTTTTTCATGAGAGGGTCAGTTTACAATGAATTGTTCACACACTTGCCAAATTAAAAACAAGGCAGTCAGACCGCAACATCCCCCGACACCCCTGAATTCAAAATTTAATAAAAGACCCATAATCCAACATGTAACTGGTGCATTCTATTTGTCATGAGGTTTCAGAGATGTGTACCAAAAGAGGGATAAAAGTGAAAATGTGGCCTTGACATAGTATTTCAAGTCAAGGCTGTGATGTAATTTTCATCGCCTTGCCTCCCCGAATATAACGGATTTTGTGTCGTCTCTCTATCTTATCCGGTTCCTGAGATGTGCAAAAATATCTCAGGATAGAAAATATCTCAGACCATAAATCAAAGCTAGTACTGTGATCTATGGTCTTACTCACACTGGCCTTCTCCCTTGTCTTTCTATCTTAGTGAGTGTACAAAAGTTGAAATTTGACCTTGATCTACTTTTCTCAAGGTCAAGGTCATCATCTCATTTCCACCCCCCCCCCCCCAGATGGCGCTGCACTAGTGGCGACTTGATTACGGCAGCTCTCCCACACTGGTCTTTGTTTTTCTTTCTTTTAACCGTTTTTCTTGCTTCTTTTTAATAATAATAATCAGTCCTTTTATTTGTCCCTCTTGGGGAAATTCTTTTCTCACTTCACCCACACATGTACATATATATGTGTTAATTACACACTGGGGGTTAAAGGTTACAGGCCCCTGAACACAACACACATTAGGGGCCTGTAGGCATGCAATTAGTACAGAGAGGACATACACAGGTACAAGGGAGGCAGAGTGACGGGTCGCGGACGAAGGTCGCGCCCCAATGAGCATCTTGTAGGGGGGACGGCACCTTGCTCAAGGGTGCCTCGGCAGTGGCTGGGAGGTGAACCGACACCTCCCACCGTCAGCTCACACTCCGATGTTCTGGCAGGGAGCGGGATTCGAGCCCCCGATGGCTGGGCGATCCGGTCTTCAAGACGAGTGCTCTACCGCTGAGCCACTGCCGCCCCATTTTCATTTATTTTTAAGTAACTAAGTAGTGTGCCATGGAGACCAAATTTGCTGTACTCGTGCTGGTCTTCATGCCGTTTTTTACATTGGTCACGACCGTGTCTGTGGACCCCATACGCAGCCAGGGCCCTATTGTTTACAGTAGGGATCAGCTGTTGGTGGTCCGTAACAAGCAGTGCTGCCCCAGGAGAAACCCGACATCCCCCTGAGGAGGAGGAAGCACGGGAAACGTGCCAGAGTTGCTCGCCGGGCCAGGAGGAGGAAATTCAGACCCGTCCTCCCTTCCATTATCATAGGAAAGGTATGATCTCTCCAGCCAAGCTGTCATCGATGATGAAGAACCACTCCCACCCTCTGCAGGGCACACTAAGATCACTGGAGAGCACCTTCAGCGATAGGTTGCTTCACCCAAGATGCGTGAAGGAACTCTATCGCAGGTCCTTCCTGCCCACAGCCGTCAGACTGTATAACCAGCAATCCTCCCAGCAGACCACTCAAAGAACACAACATAAAAAATTGGGATGACTAATGTAATCTGCAGTTCTTTAGTTTGTAGTGTATAGTTCTGCAGTGTAAATATAACTGTAAATTTTTGATACATGTTAATATGTTTACCATATGTGAATATGTATATTTCATATGTTGCATATGTTAATATGTATGTAGTATGACCCCGCCCCCACAGCCACGATTGCACAAATTTCCCTACTGTGGGACAATAAAGGATTATTATCTTATTATCTTATCTTATCCCCTTAGCCGTCCCAGTAATGTGCTTTTTCTTTCAACTTTCTATCTGCAACAGTTGTGAAGATACTGTATTTGGTGGACGGACGGACGGACGGACGGATACATGAACGCTGACAATTACATCCCTGCTTCACAGGATGTAATTTGTTTTATTTGATTCCAGGTTTAAAGCCGCAAATCATATGAATCCCTGATTTTGTATTCTTGGTTTTTACTTCAGCAAATTTTCCCAATTTAATACTTATTTAAACACACAGCACCTGGGTTTACTTCAGACGGTGACACTAGACTTTGCTCTTCATGTTGAGAGACAGTTTGTAAATTATGAGACTAAAATCATGAGATTTTGACATGTATAGCAAAATAAAAATAAATATTAACTTTAACATAATGTTCTACTTCCTAACTTGCCAATCTTCCCAAATCAAGGCAGCTCACCTGAAGGTTGAAGTTTGGCAGCAAAGACCGGAAGAAGAGTGACAGCGTACTTTCACTGGTTGCACCATCGTGCCTATAAAGCACACGCACGCACACGCACACACACACAAATAAACCTCACATTGATGATATATGATGAGTCTCGTTCCTAAACTACAATGTTTGTATCTTCTTTTGACTATTAGGAAACAACATGCACACAGTATTCACAGGTCATCCATTACCTTTCTGGCTGGACATAAGACACCACTGAGTCCAGTGGTGGAAGGGGGTCAAAACTCATCAATGGCTGACTTGTCACCTCCTGAGTGCATCAAAACAAATAAGCAAGACTTTAACAACTAATTCTGTTTACTTTAAATCCAGATGGGGAACAAATTTTTCAAAAAGTGTTTTCTTATAATGGTAGATCAGTGGATACCTCGTGGGACAGCCATAATGACAAGGAACACAGTGTGTGATACTGACTAGATAACTCTTGTCAATAGGACATCAATTCTTGCCTGATAATATCAGAAGAAACAACTTATTGTAGGAAAAATGGGTAATAGTATTGTTTCAAAGGCAGCACGGTGGCACAGTGGGTAGCACTGTCTCCACACAGCAAGGGGGTTCTGGGTTTGAGTCCCGCTCTGTGCGGAGTTTGCATGTTCTCGCCGTGTCTGCGTGGGTTCTTTCCGGGTTCTCCGGCTTCCTCTCACCTCCAAAAAGAAGCGCTTCAGGGGAATTGGCCGGTCCCAAAATGCCCGTAGGAGTGAGTGAGTGCATGCGTGTCAAAAATGATCAGAATGAAGGGCTACATTTCATGAGTTATTATCCCTTAGCTTATGTGATGGGTGAGACTGGATACTGTGGACTGTGCTTCTGTGCAGTTGCTGCTTACAAAGGGCAGACTTGCGATGGCTTCTTTGATCTCAGAGAGGAGAACGTGGCGGTGGATATTTCTTGGTGCACTCTGGTATCTCTGTTTTCTCCTGGAACAGTGACATGGGTATGAATTTGAAAGCTTATGTGTACAAATATGTGGTCAGGCATGCAGCTCATTGATTCTTACTTGTTTCGACAGTCTTCTACAAGGGGATCTTTGGCATCAACTCGACGCAGTACCTCTTTCACAGACTCTTCCAACCATAGCATTACTGCTGCCTCCTTCCATAGGTTACAAGTCCTCCCCACATACAGCGCAGTCAGTTCAGCCAGGGCGGGGGGTTGCCTACAGACAAAAGTTATGATGAGATTTTAAAGTTAAGGTAGAATAGGTGGAGAAGAGAACAGAAGAGCCAAAATGTACAAAAATTCGGATAAAAACAAATGAAATAATCAAGATGTCCGCAAGAGTATTTCATTAAAGTAAAAAAAATTAGAAAAGTGTCAAAGGTGTTCCTCTCCATTGAATTTTACAAAACTTGAAATAAAAATAAATAATTGCTGTGAAAATATTAAAAATCCACCATTATCAGGGGTAGCTGTCAAGTATATTATACTTTGTGAAAAATACTATAGTTATGCCCCTGAAATCATCATGTGTCCCATTCACAAAATGAGTTAAAAATTAAAAGTTTAAAATTGAAAACATTCTATAATACTAAACTTTTTAATGTACAAAATCCACAACTTCTGTTCTTGTGTTAATAAAATTTCAGGAGGAATTTTATTTTTTTTTCCAGATTTTCTGCAGAAAATAAACCAAACACAAGAATGAGCCCAAAGCCCCTAGGAAGCCTTTCCAAGGTGCTACTGGAGTGCCTTCAATGTGTCTCAAATGCTGATAGCAGTGGACACAGTGCTAAATCTATAAAGCAGCGAGTTGTATTTAACAGCTAACTTGAAGGAGAAATAGATTAACTAAAATGTGTGGAATGTCTGGAAGCTTCTAATGATCTAAATAAGGAATGAGATTTTATCCTATTTCATCCTATATCAGGGATGATAAATTTGTGTTGTGAAAACATATTTCGTTCTTTGAAATGTCTAGTCCTGTTTCTGAAATAAAACAGGCCAAAACCCATTCCCACAACACATATTTTCCTCCTCCTCACTTGATTTGTGGTGAAGAATAACAAAACCATGAAAGGATGTGTAACGTACGTAACAACAATATTAATATAATTATTATTACTATAGCATACATTACCCTATATGACTCTTTGGCCCAAAGAAGTCATGTTTTGTGACTGAGGCGTCAGGTTGCACGGTACACAGATCCAGTAAGGGCATTAAGACTGCAGCAGACGCATATACAGCAAAGAGTGTCATTGTAAGTTCATTAACAGGTTCTTTCAGATGAATAAATTTTCACCACAAACAAGGACAGACAGAGAGCCAATGACATCTAAATATTCAAATCCTGAGTCTAACCTCCAGGGAACATTATGAGAGCGTTCTGCAGCATTTGGTCAGCTTTACGTCTGTGCTTGTCACTTTCCTCTGTACCGATATCATCTTGCTGGCTGAGATGGAAATGGCAAAGTGCAGTGGAGAACGCAAAGTTTGGAAGCTGGGACAGATTTCTGTGCTCCTGAAATGCAAAAGTTTAGAATTTGTTTTTGTAACCAAATGTGGACCAATGTACACTAATATACTTGGGTCAAAAAGACCTCAATTGCAGATCCACTAAAAAAGCATCATATCCTTTCCACTACCTAAAAAGGTACCAGACGATGACACAGATACTTGAAAGCACCAAGTATTATTTCAACTGATAAATAATGCCAGTATAATTAAATGTTCAGATGTATCCTGGTTATTGCTTTATATTGCCTTTTATCACAAAATATACTGGTAAGCCATCTTAAAAGGTGAGCCGTGTCTGTACAATGTTAACTTCATATTTTAATTTTGAACTACGTTCAGCAGTTTAACCAGTGCATCAGCTGGTTTGTTGTGGCACACGATTGCAAACTTTACCTCCCACTCCTGATATAACTGCAGAAGAGGCTGGTACTCTCTGGCACGTAGCATCAGAAAATCAATGAGCAGGAGCATGCAAAGTGGGTCAGAGTCTGGCTCCAAACTGATTTAAGTGAAAAGAAAACAAATCTGATTACTATATAGAGTTACTCAAAGGACAGGATGTATGTCATCATTTAACCAATTAACAAATACAGATATGTATTCAAATATCAGCTGAAAAATCTTGTAATCATCACAATAGCACATGTGAGAAATTTGAAAACCATGTTTTAATGGTTGTTCCCTGTGTTGTTGTTCCCTATCAATAAAGTTCCAGTCTGATGACTGCTGTTAGCTGTTATACCATTCAGGAAAATAGAGTTCTTTTTGTTCGGTTAGCAAGCCATGTGATGTACCATGTGCCATATGTTGTACTTTTGTACATGTGAAATGAAGAACTGTGTCTAAACTGCCTTCTTTCAGTAGAAGGATGTGTGGGTCAAGAATAATGGGAATAGATTTTATGGCTTAGTCAAAGAGATGAATGACAGAAATTACTATCACTATGGTAACAGTTATTTTATGGGTTAACTTTTAATGGAGAACAGGTTTTTAGTATACGTCTCGCTGTGTATTTGTCTTTTAGCTTAATGGTTGGTATTTATTGCTGTTTTGAGTTTTCCATTGTACCTCAAGATGAGTTTGCAGTACTCCAGAGCTGTCCGAGGACATCCTCTCTTCTCAAGAAACATCATGTGTTTAAAAAGTGCCAGATAAAATGCCCTGCAAATAGAGATTAAAGAATCAGTGAATTTTTGCTGCAAACTACAATCTGGTGTCCCACAAATGTAGAGTTCATCCCACAAGGCAAGGAAAGGAAAAAGAAACAGCTAACCTGTTCTCTGGTCTCAGATAATCCAGTCTGCTGGTACCCGAGGTCAGACTGAATAGAGGGTGAAAGGAACACTCAAAGTTGTACAAGGCCATTTCTGGAAAAAACAAAAAGAAAACACACCTAAACAAATAAAATTTTATTCTAGTTTAATGAGGTGGACTGTAGGATGAAATCAGTCAGTCTTTGCTATTTCCTCTAATAGATAGACAGTCTATTCAGAATCACCTTAAACTCTACATGAAAAATCTTCTTCAAAAATGGGAATTTGTAAAAACATAAAAAAATATCTACAGGTAATTTACTTGTCATGATTAATTCATTTGTTAAGTTTGGTGAAAGTAGGATATACTGTTTTTTGTTGAAAAATGAAATCTATGGATAAATGAAAAATTGTGTTTTCATAGATACCACAGAAAATAGCATGAGTAGAAAATTCAAAGTATTTTGAGACTCAATAATATGTGTCTTAATGTTGGAGAAGAAAGAAGGGATACTGTGTGAAACGCGCTCACGACAAAAAGTGACCATAGACGGATGAACAGACATGATGACGACTATAATCCCCCCAGCATTTTTATGTTGGGGGATGACAACAAAAGACTTATATTTAAAAAAGCTTAATCAAGATTAAGGATTCTTGTTAATTCATGTTATTTATTGTCTGAAGCCTGGTAGAAAAATATAAAAGTAGAACAGCCGGAGCTTGTGATTGTTTTTAACACTGGAAAACATTCAACCCATATCAGTAACTTCCAGATTTACCATTTGAAAGTAGCTTTAAGCTGCAGGAAATAAAGCATCGTAAAACAACAATGTGTCAGTTTGCCTTAAAGCAGCACTGAGTATTTGTGCTCTTATAGATCCTTTGAAAAAACAGCATTCCTGAATGTGATTGTAAAAGATGCTGGTTAATGGCTTACGATCGAGGGCATTGCTGGTAACTAAACACATTTTGCAGTACTTTTGTTGATTGATGTAAACTATGGAACCTCACCAATGAGGTCCCTGGCCATTTCTTGATCCTCCTGCATGCGACCCACATCAGAAAGCTGCAGCAGGGAGTCGATGTGGTAAGGGCTAAGCCGAAGAACGGCCTGGAGGGGGAGAGAACGTTGATAGTTACACAGACATAAACATTTAACATCCTTAAAACATGTTGAAATTAAATAAAAACACTTCTGCATTGATCTTATGTGGCAACACAACCTCTGATTTGTCAGTGGGTAGATGTACAACCACATGTGAACTGTGAAAAACAAAATTACTTCATGACTAAAATGAACTACATTGTCGGTGTAATGTTGTATGACCAAATTTTCCTCTCCAAATCAGACTACCTCCTACCAACTTCAATCCTCAGAACGCTCGACTTGGATAAAAGATTAACAAAATTATTAACTCATCATGAAACTCACACACACCCAAGTGCACAGCAGAGGTTAGTTTATTTTTTTACCACAATGTTGTTGGGGTCCATAGACTTGACAGCATCAAGGAACTTGAACTGTACTTGCTGGTAGTCACGGTTGTGCTCAAAGGTGAAGCACTGAACGCCATCCTTTGACTGCACTAAAGTCATTGAGATTCCTGTGGAGATGTCAAACAAAGTGAAGAACACTGCCTAAAGAAAGACACAATAGGAACAGTACATCAGGATGAATGAAAATAGTCAGTCAAAGTAAAACAAAAGAAAGATCTAGTGTTCACCGTCTAGTTTACTTCACAAACCTTTGAAATCAGTGGTATTCTGATAATTTAAGATCTTGCTTTTAATTTGTACATAGCTAATAATGATAACAGTTCTAAATTTTGTGAAACTGCATATTTTTTTGATTAAGCAGACAGATTTCTCCATGTGTGTCTTCTTCTGACCCAGAGAATTGTGAAATTTAACATATTCAAATTGAAAAAAGACGACAAATAAAAACATCTATGACAACTTTCGATATTATCACAACGCTGCAGTCTAATTTAATGACGCCAACATAACAAATGTAACATTAAGATTTTACGGCAAATATTTGTGAGAAAAAAGATTTACAAAACACTATAAATGATTGCCTGGAAACTCTGCAAAACAAAAAAAAAACAACAACACAGAATTTAATACTAAGAGAAGGGGAGGACCTGAACACCTTTCTAAAAGATGTATTTTGATTTCTTTTGGTTAGATTTATAAAAGAACTCCCCTAGAAAAAAAATAAACATCACTTAAACTCTAAGAGGGACCTCAAAGACTATCTGAAAGCCACACGCAAAAGATCACAAGCAGAATAGAGACAAGAGAAGACCTCGCTTCCTGGCAAAATAGATACAAAAGATCTCTTCTCTTCTCCTAAGGAGTCTAGTTAAGACAAAAGCATAGTTTCAGATAAAATTATTAAAACATACAGATTAAAATCATAAAGCACACACAATGTAAATTATACTAAAGGAAAGAAGGAAAAAAATAAGATAACTGGCCATCCCAAAAATATCCTAATCACTGCTTACCTAACAATGCATAGATAGTCAAGAACAAATGATTTTAGTTTCTCTGGTGGAGAATAAAAAGCACAATGCAACATGATATACAGAATACAGCTTCTTCGGTATATACAGGTATGTGTTAGTATGGATGTAAATCACATCACCATAACCTGTTACAGACTTAGATAAGCTTTGAGGAATTTTATTTCTGGCTTTGAACTGAAAGCATTTTTAAACAAAAGAAAGAAACAATTCAGGTTAAAGCCTTTTCATGAAGTTATCAATATGCATATGAAAAGCCAACTTCTGATCGAGCCACAAAAGTATGAAACAACTCTTTCTTTTAAACAGTGGAATCTACTGCTCTTAGAATGAAAATAAGTGAAAACCATACATTTTCTCTCTTTCAAGGTTTAGACCAGTTATAGTTAGTTTTATGAGGGGTAAAACGGTAATTTAAAGGTCAGAGATTTAACTGACTATAAACGCATAAAAACATAGTTGTAGATATTATACTCCATGTGTAAGAATTACACTGTAGAGATTTTCTTCAAGAAGTTGTGAGAATAAATTTGCAACTGAAAAAATAATTTGTATTTGAATGTATCTCTTGAGTTAATAATCTCACCGACATCACACTACTGGGGAGACACTACAGATGAGTGTATGAACAGGTCTACCTGGGCGGCTGTAACGAGGCCAGCTGTCCTTATGACTCGTCATCCAGGTGCTACGGTAAAACTGTCTGTTTCTCTGTCGAGGTCTGTCAAAAGAAAACAAGTAAAAACTAGAGGATCCACGTTCTAAGCCAAGGCTAATAGCTTACTCTTCTAGGCAATGATAGTTTGGACAGGGAAACACTTTATGTGTGAACATAAAAGATTCCCAAAAGTACTTATGTAGGTAAGATTGTACATTGTTTTCAATCAACACTCATTAAACTTGGCAACTAAGTTATATTGGAGCTTCATTCTCTTTCCATTGCTCTGTAAACATAAAGATTCTGCTGAGTATGTTATTTGTGATGAAGAAAATAACTGCTCACCCACCAACTGCTCTCTGGAGCAGGAAAGGAGGGGCAACCCACAACTAAATGTTAATCATTTATAGTGATACAAAAGGTTCTGAAACATTTCTGAAGCAATGTTTCAGAAAATTATGCCATTCGAGGTTTTTTTCAGCTCTGCTAATAAGTAAACTGGAGTGAAAAAATAAGATCCTTGGACATGGAAGTAAGAACAAGAACACATGTATTCATACAAAGGTTGTGGGACATTAAAATCCAAATAATCCGACAAGAATTTTACCTTTGGTCCCCTTGAATAGCACGCACACCAAAATATCTTTTCAGCTCCATCTCTGGGTTGAGATTCCTAATGAATTGACAGAGAAAATCATATTAATTTATCATATACTGTATAATAAAATCATACATAATATATTCAAGGGAAAACAATATTTAGAAGTCATTCTAAGTCTGCTCTAAACTATACAGCACCAATGCATAAAAAAAAAATCAAGGGATTATTGTGATTTATTTTTCCATGAGAACATGTAAGCATTTGTGTACCGAGTGCCTTCAATGGGTGTTACATCAATTGTGTAGCGTTCAGATCTGAAAACTGAAGTGCTCATGAAATTTCTGGTTTTCTGGTTTTAGACAATTAATTCATACAAACTGATCTGGCTTTGGGCTCACAATGCCCTGGCAATGTGTCCGGGGTATACCCCGCCTCTTGCCTGTAGCCAGCTGTAGGCTCCAGGAGACCCATGATTAGCAAGGCAGAAAAAGTGGCTGAAGACGAGACGACTGTAACTGACTTGTCTTCAAAAAATAGATGGATGAATGATCTGATGCCACAACACACTTAACCAGCAAATATTCAATGTATCCTATACCCAATGGCTGCTTCCTTAAAATAGATGTTTCTTGAATGAGCCAAGCGCCACCACCTGGTGGAAATCAAGAACTACAGAGATCTTTACTGTATTTATTATTACGTGTGGCCATTAATCAAGAACTATGATTATTAAAAATACTTAATCAATAAGATAAAAACAAAAATAAAGATGTCTGATCTGAATCCATCTGTCTAGATGAGATGGTCCCATCACCTGTGCTCCACATGAAGGGCCGATTTTCGTTCAGAGACTCCGCAATCTTCACTTTGCAAACTCAGTCCGTTGGACTTGTTAAGGTTCTCCAGCAGTAAATCAAAGTTATCATCTGGTGCAACTTCCTGCAGGTAACAAAATCATTACGCGAAAACAGTTTTTGAGTCATGATCTGGAACAGGAATTTGAAAAGTAGATGCATGGTCAGATTGGACAGAGGGAATCCCAAGTTCATCAGAGGAAATTATACAGTTATTACTAATTATTATGCACAAACATCATTTATTACAGTTGTAAAACAATTTCCATAGCAGATATGATAAAATAATTTTAGAAGATTTTCACCTCTCCATTTTCTGAAATGACTTTTGTCTTCTTCTTTTTCTTCTTCTTTTTGACTCCATGTCCACACTGTTAAATAAAAACAGCAAATATGTACATTTCTTAATAGAATATCAAGGCCAAATCTGAAATACTGAAAAAAACAACAATCTTGTAACACAATTTTAGATTGACCTTTTTCTGTGTTGCATCATCTTGCTTCTGATCTGGTTTCTCTCCATCTCTGTTATTATTTTCCAGAGCACTAGCTTTATTTACATCCAGATTCTCTCTTTCGTCATCAGAAGAAATCTTTTCTCCTTCATTGTCTGCATCACCTATCTAATAACAACAGAAATTAGCAAGTCCATGTGAAAAGCAATGTCAGAAATGGGTAAAAAACGAATCCAGAATAAAGTCGATCTGATGCAATGTTATGTCCCAAAGATACAAATGAGAGGCCCTGCTTGCAGGTTTGTATATTACCAATAGAAGAAAAAACATTTATGGTGATGTTAAGACAGAGTTTTCTACTTTTCTGTTTACTAGTTAGTGTAAACAGGTCCTATATTAAATCATCTTATTTTTATAACAATACAAACTGTAACACTGAAAGTTTAATAATATTTAACTCAAAAAAATTCATATTAACATGAACAGATGAAAAGTGCACGTTATATTAAATGAAAGAAGTGATGCTATTATTTATGATTTCACAACAGTGTTTCAAATAGATATACACAGTGGTTTACAGTAGAAATGACATGATGTCTTGAGTCATAAAGACGCTTGCTTCAGTATAAAAAACAAATCCATATCTGTTCAAACAGTGTACCTGGCTGTTGAAGTAAACTATATTTTAGGTTTAAAATTAATATTTTTCTCAAAGCAAGCTTGCCCATAATGGTAGACTTTGAACTGAAGCATTGCCCTAATTAATGTCTGTTTTGACGACAAGGCCTGTGATTATCCACGATTAAGGTTTGAAACTAGTACAAATCCAGAACGTACGACTGTCTTTAGCTAAAAATGCTTTAAAGGTTTGTAGCATCGAGTGTAGTATTTATATTCAGTACTGTAGGTCACCTGTCAGTGTGCGACTGAAAGGCTCGTAAACAATCCTGTTACAGTATGTTATGTTAAATGCACTGGAGATTTTTTCATCAATCTTTTTGTATGGTTACTATACAGGCTACCTCCCACTGTTTTTCTAACGTGATGACATGCTGTTAGATAATTCTATCCGTCATAAAACGCAGCGTTTCAAACAACTTGACAGATACGCTAACGCCGAGCAGCTAACTCCAGCTAACAATGTTTACTGTATGTCACTGGACAACTAGTGTTACAACTTCACGTTTGAACTACTACATTTTGGGAATTATTATGTCTTCTCACCAATTCATAAATGTTAGTGACGTCTTTTTTAGCCCTGTCTTTCTTCGCTTTTCGGCTTGTTTTGGACTGGGAAAACGTCTTTGCCGTATCCTGCTGCTCGTCTTCACCAGCAGCCTGCTCCTCAGGGACGTCACCAAAAGTTAAATCCCCGCCGTCCAGGGCCTCCTGGCCGCGCAGCTTCCCTCTGAGCCTCCTCAGAGCCCGGCTAGACATTGTCAACTGCTTGGACACATACAATTAACATTCGCGGTTAATACATTTTCCTAATTAACTCACAGAAATAACACACGAAAGCTACCAAGTCAGTTTCAATTGGTTTTTAGCCCTTCTTCTTCTGCTGCGGTTTATTGTTCTTCTTCGTGGTTTTATGTCGGTTAGCCTGTCTTATCTTGTAATGCTGCCACCGTGTGGTCGACTCGGTTCTCATCCATCTCCATGTAGGTATCTTCCAAGTTTACGGTCTCGTCTACGGTCGTTTACAGCGAACTCACGACTATCTTGCTGTTCTGTTAAATCATCACCAACAGCAGATGTTTGACACCGGTCACTCCTCACCTATAACACCGAAAACTTTATATCATATTTTGTCATCTGCTCTCATATATCCCTCATGACGTCAATACGCGTCACTGCTTCTCGTTTACTACATTGACGACAGGGGCAGGTGTGACGCTTACTTATGACGCTCTGTGTGCTATTTCGGTTGCTGTGTTTGAAATGACCTGAACAATAGTATGAAGCCAAATCAAGGCTTTTAAGTACATTTTAGATTTAATAGCTTACTGTATACAAACCCACACATTGATGAGAAAACTGCTCAAGTTGGACTTTGAACCACATAAATATGCTTAATTACATAGGAGTAAATTCTACGGAGAACTAGAGGACGCAAGACTATCCAAACTTCCTGTAATATTTTCTAATAGTTCTGCAAAACCACAACTGTGAGACTGTTTTTAAAGTCTTGCAATCAGCAGGTAAGTCAAATGTATAAAGAGCAAAGCTGCAACGGTCTAAAAAAAACCTTTTGGATGTGAAAGAAAACTTCTCAAGCAGGGAAACTTAGTGGTTTTGTGAAAGAAGGAAGTTGCATCACTTGAAATAAATTTCCAAGGCAAACCAAGGTATGTGAAAGTCTAAACAGAATTCAAAGTGCAAATGGAATTTATTTACAAGTCATGAAATTACAGAAAACTGTGTCACTTTTGTCCTAGAAAACAATATAATCACACAGTGTTTGACATGAGTTGATATTAAAAAACAGAAAAATAACATCAGGAACATAATGTAAGTGCAATATAGTGTTGCCTGGCAACACAACTGTTTATGCAATACATCTTAAAATATATGGTGGTTGGAACAGAAAACCAGGGCTTCACTTTCATAGTCTCAGTAAAAACAGAAACATCAGATACTTTGTTCTTTGTTTTGCTCAAAAATAAAATACGACATTAACTTCAACCAGTATCTTTTGAAGTCTCACTTCTTGCCAAGAATAATTTTCTATGTATTTAAAACATTTTTCTACAAATTGAGGTATAAAGGTGTGGAGCCAATTTATAGACTAGTCACAAGCTTCATTTAACAGCCAGCAAAATATTTATTAGTCCATAATCAGACTCTGGTGGCACTCCAGCATGACTGATTTTATAGGTTTAAATGTACCAAGATCTCAGGAAGTCAGAGGAGGTGACACAAAGGATGGGGCAGTAACTGGTTAATCAGTGACAGGGATGGGATTGTCATATGCTTCTCCCTCCAGGTCATCTGCCCGTTTTCGGCGCATCTCTGCAGGTGGTCTTGGTGGGGGATTCTGAGGAGGGTTCTTGATGCTTTGTGCAACTGGCTTTCGGATTTCCTTCGCTGGAACAATGGGTTCCCAGTGTTCACCTCGGATAGCTGCCTACGTGACAAGAATTTGAAAAAGAATCCTAGTTATTAATTGTTGGCTAATATTAGAAGCAAAGTCACTCCCCTAACTGGTTTGATTTCAAAACTGAAAGGCGGTGTCTCAACACAGGCTTCAGTCATGAACCAATCTCTTCCTTGTTGGCATTTCCGTGTTTCCTTCAACAGGCCACTTCCTGCCTCATCAGGCCAACTTTATCACAGTTGACAGTGTTGAGTAATGGAGCGTAACGTTAAACAAAAAACCCAACAACTTACCACAAGGTATATGATACTGGCAATGCCTAAGCAAACACACCCAAGGACAGTGGCAAGCATGAAACCTCCAGGTATACAAATGCTATGGAAGACAAATGGACATTTAACAACAGAACATTATGATTAGATATCTTTTGGCAGAGGCTGACAGTGAATGAGTGGAATGCTGCTAAGCAAAAGACAACAGCTCATACAATGAACTCACACTGCATGTAAAAACGCTCTGATATAATAGTTTCTTGTCAGTGGACCAAATGCCTTTACACAGATGGTGAAGCAGTACTGGGCCCTGAGAAACAAAAAACAATGGACAGGAGTCAGTGCAAAGCTTCACTGGCAACAAGAACTGAATTTACCCTGTAAGTTTTAAAAATACGGGAAAACATGAATTTACATAAATATGAGAATAAAATTGCTTACGGTCTCTCCACACTTGTACCCTTGGCCCTCTTGCTTCTGGGATACTCAAGTAGACACACAAACACCCCAGCAGCACTGGTTAACTGTTAAGGCTTTGTCATCTTGCAGGTTCAGTGAATCAATTAATAACAAGGGGAAGACACTGGAAAAAAATAAAATGAAAAACAAAACATCTGTATCCTTTAGCTGCTTTAGAGGAAAACACAAATGACAGACTGCTCTGATATAAAGAAGAACATGAGCACGACCTGGTAAAATTGCACAAGTGAGAGAAACGATGACGGTCATTTCACTCTTTCAAAAATGTCATGATTCATATACATAAATGGAAGTAAAACACATTTCTGACTGACTAAATATTGGTTTAAGCATTGCCAAAAGTAAATATGGGTTGTGGTATGAATGACCTCAACTTCTCTACATTTTAGTCATTTAAATACCATTTTTTCTTGTTGGCGCATGGTTTATTAATTTTTAAACATATGTGTTGCATAAGAGCTGGTTCATGAAGGCTGAACAAGAAAAGTGATAAAACAAACAGCTTCCCTATGCAAAACTATAAAGGATACACTGCATAAGCTGCAAACTGCCATCCTCTGAACTGTCCAGCCACCCCCACAATGCCTCCAGTGAGAAGAACTGAAATGAGGAAACAGGAAGATTAAAATTAAAAACGTGAACCAAACAAATTTATATTTTTTTGACACAATTTAAAGACACAAGCACACAGATAATTAGCCTCGTGTTGACTTGTCGTTTCAAATTATTTTCTTTTTCATGATAATGAATTTAACTTAAAGCAGATGGTTTATTTAAAAGATTTAATGCTAGTCTGTGAATAAAATGAATTCTTATGAATAGCATTTACTCCATCATTAAACAAGTGAAGGCAGCTGAGAAAAGTGAATTTAATACTCATTGTTCCATTTTGTTTCAGCCTCATTTATCGGTTATGTTATTAGATGATTTCATTTTCTAATAAAAAGACTAGAATATTCGTTTTTTAACTTCAAAAGTTTTCTACTCACTGAGTCCTGAAGCCAGAGCTTGCTCGTTGGCCCACATCGCCCACTCTATTTGCCCCATCGTGTTCACCTGAGCGACGCAGAAGTCTGACTTCTCGAAGAGCTATGCCTGTCCCACCTGTTACCACAAGGAAGCAAATGTTTTTGTACCAGATTTGGGGAATGTAGACGAGCAGGCTGAGGGGGCGGGGATTCTGTTACGTCATTTCCGATAGGCGTGAGACTGCAGAAGGGGCAAAGATACCGCGATGAAGTAAGAGCAGACAATGCGGTGATGAAACCGTGGACATCCCCTGCTACGAGTGAATGCCAGAAAAAAAGAAAGACTGCTTTTATAAGGTTGTCGTGTTACTTATGTGTTTGAGAATATTTTTAAATTTTAAAACAGGAAACTCCCGAAAGATCAGATACTGTATATAAAGTTTAATGTGAAACTAGTAGTCCACCCAGACTTTTTAACACTACAACTTAATGTAGGCAATGAAGGATAGCATTTATAGCATTTCAGATTCTATATTGAACCTGCAAACAGACATAAATTAAGCACACAAGTGATGCAAAGCACTTTTCTGGATCAGTTTGAGTCTTTTTATTTTTACATGTACATGTGGGGCAGGTCTCTCAACATACAAGGTTTGGTAAAGTGACTGAATCTTGAATATTTTTTACAGAAATAGCCATGGTGCCTTTATCCAACTAATACAGGATATCATCAGGATATTGTCCCTGTTCACAAAGACGGATTACTGCTGCAGTCAGTGCTGAGATACACCAACTACTGATAGAGCACAATGTTTTCTCCAGTTGTTACCCGAGTCTACAGTGTTGTACGAGGTACAGTTTTAAATCTGAGTACAAATACCTACATTATTATGGAACAGACTGATTTAAAGCCAACTATCAAAATATATGAATATGCATTACATTCTGTGTGTGCTATTAAGGAAAATGATATGCCATTAGACAGGTTTCAGCTTGTTCAAACCATTTAGCACATCCAGACAAGCTAAATGGTTTTCATCAATCATTTCATTTCACTTTAACTCCAACAGTGAAACAATCTCAGTTGAGCATTTGATTTCACAGTGGTTACACTTCAAATTCTATTTATTCACTGTGTCCTTGGAAATGATGGATGGTTTATAAGAAACTATCTGATTACTTTTCTTTCATCAAGTCAAAACAAAACTCATAAATGTTCATACAAGGAGAACAGTCGGTTATCCATGATGTCTAGTGTGGAAGACATTGCAGCATTTTCTTTACAACTAATGTGGTTGTGTTCATCCGGATCCACTCCAATGTTTACTGAGATCGTACATGTTTGGAAACAGTTTTGTAGAAATGCGTCCCATGGTTTTTGTGTAATGCTGCTGACAACCTACCAAACAGACATTGGTGAAAACATAACATCCTTGATTATTAGTCCATTATATAATTATGTCTTCTCCTAACATAACAGACGCCTTACGCCATATTGTTCAGGTGATGCCTTCTGGCAGATGCACTGTGATTGGTTGGGCGCTTGATTGACAGGTAGTGGGCGGAGTTGGTGACAGTGTGAGAATTTTTCAAATGAGCTTATTAAAATATATAGGTTGGGAGATAAGGGAAGTCAGTTTCAATAATTTAACTAAAGTTAAATCGATAGGTATTAACATTTGAAATTAACAGTCAAATGTGTTATTCCAGGGCTGCAGGGCATCGTGCACTTTTTTTAGGCCAACCATCCAATCCGAGTAGATGTTGAGCGGCATTCTCCACAACTTGAGGGCCTGGTCCAGCCTTGAACACAAAGCAGGGACAACATTATATCTCTGCCTTATAATGCCAATATAATGTTAAATCTTTAGACTTAGATGAGAATAAGATAACTTCAGTTGCTGTGTAAAATAAAACTGACAAGTGTGCAACAGAAGGATTACAGTTGTGTACCTTAGTGCTGATGATATAACTTATTCCTTTTGGCGTTGGCTCTAAACCAATGGCCTTTTTCAGCTCCTCAGAAAGAGCAACATGGTCAACTGGAAGACCTTTAACAAACCTGCAGACAAGTAAGACACATTTTATAGATGAAAGATCATAATTACGGAGTTAGATAACACATTGATGGACAATTTAACACGAACGGCAAGCACTCACGCACACACTCACACCTACAGGCAATTTAGAGCTGATCAATTCACTTGAAACGCATGTTTTTGAAGGAAGCTGGAGAACCTGGAGAGAACCCATGCATACATGGGTTCATACAAGCTCCACACAGAAAGGACTTGAACCTGGAACCTTCTAGCTGTGAGGCGACAGTGCTACCCACTGTGCCAGCCACTTATATTTTAAATACATCAATTTAATTGAATGTAAGAAACAATTTGTAGAAAAATACACATACTAAGTAGTACTAGTATACTAGTAATATTCAACTCACTGTCCTCCGCTGGTCTCTGGGGGGAAGAAATTTTGAACCACCTGAACGAACTCAGGAACATGCTGCTGTAGAGTGAAGATCACGGCATTGGGTCCTGCATCAAACGTGTAACACACCTGTTTGGAAACAAACATTCTATCATATTCCTGGGTTATAACGTCATTCCATAACTTTCTCTGTCTATCACAAGACCGTGATTTAAAGAACTGCTTCATGACTACTTTTCGTAGATGTAGTTACATATTTTAGCTCCATTTTCTTCATGTGCTCTATATCTGATGTGATAGTCCCTTATTTTTCAAGACCTTCCATTTTTACCTATTTTTTTTAAACTAAAAATACACAGCAGTCCAAGTGACAGAACGAAAAGAAAACCTTGCACAGATCTGATTTCTGTAATGCGAATTACAATTGCTCACCTTGGTCTCTCCATAGTGTCTGTTATACTGATGCACCAAACTGATAACCTTTTGTGACACACTGTTAAGGTAGAAGATGGGAGGATATGTGTCAAGGCAGGTAGCATGAAACTGGTTACTGTCCTTCATGGTTAATTCAGCAAATGCAGCAAAGTCTTTTCTCCGTATCGCCTCAGTCATTTCTACCATTCGCTCTGGGACAACAGACTCAGCACGATGCTGAGAAAAGAGACATAAACACTCTTGTGAATAGCACTTTAAAAACTGATATAACAATCCCAATCCCTCAATATATAGGACAAACAGTAAAAAAATATATTTACAGTAATAAAATTACTCAATCATGTACAGTACATTTAAGCAAGTTACCTTCAAGAGACAGCTTGTTTTTACACTGGTTTGCATCCCAGAAGTGCTTCCAACTGTTTTTTTATCAGCACTGGCCTGTGGCAAAATACATCAATAAAAACAAATCATTTATAACTACTGATCAAAATGTGCATTTTATGTTGCTAGAAGCTTGTTGCTACTTTCTCATTAAACAAAAAAGTCCTTCATAGAAGTAATAAATTAACAAAAGAATTTCATGGTGTCAAGATTGAAAACATTTTAAAAACTGGCACATATTCGTATGTCATTTCTTTGTTTTCTTTCCCTCTCAAACTCACACAACATGACCTACCACAAGTACAAGGATTCTGAGATCGGGCCAGTGAGTCTCTTGCTCCACCTGTTGGGCCAGGCTGTCCCTGCCATCCTCTTGCTGCCCCATAATCCACTGGACAAACCCTCCATACAGACTCCGGCATGCACTGCCTGAACCCTGCCGTGCAATACCAGACAACTCCCCTTCTATATCGAAAACCCGTGCCAGAGTGTAAACTGCAACAGATAGACAAAAGTGTATGAGATGAGCACATAACATAAAATCAAGACTGTGAAACTGGTGGGTCATGCTGAAGCATGGGCACCTACATGAACTTGTCTTCTTGTGTGCTAATAAGAAACCATTGCACGAGTCTTCAATTAAGTTGCTTTATACACAAATAAAGTCTGAATACACATACCTAGACAAGCAAACCCAGCAGCTGAGGAGGCGAGGCCAGCAGCAGTAGGAAAGTTGTTAACAGAACAGATATGGACTTTGTGAGACAAGCTGGTCGAATCCAAACTGGGATCACCATCATTACGTCTCTTCTTTGCCAATTGTCGAACTAAATACAGAACAAATTTTTTTAAAATAATATGCTCTTATTTTTCTTCCATTTTGCCAGAAAAACAAAAAACAAAAATTAAAGGCTCACTTTCTCTCAGACAGGATTGTAGTCTTGGATGAGTTATGTCCTCCTCTTTGCCATTGAGCCATATTCGATCTTCCAAAAATGACCTACTGGTTGCAACTGTTGTGGTTGTTTTAAGCTTGACAGAAGGAAGACAAAGCAGATTCTAGATATGAGATTTTTATCAAGATATCTTAATATCGCATATGACATCATTTTGTTTTAGCCATCATCCAAGCAGAATCCAACCTGGAATCATGCACTTGGATTATTTAACATTTATTTTTAATCTGCGACCATAACACACAAATATTGAAGCTATATTATCATGCCACTGCTTTAGTGTACAATAAAGAACACAAGCAAAAAAATGAAATAAAATTAAAAAATGAAATAAAAACAAGCTACAAGTGAATGGAATTTAATTTTATCACAAGCATGACTAAATCAACCTTTTATTTCTGGTGTATATAAAATTGCAGGCAAACATAGGTAAGAATAGCAGCTGTCTGCACAGAAGCAATAACAAATTGAAAAACACAATGAAATAGAAAGATGACTGTTTTCCTCTAGTCTAATAGACTGAATGACAATGCAGTTAATTTCAATACCTGGTCTTGATGCAATGTGACGCTCAAAGATGAGTTAATGGGTAAAATTAATTCTTCATGTCTCTTCCCCCCTGACAAGTAAGTTCATACACAATGAGAAGACTTTAATAAAACAAGAACTAAATACATCCATTTAAAGCATAGTAGTGTCACCACACAAGTAACCTAAATATTGAAGATTAAATAGGATTTAACTTTTTCCATAAAACATAAACGTAACATAAGTTAAATAGGGCCGAACACAATTGGAGCTGATACTCACAGTATTTGATGACAGCTATATTCACAGGAGCCGTGCACGTAACTACGTTTAGCTTGTCCATATTGAATTCTGTTTGTATTTGTTTAAACTGTACCCGAAAATTCGTCATAAAATGTAACTCTCGTGTTCAGCAGGTACAGTTTTTAGCTAACATTAATGAACCTTACTTTAGCCGAGATCCTCGAGGTCTCTCTCGTTCTCGATTGGCTGGAACTGAACATGTGACCAGTATCGCGACGAATCAGAGCTAAGATATTCTGTGTAATCAGTCGGAAGAACCAATGAGAATTCATCGCACCACAGTCGTGCGAAAGTGGGCTAAGAACTGAGGACATCCCTTTTCAAATTAATGGACTGCAATTTTATACAGTATATACACTTTATGACTTTATTTTTGTGATATCTTTAAAGACAATTGTAGCTTTATGCTTTGCTTTGATCTTGCAGATGCTGTCTTACATACGGTACTGCATTCATATACAGTACTTCATGAACAGTAATGAAAGAGGACATGAAGGTAGTTGGTGTGACTGAAGAGGATGCAGAAGACAGGGTTAGATGGAAGCCACTGATTCGCTGTGGCGACCCCTGAAGGGAAAAGCCGAAAGGAAAAGAAGACTTCATGAACAGTTGCATGTTTTACACGGATATAGCCAATAAGTTACCCCAGCCTGTTATAAGGAATGCAAATGATGAAAATGCGACAATGGCCATTCTACATAAATCGATTTGACAGATTACAGTATATGTCTGCACAAGATTTCCTCCCTTTCCGCTTGTCAGCGCAGACACACGTTTACCACAACGCGATGATGACGAACAGCAGCTTGAAATGCTGTACAGGTATTGCACAGTAATTCAAAGTTTTCCAAGCTGGATTAGTTGGAGTTAACTGTAAATTAATGTCATTAAAGTGTTTGTCAGTTATTCTGTTTGAATTTGTTAACAATGATTGTGATAACAAATCTTATTTGCAAGTCTTATCGGTCTTGACAAAGCATATTTTATTTATTTGATTAATAAGACATCTTTTTAGTTTTTATTTCAAACGTATTTGGACAGATTTGACAAACTGAAAAGAATTCCAAAGTATGAGATAGCTGATGAACAAAGAATAACTACTCCATGCTAACTCTCAATTAAGTCAACTCTGCATGTTGGTGAGGAAACTGTAAAGCTTCCTGTTCTTTGTGTTAATACTCAAAACAGTAATGATTGTGTGCCTATACCCATGTAAGTTTGAGAATAAAAAGCAAACCAGAAACCTCTTCAAAAAGGCGCCATACTTATTAAAACAAGAACTGATTATTGTGGACTCAGATCACAAGAACCATTTTCATTTAAGGCTTTTTATGTAAACCTTTGTGATGGAGATGAAGATGTAGATGAACTGTCACGGGTAAAATGTAAGCAGTACATATTTGTAACAAAAGATTATTTAATTTGACACTGGGAATTCTTCTTTCCACCACTTTGTTCCAATGTCAACTCCACTTTGTTTTTCTTCCCTCTTGGTATGTACTTTCATAGATACCCAGGTGCTAATGTGGCATCCCAGGATTCAGCTTTAAAGATGCTGTCAGAGTCCCAGTAAAGCGTATCTTCTCATGACTTCTCAGTTAATTCCAGGATTCCAATGTAAAGTTAATCATCCTCGTCATCTGAATCCATGACCCTCCGTCTGTTGAACTGATAAGCATAGAGCATGCAAGGTAAGGATGGAAAATCAACAAATGACTGATAAAGAACCCAACAAAGATGCCACTTCATTGAAACTTACTTTGACAGTTGTTTTCCTTTCATTTTGTTGACTGACTTTTTCAAGAATCTCAATCAAGCCTTGCTCTGAAATCTGACAAAGGAGAAAACGGAATAATTGTACTTCTGGGAAATATAACATCAGCAACATCAGTGAGTTCATCATTAGAGGTAGATTTACTTACCTTTCTTCCCAACTGTCCTATTTGAGCCATTTGAATGAGATAGTTTTCAACTGCTGTGGCCTTGTCTGGCTTCACTAGTGCAAGACTGTTCACTTAAAAAGGAAAATATTTTTAACATCTTGTATTCAACATGCGAGTGGTATTTCTTTGTGTAATTCTAAAAACTATCTGCCATAAATATAGCTTCAGTGGAACACTGGACAAAAGAGCCTTTCACTCCTTAAGTATGTCCAGTGTGACATGCTTATTAGAAGAGAGAAATTTCATGATGCAAAATAATTTCATATATTTCATAATATAGTTTCTTTTAAGAAGCAACAAAAAAAGTTTTCCCAGTGCAAAACCCAAAGACTCTTAATATACTAAAATACATTTTTTAAAAATTAGATATAGTTTCCTTAAAATCAAGAGGCTTGAAATAAGACTATTCATAAATTAGACAGAATAATGCCTCCATCTAACCCTGTCTTTTGCATCCTCTACTCTCACACCAACTACCTTCATGTCCTAATGAAAGAGGACATGAAGGTAGTTGGTGTGAGAAAAGAGGATGCAGAATACAGGGTTAGATGGTGGCAACTGATTCACAGTGGCGAACCCTGAAGGGAAAGCCGAAAGGAGAAGAAGAATGAGTAAATAATCTTTTCTTCTTAATAAGAAAACGATGTGAATACAAAAATGAAATTTCTTTCAATTGACAAGAGCATGATGAATTGAAAATGGGAACCCTGAATACAGGTTGAACAAAGCACACTTACATCTAGCACGGGCAGACTGGTCAAGAACTTGAGCCAATATAGAGTTCCTCATTTCTTTTTCTCTGTGAATAAAATGAAAAATAGAATGTCAACTCTACTTGCTCCTCATAGTTCTATAAAAATATACAGTAATAGAAAAACCCATTTATTAAAATGTAAAACCATCATAATACTGGTTTTGCAGCTGTACTACAGGTTTGCTGTTATACTGTGTTCATACCTTTGTTTTAAACATACAGTACCCTGTGGCCGTAAAAGCAATAATCTCACAATTGCATGGAGAAAATTCAGTGCATAGATATTATTTTTTAATTTTTATTGGGAGATGAAGAAAGTGTGCTATATCAAAGTCAAATTGAATCTCTATAGTTTAGAATTTTTAATTAATATGCAAATCTTACCTTTGTTTGGCCTCCTGCACTTGTTGATTATTTGGAGAATCCTGAAAGAACATGAGACAGCGCCATCACATTTCTGTTGTATTTCTGCATTCAAGTGGATAATGTATAACTAGGAGCAGATTTTCACACCAGCTAAATTAACTGCCTTATGATCACAAACCAGATGAATACGTGCAAAAAATCTACAGCTTCAGTGACATTTCAAAGTGGACCTTCAAATGTATAGGATTTAGTATTTAATACTTAGTTGAGGATCTAAGTATTAAATATTAAGTCATATAAAGTTAAGAGTATATGTGTGTGAATGAGAGGGACCCAAGTAGACGAGTGAAGTTACAGGGAGAAGAGATCGAGAAGGTGGAGGATTTTAAGTACTTAGGGTCAACAGTCCAGAGCAATGGAGAGTGTGGAAAAGAGGTGAAGAGGCATGTACAGGCAGATAGGGCTGGAGGTAGCAGAGAAGAAGATTCTGAGGTTCTCTTTGGGAGTGATCAGGAAGGATAGGATCAGGAATGAGTTCATCAGAGGGACAGCACATGTTAGAGGTTTTGGGGATAAAGTCAGAGAGGCCAGACTGAGATTTTTTGGACATGTCCAGAGGAGAGATAGTGAATATATTGGTAGAAGGATACTGAGTTTTGAACTGCCAGGCAGGAGGCCTAGAGGAAAACCAAAGAGGAGGTTTATGGATGTAGTGAAAGAGGACATGAAGGTAGTTGGTGTGAGAGAAGAGGATGCAGAAGACAGGGTTAGATAGAGGCAATTGATTCGCTGTGGCGACCCCTGAAGGGAAAAGCCGAAAGGAAAAGAAGAAGTTGAGTAATTGCTCATTAATTTACAGTCTCTTTTTCATATCCCTAAAATATCCAACCTTTAATAAGCTCGTCGGTCTGTCGACTAGTTTTGAATTATAATCACCATAATCACTCAAAATTGATAACTTTACATTCGGATTTTGTTCAGTCATGAACAGCTAACACAGTCGTTATCAGAGGGGTGTGTGCTCCTAGAGCTGTCAAGCTAAAGTTAGCAGTGCTAATCTTCGTTGTAATTACTGTGATTTTTCTCGTTAAGTATCAATTCAACAACTTTTAGTGTGGATGACACTCATAGAGGAGCTATGGATCTCGCCTAAGGGACAGTTCAGTTA
Organism: Antennarius maculatus; assembly: GCA_013358685.1. Taxonomy (NCBI): domain Eukaryota; kingdom Metazoa; phylum Chordata; class Actinopteri; order Lophiiformes; family Antennariidae; genus Antennarius; species Antennarius maculatus. The sequence goes on from CM023606.1 coordinate 16,010,517, forward strand.
ACATGAGGTTGACTGATAGTAACATTAGCTAGCATCACATTGAACTCCTTTTAAGGCTGGCGTCAACACGTTTGCTGTTCATGTTTTCCGTACCTCGTTCTGTGCTTGTAGTTCCGCCATCCTTCGTTGCCTAATCGCCGCCAATTCGTCATCAGCCATTATTTACGAAAGTGTTGTTGGTGGAAGACTTAATGGGGACTGAAGTTACAGATTCTGGGGCTACAGTATTCTCAACTCCTAACGGCAAGGCCCTACCGCGTCCAGGCGAGTGTAATCAACACTGATAAAGTGATCCAAATTGCAAAGCTAAACAATCGAACACAGAGTGCTGAGGACGTAGAGAAAGTATTTTCCCGACAAAATAGAAGATTTAACAATTTATTGACACATGCACAAGACATACTCGTCATATATCAAGCTACATTGTTTCTTATTTTATAGATATTTACTATTGTAGTCAATAATTGATGTTGCTGGGCATGGCCTTGAGATACACAGGAATTGACAGGTGTTTTTGACGTGCTTCTTTTTGGAAGAACAGAATACATACAATAATGTTTACAATAATGGTTATAGCTAAAAAAGAAAAGAAAAGATGAGTTAAGAAAAAGGATAGGCAGGCAGTTTCATGTGCATTTTTTAAAGAAAAAAAACAAATGTACTTGCAAAAGGTCTTTTTTAAAAATCCATATTTTAATTACAGAATCATTCACATGAAGGCTTTTATCTTGTGAATATTCAACTTGAGCTGAAATATGTTCTTATTAAAATTGCCTTTGCTTGAAATGCAGGCAGGTGATCGTTCATGGGAGCCACAGGAAGATGATCAATTTTGGTCTCTAGCTCCCTCTGTATGTACTAAAAGAAAAACGACTCAGGAGCAGAGGCACGTGGTACTTTTGGCCTGAGTCATTTATAGTGAAGGTAATCTGCAACAAAACGACAAAAATGAAGGAGATCAGTAACTACCTATAAAATATCATGCATCATAAATATCAGAAGTTAAATGAGTACAAACTCCTGATGTAGTTTGAACTATATTGTAACACCAAAATGAAATCCGAATCCACAACAATATGCCTGACAATGGCAGCGGAGGAATGCAAACTTTTCTCACCTCAACATACGGATAAAAACAGGTCTGTCCCATGCTCTCCCAGTATTGAGCAGTTTCAAATTTAATTTTATAAACACCTGGTGTAAACATTTGTTTTGTGATGAGCCCTGGGCATCGTCCATCATCATTGGTGATCCTGTTAAGACAATCTATGGTTGAAGACTTGTGAAAAAAAAGACACATTGAGAAGTAGAATAAAAGATTTTCCTGTGATAATACTTTCTTTGGTACTGGTATCTTGTATGAGATATTTACCTAGTGTTTATCAGACTCCAGGCATTAGTGGATGGGACTTTTTTATAGAGACTGAGTGCCATGTTTGAGCCAGGAACACCCATTGCAGTATTTAGCACATGGATAGTCAGAGGACTAGGTGAGTCTGTCATTCCTGTGATCTACAAATTAAAAAAAAGAAAAAGTTAGACTGCATTGATAATGTGATTCTCAAGCAAATGCATGAGACATTGGATCATGACAAAGTTTTCTAACATGCTGTACCATACATTGGCAAAAACTGCATATGTAGTGCATTTGTAGTTGGGAATTATTTAGACAGACAGACAGACAGACAGACAGACAGACAGACAGACAAGACAGACAGACAGACAGACAGACAGACAGACAGACAGACAGACAGACAGACAGACAGACAGACAGACACACACACACACACACACACACACACACACACACACACACACACACACACACACACACACACACACTTTATTAATCCTGGAGGAAATTGCACATATCCACTGTTCAGGCATTACATAATGAATAAATACTGGATAAAAAAAAGAAACACTGACACCCTTCTTACAATGTAAGGCGTCACTATCTAATATCACATATATATGCAAAATGTAAATCCTACGTCAGGACACTGCAAGATAATCAATAATACAATAAGATACTGGTTTGTGTCCTCTTGCGGCTACATTACACTGCAAGATAATACTGATTGCTTTTTATACAGATTTGTATTTTTGTTAATAGCAAAATATTTAAAAGTACTGGAAAATTAAATACAGTATAATATAAATAATAATTTATTACGTCGGACAATCAATTGTCAATCACTGCCTGGATTTTGTCCATCACTTCCTTACACAATTAATCACAGAGTTAATGTAGTCACTGACATGTATTTTAAGACATAAATATACTGAATATATAATTTATAATTATGATGCTATCACTTTTTCTTTTGCTTGATCAATGAAAACTCTGGAAATGTATTAATTTATTTAGTAAATAAATTATTCTTACCTTATTTTCAGTCAAAATATGACCCTTAATTTGCTGCAGCCTGTATTCGCTCATGTTTAAAAACTGAACCTGGATTAGCAGTTGGAAAAAGAAAGTTCAAACGTGCTTATCTTTGTGTCAACAGAAGACTGGTTGTGCAAGAATTCCTTTTGCACTCTTCTAAATAACAGGGTAGAATTAAAACTTCCTGTTTAAATGGAGCTGTTAGTGAAGGCTGGCTGAGGCTCAGCCATAGGCAGTTTTAGACCTTTATCTACTCCAAATAGAGCTAGAAATGCGCACTAGTATCTCTCAGATGTGTTAAAAAGTGATAAGTATGTCAGGGTATGCCAACCTGACAGACTAAACAAACTTACTGACACTCAGCCAATGGAAATGCACAATCCAATTAATGATGCAATGACTTGTGTTCCATTTGTTCAATGTTAAATGTCTCTTCTTGCTTTTGAACAGTGATCATAAGATGGCTCTGGGTTAGCATCGTAAAGGCTCATGGTGTGACTGATTATCCAGGTTAGTGTTTTGTTGAGAATTTCTATTAAACCATCGAAATGACCACAAAATGCATCTGCTTACTCAAACATAGATAGCACAACACTTAGTCCTTGTCTATTAAATAATTTTCTAAATACAAAAGGACAAAGCATGCACAACAGACAGATAACAGATACACGTGAGGCTGAGTCAGGCTGCTGGTGAGCGCAGTTCTCAAGGGGAGTCTAACCCAAACACTATAAAGATCAGGGGAAACGACCATTCAAGGCTCTTCTGCAGGTTTTGCTCAGAGTAAAACTCTTAACTGTTCACATTGGAATTATTAAATTGAAGTATATCTCCTACAGGTATTCGGACATACACATTGTTAAAAACTAATAAGTATGCAAGCTGTCTACAATATTTTGCTGTAGTTGAAACTAACTGAAAATAACGATTTTATGGGAACTTGCACATGTTAGTATTGTGTGTGTGTGTGTGTGTGTGTGTGTGTGTGTGTGTGTGTGTGTGTGTGTGTGTGTGTGTGTGTGTGTGTGTGTGTGTGTGTGTGTGTTAATCACTTTAACAACTAGCTCATTCGGTGTGCTAATTGGCAAATTATCATGATGGTTCAGGCTGGTTATTTAGCAATCTTATTTAACTCCCACATTTTAGCATGTTTCTTGTCATAATAGAATTAGGCTGGTATGAGGCAATATCAACAGCACCTTCATTCACTTGCAATGTACTTTTTTCATAGACGGATGGATATCCAAAGCTTTGGATAACCATTACCTGGATAACTGAGAACCTGCACAGACAGACGGATGGATGTTTGGCAGCCTTTAGTAGGTGAGAGTAAGGTCAAAGGTTATGTTAGCTATGTTACCAGCTGATTGTCACCCAATGGCATGACTCAAAGGAAAACTCAAATCTATCTTTTAATGATAAAGCATGAAGGAAGATATAATTAAATATATTCACAGGTTTTATGTTCACTTTATTTCAATGTTATGCTTTACTTTATAATAACGTAACCAAACATACTGTGATGGGCGTTCCCCGCTTGTCGTGGACGCCAGCTGTGTAACCTGATCGATTCTTTGTTTGAAGATGCAGATTAGGCAGAGAGCCAACCAATTAGAAGATGACACCGTGTGGGCTGGCCAACTGACCCGAGATCAGAAGTTCCTATGGATTGTCCAACCGGAGAATGCTACAATGAATAAGAATTGCTGTATAACGGTCCGTCCTTAAGACGGTGTCTTGTTACATCCACTATAAATTCTTTGTTTCTCCGGAATGTGTTGTTCCTGCCCCTTGTCACGGTTCAGACCGCATTAGATTCTATGTTAGGGACGGTGAACCCAGATCTGCTAAAATTATTGTATCAGGGCAAATACATTCGTTAAATGAGACTACTTGTTTCTTGTTTCTCCTTCCGGTTTTGAACACGCACAACTGCTCTAGGTGGACTTCGCGATAAAAGTCCAAAAAACCTTACAAGCATCAATTCAAATTCACTCTCACATGAAAATAACTGAGAACATGACATAAAGCTAAAGCATCAAAACAGTGTCAAAAAAAAAAAAGAATAATGAGGAAAAAGTAAAAAAGAACAAGACAAAGTATCCATTAATCAGAACCTGATTTGGCATGAGACATGGACTGACACTTGTTCTTTAGTGCTACAAATCACAATGAGCTGGCACACCACAGGACAAAAGGAGACAGACTATGTATATATGAAGTAGGGGAACACAGGAAGAACCAATCAGAAGCGGGGCTGCCAATCACACTTGCTTGTGGTGTCCCCCAGGGGCCAGTGTTGGGGCCCAAACTGTTTAATCTGTACATAAATGATATATTTAGCACAACTAAAGTCCTGAAACTCATACTATTTGCAAATGACACAAATACATTTTACAGTAGTGATGATTATTTTGAGCTTGTAAACACAGTAAACAGGGAACTAAACACGGTCACGTGACTGGCAAGATGGCACCGCACTATGGCGACACAGTTCTGCTCTCGTCTTGAGTAAAAGAATGGATGGACACAAATAAATTATCTTTGAATATAAATAAAATCAAGGTAATGATGTTTGGAAATCGCAACGTAATGTCTGAACAGAAAATAAGTATTGATGGCACTCAAATTGAATTTGTAAGTGAAAATAAATTTTTAGGAGTTATAATTGATAGCAAATTGTCATGGAAACCCCATGTCAGACACATAAAAACAAAAATCTCCAAAACCCTCTCAATTATTAATTAATCAATTAATTAATAAAGCAAAACTATACCTTCATGGAAATGCACTCCGTAATGCACTCCGTACTTATAATGCACCTTGGTCCTCCCATACTATACATATTGTGTTGAAGTTTACTTACCAGAACACAATTAATCCTCTGATCATACTACAGAAAAGAGCAGTGCAACATTCACAAGGTTGGTTTTCTTAAACATACTCATAACCTGTTTACGCAGTCAAAGTTGCTAAAATTTAATGATCTTGTACAATATAATACATCAATAGTTTTATATAAAGCATTCAACAAATTATTACCACCAAACCTCCAACAATTTTTTACAACTCCAGTCAGGGCTCATAACTTGAGAGGTTTTGGATATTTTTCGTTGCCGAGAGCTCAAACCACGCGTAAACGTTTTTGTGTGTCTGTGTGTGGAGAGAAACTATGGAACAATCTGGACTCACAACACAAGAAATGCCAAAATACTAATCAATTCAAACTGTTATATAAACGTCATGTCTGGTCAAAATATAGAGATGAGGGTCTTTAACTCAAACTGCTGTTCTGTTTGTTAACACGTGCTCAGTGTTTCTTTATCATCGTTGGTATTTGTCAATTACTGTTGTTGGCATTTGTCCATTACCATTGTTGGTATATTGTACATTACCATTGTTGGTATATCGTGCCTTCCTTATATTGTTGTGTGGAATTGCTATTGCAATGTGATAATTTCATTGTTGCCCATGGTGATGCCATCATGATGCAATTATTGTGTGGTCATCCTTGAATCTTCGAAGTAGCAGTGAAGCTCAGTGTGTTGATCTTTGAATCAGGAACTGGGGTGGGATTACATAAGTTTTCTTCTTCCCACTCCCTTTCAGGCAGAATTGTATTGTTGAGTTATGATCTTTGCTTATTATTTCCTTATTTAATTATTTTGTTTGTTGTTGTTTTTTTGTTTTTTGTTTTGTTTTTCCTTGCCTTGCCTGAAATAAATGACTAACTAACTAACTAACTAACTAACTAACTAACTAACTAACTAACTAACTAACTAACTAACTAACTAACACTGGCGGGAAAACCATACAAATGGAGGAAGTCAGGGTCTGAAATGAAAGGGAAGGGATGAGCACCACAATAAAACAGGAAGTGGATGACAAATTGTAGACACAAGACAAAAACTAAACATACAGAACTTCTTGGACATGACACTAACTGTATTAGCTTAAATAACTGCATACACAATTTATGTTAAGAATGTCTCTTCCCCATTTTAAATTCATGTTTGGATGTGTTAATGCTTTCTTTTAGTGGTCACAGGAATAATAAATAAAGAGAGAGAGAGGAGAGAGGGCAAGAGGAAGGTAAGAAAGTTTACGGTCAAGTCAAAATGTTATGTATAATGTACTTTTCATAATTTTTTTAATATAGTGGCAAGGCAATTAATAGAATAACAAACATTTTTACTGTAATGATATGCATATACAAAGCCTATATATACAAATCTTAAAGATGTTGATGTTCAACTGCTTTTGATATTTGTGTCACAAATATTGAATATAAATAGAAATAAATTCAATAAATATGGATGTGATTGCTTATAGTTGTCAGTGCAACAACAAATAGAGTGAAATGGTGAGTGAGAGAGATAGAAAGACAGTGAGAGAGAGAGCGACAGAGAGTTATTTCCATAACACGAGAAGAGAAAGAAGTATTTTTGGCAACAAACCCAACCAGGATAACAGTTTCAGCACCATCTCAGTTTCTCTTCTTCATGTTTCATTCATCTTGCTTTTTGAGTACCTGCCATGATGTGTAAATCATGGCAGGTTCTGTTTCGATGTTTGGAATGTGCAAGATAATGTTTTTTTGAACTGTCTGCAGGAAATGTATCTTGTCGTATTTTGCCTTGGTCTCCATGTTCAGTTGACTTGATAGTCATGGTCATCCCTTCAGTCAGCCTCCAATGAAAATTTTCATGTGTTTTCCAATTATTCTGTTTTTGAATTTTCTTTTTTGGGTGTTTGTGAGCTTCTTGCTTAATTATCCTGGCTTGCAGCACTTTTCTTGGTGCACAGCTGCCTTGCATCAGCCTACGTGGATATGACTTGCTCCCATTGTTTTCCAAAGGCTGTCATCTCTTTTGTGGCTATGTTGTTTTACCAACATATTTCCCTTACCTGAGTTTATCTGACCCCTCTCCACCCGTTATCCATCATCCTTAGATGAATTTGCTTTGTGATTTGCCCAGGTGTCAGTCTTTGCTGAGTCATTTACTTAGTTTGTTGTTTCCGTGGTTCACTTTTGTAGTCAGGAAGTCCTGCTGCATGATGCCATCTGCCTGGCATCTGGGACCAAATGCTCAAATCACATTGTGACAGGAGAGTGTTGCAGTCGGAGTCTGTGTAACGTTGGTGATTTTCTCCTTAACTAGGCATACAGCTTGTGTGTGTGTGTGTATGTGTGTGTGTGTTTTCAACAAAGCATCCAGGGACAGTAGAAAGCAGATGTTGTATGGTTCAAAATCAATTTGATAGATGATCCACTACTATACGTATATTATTTATGGTTTAGTTGAATGTTGAAAGTGAGAATTTAATCTGTACAGTTATTCACATTATATAACATGATATTTTTCTAAACCACCACTGTTTTTTTCTTTGCCTGTTTTGGTCTTTCAGAATAAAAACACACTCCATGTACTGTATTTATAGTCAATATGAAAATACTTTAGTGTGACAATGAGTATTTCCACTTGGCTTATCTTAAGAATGCAAACAAAACATGTAACACCATAGGAAGTATAATAACATCATATCTTTTGTTAAAAAAAAACAACATATGATAATCCCTAAAGCAAGAATAAAATCAAACAGTTCTACGATTACAATTAAGTTTACATTAATACACATTATCAGACACTGACCTGTCTCAAACAGCCAAACACATGGTGGAAGAGAGTTGTAACTTTCCTCTAAAACGTCTGAAGAGGAGAAAACATAGAGTGACATAACAAGGCCATTTTGATCATATTCCTGTCAGCAACTTACAAGCACAGGCCAGACTTTTGTTTCGGTTCTGAATCATTAGTGTGACTGCCCAGTCTCTGAAGGATTATTGTGGTTTTCTGTTCTACTCTGGTATCATATGCAATAAAAAGAAAGTAAGTTGAGCATTAATAAAAAGCCCTGTCAAGGGATCAAATCTAAGATATACAGTAGCGGTTTTCATTTCACACTGCATGCACCCAATATTCCAGTGTGAGCTTTATTCTGACTGAAAATATTCAAATAAGCAGCATATAACCACCCAGACATCCAGTTTGGATTCCATAATGTTCAAACAATACAGAAATAACACAGTCATTTATTAATGGAAATACAATGTTTCTTTGTATCCACCTGTTTTGGAGAGAAATTGGAGAAGCAGCATAAATTTGGAACCTTCAATACATATCAACACTGGAATATTGTCAATGGTAAGAATAACTTATTTCACCATTGTTCTAACAGGCATCCAATCATTACTCTCTTTATTACACCTCTCTCTCCCTTTATCTGACACAAAAAAATTCTTTTCAATCACATGATCATCTACTCTGTAAGTTTTTGTTCTCCTGCTGGGATAAGCTTAATTGTATTGTTTTGTCTGATATGTACACCACATTGGAGGGAAGTACAGCCTCTGATATAAAGAGTAGCTTGGTTGTTGGTTTTGTTGTTCTCTTCCTCCATTTTTTGGCACGTAGTCCACGTCATCTACATTTTCTTTTTTCCCCACTCATATTTCCTCGTCATGGTCAGAGCTGTGGTTGCTCATCTGTAGCAAACAGACATAGGGAGACAAACAAAAGACACATTTTGTTAAAATATAAGCTGCATGCAATATAATAATGCAAGTAAAAATTGATGTCACTGTAGTGTTGTCTCAGCAATATTTTCACTTTGCCAAAACAGATATAAACTTATCTGATCTACTTTAAAGCAAAAGCACAAAATAATACAAGATAGATGAAGATGATATTGCTCTAGAAGGCGAAATTGTGCTGTTGGGACAGAAGCAAAACAATGGGTGCATTTTCTTATTCTTTGGTGAACAAGTGTACGCAGATGTTGGAGACATTTACCATGTGGTGATCGTCCTTGGACTCCCTCAGGTCAGGGCTTCCCCTGTGGATTAGATGGTAGGAGTTGTGTGGAGAGAGGGAGGAGAGGGAGTGTTCTGGGCTGCTGCCAGACAAGGCGTATGGCGATCCGGCTGGACTGTCCTCTCTCAGGGGAGATCCTACAACACAGGAGTGAACACACGCACACACATGACCAGGTTGAATTTGGCAACACTGTTTACTGTGAGTCCAAATCAAAATCTCTGTTCTCAATCCACTGGTTTTAGAGACGAGAGTGTTAGCGACAGCATGAAGGACAGATGAAGAGGAAGTGAGAGACGTCAGAGCCAGGTGGACAGGAGTATTGAGATCAGATGTTAAGTTGAGAACTATCAAGCGGCCAATCTAAATCAAAGTGGACATTAAAAAAACAAAACACAATAAGATTAAAGGCCTGTCTTTGTTTCTTAACATAGTGCTCACCACATGATGCACTACATGAATAAATCTTTTTCACTTTGCATGAGCTATAGAAAAGATTGCAACAAAACAATGTCTCCAGGAAGAATGCTACAGCTTTGTCTCGCTCACAGCATGAGCTATAGCGTGTCTGGACAGATGCAGTCGCTGTGATACATTCAAATGTCCACATGACGGCAGCAGCAGCTCTTCTGGTTGCTGCTGTTGCCAGTTTCTTCTATTTTGCTCTTTTCTGAAGCTAATCAGTAAGTGACTTCAAACACCTTGTTTGTTCAGCATATTCCAATTCCAATTTGTTCACAACCATAAATCAGAAAACCTGTACTCCAACTGAGATCAGCTCTGATTTGACATTTTAAACACACCCAGACTGAAAGGAAATACTTGATTTATGTGTTAAATGGGAGCGGATCTTTTGCTGCAGTCCATTCCTGTGCCTGTAAATTCCCTGAAGCACAGATACTGAATTATTTTCATAAGAGTTGTGGCTAATCAAGCCACAGGATTCTATCTTAAAATGCTCATGATGTACAAATAGATTTTCTATCATTCAATCTCACCCCCACCTGCCTCCATTGTCTTTGTGTATGAGCGTCTCACCTTTATGGTCATTCCTCAGCGTGTCCATCCTGTCCAGACTGCTGAGTAGTCCATCGATCTGTGTCTTTATGAGAGTCAACTCCTTTTTAATCACCTGCAATTCCTCCATACCCACTGCGGGTAAAGAGCAAGAGTGAGTACATGTAAAAGGCATGAGGAAATGGAACCTGCACATTTCTCAGAGGAAAGTTTTGGGGAAGGTGTAAAAACGTGCAGCGTCTAATCTAATGCAAGCTTCTTTCTGGGACCTGCTCCTGATGCGTTACTCACACTTGGCCGCGGATGAACTAGAGGAGTGGGCTCTGGAACTTTTGGAGTGAGTTCTGTCTCGGCTGCGTCTGTGCCTGGCAGAGTAGGAGGAGGAACGCGATCGTTTAGCCTGACTGGGTCCCATGGGAGGCAGGGGTGACATGGACGCTGGCACACGCTGATAGTCATACACCCTAGAAATTCAGTAGATACAGTTAAAATCTATTCTTTAACTGTGTTCACTCTGTTGGTTTGCTGAATTTCTTTTAAGAGGGGCTCTGCAATTTATGCAGTGTTTTTCTTAACAGCATGGAGAAAAAATATTCACAAGCACAGGGGTTACTGGAACCTATTTTATCTGAATACAGGCTTATATTATGATATTATATCTATTATATATATATTCATCTTATTTATTGTACATTTTTCATTCATTTTCCAAGTGGCTTCTCCCTCTTCACAGATCATGGGGGTTGCTAGAGCCTGTCCCAGTGGACTCATGCGCAAGAGGCCGGGAGACAATCAGGACCCGTTGCCAGTGAATTGCGGAGCATATTCATTTCTCAGTAACATTATATGATGTGCTTTTAATGGTTTATTAGTGATTTTACAATTCCATTTTTTTTGGCGGACAGAAGTAAAGTCAAGTAAAATGACGTAAATTTTATTTTTATTTTTCCATGAATTTGTTTTGAAAACCCAAAAGGATGTAAGCCGAGTTATGTCTGTATTAATACTGTATTTAATATGAAATCCTAGCTCTAAGAAGCCATTTACACAAGCTGAAAACCCCCCAAGTACTGAAGTAAACGGATAATAATAAAGAAAGAGTACCTGTTCAAGCATGTTATATACATTCTGGGTAGTTATATTCAGTGTTCTTTTGTCTTTTGTTTATAATCTCTGCTTCTCTGTAAAGCCAGTGCTGGCGTTGTCTTCTCCCGGTGGAAAGCTCCATTTCTCTATCTGTCACTGAATGTAATTGGTTCTGTCAGAGCCAATCAATAGCTCCCTGCCAGGCTAGTAATGCCGCTGACAGGGGGTGTATCACAATCAAAGTCTATAGTGCTTACAGACATATCACTGTGTGTTTGTGTGTGTTGGTCTACAAATTGTGTAAGTTAATAAAAATTGAAGTGATGTGATTGAGTCAGGATGATTTAGCCTCACATTTAATGTCTGCAGTTGCAGAAGACCTTATGTCAATGACCGGATGAACCATGAGACCAAAATCAACCAATCGCCAGCTTGAGCAGCTGTGGGAAGTATGGGAACTGTGAGAATGAAGCCTAAGGAGGCCTTTAACAATGTGTTTGTTTACAGTGGCATGAAATCAAACTACTGTAGAGCTTGGCCAATGTTGGATCAGCCATCTGAAGCACTGGGAGATTCTGATTGGGCCAGCGACAACCCAAAATGTAAATTTATCTAACCCTGACCTCAACTTTAAAACTACCACTTCCTGTGTGTCTGACTGGCACAGGTGAGAGGACAGCTGACTCACTGTGGTTTTATATTACTGCAAATCTGTCAACTCCAGCCAATAACTTTTGGTTACGTCTGTGCTCTCTCTCTCTCTCTCTCTACCTGGTCCCTCCATGAATAATAGAAATGAGCAAAATAGACAAACTGAACAACAACAACATCAAAAACAAGTGGAGGAAATAAAAGGAGTTCCTTCAGAATAATACAGCCAAACGTTGTCAAATACTGTTTTTTTTATTATTATCTAAATTTGGTGTAATTGCCATTCAGTCATCTGAGACTAAGAGCCTGAAAGCACTGGCATCAAAGAGCAAAGAGAGCAGATCAGTGAGCCTCAATACTAGTTACACCAGTTAGTCAAGGTTCTGCAGCTGAAGAAGCAAGAAGGAAGATAAGAGAGAAAAGATGAGCAACATTTTGATTCAGCTCTTTAGGTCTCCGGTGATAACTGGAGCCACTGGTGCCTTGTCACCCTCCAAATTACAAAAAAATGTGTTTGAATAATCTTCTGAAACATTGAACTACTTGTTATGAAAGGTTTTAATTAATTATGACTTTATTTCAAGAAATATGAGACTCATTACCATGAAGACATGTCATTTAGGAAGTCCAGAATCATGAATCAAATAAAGTTAATGTCGACTAACAATCTAGTAGAAATGTAAAAACTATCTTCATCGCTAATGAGGACTTTAAGTTGGAAAAGCAATATTAATTTCACTTTTATTTTCATTGTGTTGTATTTATGATTCTAACTAAAAAGAAAGGAGTGAAAAATATCATTAACAAACTATTTGACTCATCCCTTCAACAGTCGGAATTAGTATCATGAGTAAAGACTTTGGTGTGTTTGTCAGATGACCTTGTGCAAAGGGAAGTGGAAATGTTAACATTCATTTATTCAAATGTTTGCAGGCCTGGCATTAAGGTGCTCCCTGCTAAAGGCAGGCCATCTCATCCGTCTCATCACAATCTGGACACCTGGATCAAAGATAGTCTGAGCATAGCCTAAATGGTTTCTGCAAAGCCAGAAGCTTTGAAAAGCTCTTCTGCATCGTGTTAGCCAAGAACCGAAAACAAGCTGTCAGCAACAATGACTTGGAGTCAGGCAATGATTCAGATTTACTGACTGAGCCGTGAGCCAATTATAGACATCCTTGTTGCTGAAACATTTCCCTTATTTTTTTTCTGTTTTGTGGGATTCTGTGAAGCTTCTCTATTTGATACTAATATCTTTGCACAGACTGTCACCACACATAGACAGACAGGGATCACAATGTCACAAGGATGAAGTGTGTTAGGCCACCATGAATGTGTGAGATAAGAGGCTTTGAGCATTGTCCATGTGTGGAGACAGAGACCAAAGAGTTATTGCAGTTTAAAGTCTTCTAGAACAGTTTGCAAAGGCATATAGACAATATGTTATAACACCAGCTTCGTAGTGAAATGGAACCTCAGACAGTATATGACAAGAGACGAGGAGGATTACAAAAACGTGTGTGTGAGCGTAAGTGTTTGTCTCTACGGCTTAAACCCCATTTGAAAAGCAGCTTTGTCAGCTCGAGCTGTTATCACTGCGCTAAAAGACATTTCTTTAAAAGACAATTCTTGTGCGTTCACACGAGGGGACAGTGGACAGAACATTGAACATTTCTCTTTTCTTCACGTATTGATGTGCTCAAAGAATAAACGCACACAAACAAATACACACACACACACACACACACACATGCACACACACACTCACACAACTGTCAGTAGTGCTTGCCAACAGCATGGGGAATAATCATGCACTGTGTTAAAACAAATTGAAAATCAGAGTGTTCCCCCTGAGCAAAAAAAAATGCAAGGCAAACAAAATGGGAAAAAACAAACGTGCATAAAAGCAAGAAAGCATTGACATGTGCAAAAGGCAAAAAAAATGGGATTGCTCTCCCTGTTTGTGTGTGTGTGTGTGTGTGTGTGTGTGTTTGTGTGTGTGTGTGTGTGTGTGTGTGTGTGTGTGTGTGTGTGTGTGTGTGTGTGTGTGTGTGTGTGTTTGCATGTGTGTGCATTTGTGCTTGCACAATATGAAGTCTTTTATTCAGATGTGCTGATTGAAGTGTTTATGAGTTGGGCCTTGGGGATGTAGGAAGGTCCCTGTACAATTTCAACGGACAGAGCCACTCTGAGTGGAGCTCAGTCCAACAAACTACTTCATCACCTTAACTGCTGAACCTGTTTGTACGCTGCACAGGAGTGCAATCTGCAGCAAGAAGTAACTAACAGAGAAGCAATGTTGTCAGGATTTTAAAGTACAATCTACCATTCAACTATAATGTATGGTTGGTGGCGCATTACCCGGCAGTTATAAAATGTACCAAGATCAATATACATTTTCATAGTTTGTTTCTAATTATATCCCGCTTCAAAGTGGCGATGTATTGTAATTGTCGGTGTTCTTGTGTTTGTCTGTTTGTTCCTTCGTTTGTTCGTTCATTCGTCCATCCGTTAGTCCACCAAATATCTTCACAACTGTTGCAGATAGAAAGATGAAACAAAAAGCACATTACTCGGGCGACAAAGGGGATGAAAATGAGATGATGACCTTGACCTTGGTCAAGGTCAAATTTCAGCTTTTGTACACTCAGGAACCCGATAAGATAGAAAGATGAGGGAGAAGGCCAATGTGAGTTAGACCATAGATCACAGATATTGCTTTGATCTATGAAAGTAGTCAGAGCACTAGCTTTGATCTTTGACCTATGCAAGTAGGTCAGGGTAAAACTTTGAATTCAGGGGTGTCACGGGAGGGCCTTCTCCCCTGTGGCCTTCTCCCTCGTTTTTCTATCTAATCCGGTTCCTGAGTGTACAAAAGTTTAAATTTGACCTTGACGTATTTTTCTCAAGGTCAAGGTCATCACATCACTTTCATCACCTTTGCCACCCAAGTAATGTGTTTTTTGTTTCATCTTTCAATCTGCAACGGTTGCGAAGATACTGTATTTGGTGGACTAACGGACAGACGAACGAACACTAGCAATTACAATACATCACCGCTTTGAAGCGGGATTTAGTAAAAAGTTTCTGCTGAAACTTCTCAGGTACGGACCCATAATAAAAGGTGGAACACCATGTCAAAGGTTCATGATAGCTGCAAAACCTCTATGAGTTCTTAAATGCTTATACTGGTTGATTACTTTTGGTGAAACATTTTGGAAATGAAATAGTAAATAAAAATTACTAAATGCAGTCTATTTGATATTAATGGTGTATTGCCATAACACACTTGAAATGGTGTATCTGCGCACTGCCTCTAAAATTCAAGCTTTACATACATACTCCCTGCCAATGATACAATGAAATGCCTATTTATGCTCTACATAGGACAACGATCCACCCGTCCATAGTCTGTCAGAATAAATTTTAGCTTCATGTCCTTCACCGATCTCTGGTAGCATCACTCTGCTTTTCCCATCTAGTCCGTATCCATAAGGTCTCTGAAAATATGTTCAAATATACATCCGAAAAGAGTGCAAACGACATATGGAAAACTGTACCTGTCTTTGAGTCTATAAATGGGCTAAACGTCAAGCACAGTCATGTTAGATTAGACTTCAAAAATCCACAACCTACACACTACACACAATTTTCTGTTACATTTTTTTGTCTGCATATTTGTATATGTGTGTGTTAGCTCCATCATGCTGAACAATATTGGGCAACATTAAAAGAGAAGACAGAATGACTGATAGCTGTGTGACAGACACTAACAGGGAGCAGAGACAATAAGGATGAAGAATCCACTCTAGCCTCCTGTGACACGCAGACAAACAGTCAGATGTGTGAGCCGCCATGCATGGAGCTTTCTGACAGTACCTGTCAGAGTAGTCCTCATGGTAGCTGTCATAGTCCAAGTCAAACTCAGATCTGCACGAGAGGTGGAGAAAGAAAACAGAGAAGGTGGTTAGTAACGAATCTGTCAAAACTACATGATGCACATTTACTGAGACTATTACACATTTCACTTTAACAGTAGGCTCGGTTGGCGAGGCAGTGGATAAATGTGAGTCTCAACAGAGTTGCATGGTACAATGACTTCATCTGGAACGAATTCAGCATTTATGATCTCCAGCCAGCCAGAAAAAGACATTGGATTTGTTCGGACTGCAACATCCATGGAGGAAAATCCATAAAAATTGTCTCATGCTTGCAATAGTACTGCTCACTGATCACTAGTCGACTTGGTGAGGCATGTGTGAGAATGTAAGAATCAGAGGCAGGTGAGTGATGTGGTAGGGAGTGAGCTTATGGGGGCTGGCAGCCACTGTGTACCTGCTGTAGATGTGGAGGAGAGAAAAGGGACACTAAGCCAGAGCGAGATCACATTTTGGTGTGTCAGTCCTCTGCATTCCTCTCTAATCCCCACACAGAGTCACTAATAATCCCTTCATGTTGCTCACCCTCCCTCTTTGTCTCTCACACTGACTCACTCCCTCAATCAACCTTTGGAATACTTTCATTTATCTGTCATGTTGTTTCTTTCTTTAAATTGACCTCAGTTACTCCATTTGTGTCTCGGTTACTTCTCTTAATAAGTGAGATTCAGTTTTTTTGCTTTTGAAAATAATGATGTGTTCACACTTATAACCCAGGTTAAAACATATTGGCAAAAATGATTGGATTTTGCGATAACACCGCACAGTTGTGTTCTGGAAGGCACTGATTCTCCTGCTGGTAGTTTTAGCGCTTGCCTTAAAAGAAAAGTGCTTTTGTATGTCATGACAAACAGCAGGGGATTGAACTGAGTGTTTCTCTGTTAAAATTTCACATGTACGCTGACAAACATGAGGCTCTGAGAAGAATACCTCTCAACTCCAATCTCCAGATCTGAAGTGTGGACAGTGGAGTTGACCGTAATCCTCTCTAGTGCGACTTGTTTTTGTCTCATAACAGCTGTTCTTCAGAGCTCAAGGGACAGAAAAGCACAAAATAATTCATAGCAAGTTCCAAAAATGGAAACTATGATTATCTTCCAATATAAAGATTGCCTTCTGTCATCTCTCTGGGTACAGCACCTGTTATCACTCTTCAAGGCGAAGTACAGAAGTCTCTCATGCAGATAACCTGTTCATCAATGCTCAACATAAAGCTGACCCAACATTTTAAATAGCTGGCATCCAATTTGCCCAAACAAATGGCTACACTTAACATTATAAATTGGCTCCACTCAAAGCTTCTTCCCATTGAAGATTAAAATGAAAACATGAAATACAATTAGGAAAAGAACAGAAATATTTAAATTAGAATAAGTAGAATCAGTTGCCTTGTATGGCACCGAGGTAAAGATCCCCTTGATACAAAATTACGAAATAAAATGGAATAAAAAAATTAAAATCAATCCATGTATTGTAGAGATTTGCTTTTCTCTATGTGCAAAGAAAAAAAAACCCCAACTTCTTCAGGAACATCTGAATTGGGTCAATGTCTTTCAAAATATTTTTTTTTTAGCAGTCCTTTTATTGTCTAACTCCTTTATTAAATTCTTGAGGTGTCAGTGTTGTCAGTGTACTGCTCCTATCTTGAAAATCTAACTGTAGGAATCAGTTATTCTGAATGATATCAATTCCTTTTATCCTTATTATTACACTTATTTTACTTATATGAGTACATTTGGGATTTCAGTGGAGCAACAACTTTATAATAATGAACAAACATACTAGGAATTCTGTTCTAAATCCTTTGTAAAACTAATTGATTCACTGGACAATATGTGTCAGACTCTAATAAAGGAAAATAATTCAGTACAAGAATGTTGACCCATGAACAGTATGGGACATTTATATCAAATTGTTATCTAACCACGGTTGACTAATAAATATTTCATTATTATCATTTGATTATTTCACTTTAAAATAGATCACCGTGGAACATTAATCACAGTCATGTACGCAAATAGGATGCCGTGCAGATAAGTTTGTGACAGGTAAGCACAACCCATTTAGACTGTAATTACATCCAAATTTAACATTGTCTGGAGTGAAAGAGTGTGTGTGTGTGTGTGTGTGTGTGTGTGTGTGTGTGTGTGTGTGTGTGTGTGTGTGTATTTGCCTGTGTGCGTATGTGAGAGAAAAGAGAGGGAGAAAGAGTAGAGACTAAGAGATATGGACAGCAGGGTCACTAAGGGGTAATTAATTTCCTTTCATAATTTCTCAAGTGCCAAAGAAATCCATTAGACATGATTGGCTATAAATCATCTCAGCTTCAGCATGCCTGTGTGTATGTGGGTCTGTGTGTATGTGGGTCTGTGTGTGTGTGTGTCTGTTTGTGTGTGTTTGTGTGTGTGTGAGCTTGTGTGTAGGCATTAGGCAAAGACGAGTTGTTTTTTAAAGAACAAACTATCCCGGGAATTTCAAGGCAGAGTGCCAGCAGTTTCATGGGAGCTGAATTCATGGAAGAACCGAAAAGGTGTGTGTGTGTGTGTGTGTGTGTGTGTGTGTGTGTGTGTGTGTGTGTGTGTGTGTGTGTGTGTGTGTGTGTGTGTGTGTGTGTGTGTGTGTGTGTGTGAAGTGTCATAAATTATTGAGAATTGTTGTTCAAATGACATGAAATTTAAATCTCAGTGACGGTGAACCAGAGTGGCATTGTCTGTGAGATTCTTTTGTTGAGTGCAGGAACATCTTTGGTGATGGATGGTCACTGCTGCAGCCTTCTGTCCTTTTGCACAAACTCAGTTCATGACACTGTCAGCAGTTATTTGTTTAGTTATTAGACTGGACATTTAAAATGACATTGATCAAGCGGTGTGGATTCTAATTACAATACAACAATATAAGCTCACATGTTAAAATTAAACCGACATAATGATTTACGTATTTCTGTTTAAAGCTTCTTTTGTATGAACTAAAACCTCATTTTTGAGAACTTTTTCCCCACAATTTTTCTAAAAGATTATTGTGTAATAAGAGAAAACCACTTTCGGCTTTTCCTGTTTTCCCGACATGAACAGTGAAAAAAAAAACCTCCCAGAAATCAGCATGACAGTTGACAGATTACTGCGTTTTTATTACTTTCACATTCCTACATTTCTGTCAGAAATGTCTCATATATATTCACAAACTTGTTTTTTTCATGACATTTCCTGTTAAGAAATAATTTTAGAATGAGCACAGCTCCTCTTCTAAAGTAGTGAGACATTAACTCATCCTTTTGTGTCTGTATGCTGAAATTACTGTAATTATTCTTGCCATGGCCGAGAAAGGGATCACAAAAAAATTGCAGAACAAAAATAAGAGTTCATGACTCCACAGTTGAAAGACAAGTACAGACTGAAGTACCTTAGTACATGACTAGATTATTTAACTGGAGACCATGAACTGTAATTTGGAGATGTTCATCTAACCTGTGTTTCTCCAATCTATTGGACTTTCAAAATATATGTATTTTTGCTAAATAAGTATGTCCTCTCTAATTTATTCTAATCATGCTTTAAATCAAATATGTGCTGTTGTTTTGAAATCCTCTACACATTTATGCGCTATACACTTTTAACAGTTAGTGAGGAACAATGCTACGTATGTGCTATATAAATATAAAAATATGATCTTACTAAGCTAAGATCAGACAGCTTTTTTTTTTTAGATCTACATTACAATCCCATGCTTTTCTGATAAAAAAGGTGGCCAGCTTGGTCAAACTGGGAGTGAAGTCCTCCGTAGTTCTTCAGTGTGTGCTGTGGTGAGTAGGTATTCTGCTACTTAACAGCAAAGACTGCATGTGACAACGAGTGATGATAGTCAGCAAAGCAGTGTCGAGATAAAGTCAGGGCTACAACAAAGCCGTAATACAAAGCAGTGAATTATGTTCTCTGTTGCACAGAGCAGCAAAGTTCTGTTGGATTCTGAGCATCGCCTTTTGTTTTTCAACTGCATGACCAGGACTATCAGATGCTGCATGACAAAGGTAACAGTAAATTATATTTAGAGGACGGTCTGCCTTTATTTGACAGAAACTTAAAAGAAATATGAGACAATGGATTAGGTCCAGAATGGTTTGACAATACAATATTTTCACTGCCTATCTTTTGATAGGCCAATTGTGCAGTGACTTAGGAATTGTTTTTCATACAGAGCAAGAAGACAACAGAAAGATGTTGATGGAGAAACACTAGTTACGAGCATACTTATGATTCAAGCTACTCTGTTATGGTTTTGGTTTTCCTTTGCATGCTGTGTGGCTGTTTTTGTGTTTTCCCCTTTTGTTTTTCCTGTCCTTCAAGGACCTGCAGGGCTGGTGTGTGGAGGAGGCGTGACAATGAGCTACACCAGGTCGCAATCAACCCATGTCAACTTCTCTATAAAGCTGGTCCTGACTCTCCCTACAGTGCCAGATAATTCCGTATTGTTCAGTAGCACTATCCTGACACTTTGGATCTTTGTGAGTACCTTTCTTTGTCCCGAGCGAGCAGCAGAACTAATTCTTGGTTTATGTCAATTGTAGTTTGGTGCCTCATCGCCTTCTCTTCTTGGAGCCCCAGCCTCCTGCCACCACCAGGCTACATGCAGCCGTTTTTGTGTTCTTGCACGTTTTTTGGTAATAAACTCTCTGTACATGTATCCGCCTGTCTCCTGCAATTTGGGTCCACAACTGTCTCCAGGCAGTTTTAACATTCTTTGCCCAGTAACGTCCCTCCAGAGCTCCGTATCAAAAAGGGTTGAGAAGTCATAACATCATACATGTCAGAGTGGAAGAAAAAACACATGATAAAGAGCCAGTTGATGTGACCTTTGAACATACTGCTTTTGTATGTACATCAAAATTCATTCATTTGTCTTCTGAACTTCTTCGGACCCAGAACCGTCTCCTCCCACTGTGCTGCAATGCCGCCTTGCAATGCTGCTTTCTTTTATTACTAGATAGTTTCTTAAAACTAAACTAGAATTTAAAACTGGCTTTTAACCAGAACAATGATTGTCCTTTTGATTTAAGACAGAATCTGACTTAAATACTAAATTGCTTTTTATTTTAATTTTAAATACTGCTTTGATCCTCGAAGGGAAATTAAGAAAGTGCACTCATTAGTGGTTCAATCACATGCATACATACAGTATATATTAGTGAGTACAGGCCCCCAATAGCACATACACATATACACAGGGGGGCCTGTAGGCATTCGAGGGAGGTAGAGTGGCAGGCAGCTCCTTCTTGGTGCGCCTCAAATGAGCAATTTGTAAAGGGGATGGCACCTTGCTCAAGGGCGCCTCAGCAGTGCTCCGGAGGTGAGCTGACACCTCCCACTGTCAGCCCACCTCTGGGTCTTTTTTTTTTTTTTTTGAGCGGGATCGGGAATCGAACCGCCGATCTTTAATCATAGGACAACCCGCTCTACCGCCTGCTCTACCACTGAGCCACTGCCGCCCCTTTCGGTGTTCTCAGATCAATAAGTATTTTTATTCATAAAACTGTGTTCTGTAATGCTTTTGCAAGTCACTGACAAATCAGGTTATTGTGTTGATTGTGGCCCCATGATGTGCTGTCGGTGTACCTGTGGGGGGCCTAGGATAGGCTACAGCAACACCCATGACCGCAAGGCAGAACAGAGGCTGCAGATGATGGATGGATGGGTTGATTGTGGCACGAAAAACACTTAAATGTGTTATTTTGTGACTCAGTTGTCAAGAAATCATCTTGGAACTTTTAATTTGGACATTTACACATCTCCGTAACCCATTTTCATATCTGTACGAATGCAGAAGAAAAGACAAAGCCACACATAAAAAGCCAACTGAAACGTCAAGCTGCTGCAGAGACCATCATTCTATTTGCATATGTATTTAAAGATTTGTCTGCTCATTTATAGATTTATACATATGGTAACAATAACCCAACACAAACTGTAGCAAACTTGCAAATCATAATTTTTTTTTTTATTAAAAATTATCTATGCCCACTCTGAATACACATTTTCAGATACCTGTGCATGTTCACTCAAAACTCATCGAAGATTATTTTGTCTATTTACAAATCTAGTAATGACTACACACATACAATTACATAACTCTCCACAATCCCTTGACACTAATTATGCTACAATAATGGTCTAGCGGGCCATTGTGCCTGAATGATATTCCATCGTCAGGACCTCCACCTCCAGATAAGAAAATCAGCTAATAAATGGAATCAGACAGATTTGACAGTACTGTGAAAACATTAATGCCACACGAGGCATTTGAACGGAGCCAGAAAACAATGGATGTTATTGTTGCGTGGGTAAGGAGGCAAAAGTTACTTTTGGTCAATAAAAAAAAAAAAGAAGGAATGCATTGACTGATCAACATGAGCCCCTGTCCTGGTTCACACTGTGTGCAAAAGAACAAAGCAGAACAATCAAGAGAGAACACATCAGACCAAAACGTGCACCTACACAGAAACAACAAATGTATTGGGATTTCTGTCCTTGAATGCCAAAAAGGCAAAACAACAAATGAAAAAAAAAAAATTGTGTTCATGGATTGACAATTATGGGAGAGACAGAAGGAGAGAAGAGAGAGGGAGTGAGTGTGATCAAGTAAGAGCACAAGAAGAAGGCAGGATGAAGACAGTGCTGGCGGCTCATTCTTTCTCTCAGACTCTCAAAACACAGAATGTGAGCGAATCCGCCCCCTCTTTCCCTTTTCATCAGAGCATCGTTGTTGTTATTCTTTCCATTTTAGACACAGCTTCTTCTTCCAAGTCTTTTTTTTGTACGTCTCATACTGTATGAAACATCAGATAAAACTAGCATTCCTCCATTTACTACATGATTAGAAATATGGACATCGATATACATGTATTTACAAAAAAACCCTGTTTTATGTTTTCAATTGGGCTGAGCTACAACTAACTGGTGTCTTATCCATGGTGTACCCCACCTGTCATCCATATCCATAGGCTAGGCTAGGCTCCAGCATAACCTGTGACCCGTGTGTCCGATAAGAGGATTCAAGAAGATGAAGAAATTAATGAATTGGGTTCAAATCCATGTTTTCCAAATTAAGTCATCTCTAATTCCATGGATGGAATGAATACTGAATACTGAATGTCTGCGAGATCTATTAATTCCTGATAAGGGATGGCTACTAAGTGACTAAATCTTATACATCCACTTACATATAATATGTAATCTAGTGAATTTACCTGTCTATCTGTGGAGTAAACGTGTGCTCTACCCTCACCACATGGTGGTGACTCTAACACACAAGCTACTAAAAGTTTGCAGTGATTCCCAGAAATTTCTGATATTTTGCCGGTTATCATATAAGTGGCCATCTGACCTCACACTCCATTCACTCTTTGTCTCTTGTATTCAAGGTTTTACAAAATTACACATACATATTCATTTGCCTTAGGATGTCATGACATTGATTTTGGCACAATGGATAGGATGGAGAGACAACAAACAGACAAATGTCTCCTAGTGTCCACTCCTGGAAGAGGGGTCCCTCCTCTGCAGTCTTCCTGAGGTTTCTCCCATCCATTTTTTCCCCTGTTAAAAGGGTTTTGGGGGAGTTGTTCCTTATCCGATGTGAGGTACTGCTGGCAGTACACAAAGGTCAGAGGGATATCGTCCATGTACAGATTGTAAAGCCCTTTGAGACATTGTTTGTGAATCTGGGGTATATAAGAATAAATAAACTTGAAGCTTGAAACTAGTGGAATGGAAGGTTTAACCTGTTCACTGGAGTTACTCATGTTTCTAATTCACTGGTACCTTATGGAATGGTCAGGATTGTTTTAAGTATTAATCAAGCTGTCAGCTATTACCAATGAACCAGTGAACACTATGGCTTGACTGGAAAAGTAAAAACATAATTTATGTTCTTACATTTTCTTTCCTTAATTCAAGTGTTGTGTCATTTAGGTGATGCCTTTCCAAGTTATCAGGATTTTAAATGTCTACATCATTACACCACTAACACTTTACAAAGAAGCATGTTGTTGGTTGCATGCAGCAATCACATGCTCTTCTTCAATCAATGATTTGTGCAGGATCAATAATACATTACCATGTAATCTGTTCCTTAACATCCATTACTGCTTGGTCCACCGATCCCCATCTTTGGGGTGAGCTGCATTTGCTGCAAGATGCTGACAAGGAGCTCTAGACTGAGTGCATGGGAGGTATTATAGTAATGATAACTCATGAGCCTCGTAAATTTCTGCCTCACATGAATCAACCTTAAATATGGACTCAGGGTAAATTACTCAGTGTGAGGAAAACAGATGCATTGATAAAGGTTGTATGTCTGATTGCAGCCATCCTTCTTGAGTTAAGTTTAAGTGGCTCGGATTGACAGACAGACCTTTGGTTTGATTGCAGTCACACAGTCAGAAAGTGTAGCATAAGAGGAGTGTATCGATTGAAAGGAGCAGGAGAATGCTTCTGCTTCAATAACACACTGAGCAGGAGCCGGAACTGGAGCTGGAGCAAAGGCAGAACATATCAGAAAACAGGCAGGGAGGAGACTCAGTAACGACTGTCCAGGGAAAAATATGCCTTTGTCCTTCTGGACTGCTTGTCCATCAGATTGTGTCCACCTGCCTCCTAATAGATACTGTATACTCATCAGAGGTATCTTCACACTTGAATGGCTTGAGGAGGCAGTGTCACCTCAAGAAAACTCTCACGTAAGTGGATAAATGGAAAGGTAGGATGGATGGAGAGAGGGAGGGAGGATAAGTGGAGTTTCTGTTAAAGAGAAAAAGAGGACAGGGATAGAAAGAGGAATGAGTCATGGTCACCTACAGCTGTCAGGGTAGGGACATTCCTATCTGATACAGTAGGATCAGCCGTGGCAGGGCCGATGCATGGTGTGTCATAGGATGGTGACTGCTGGGGTGGACAGCAAGCCAGAGAATGCCACAGTTGGAAATAATGAGTCATGTGAATCATCATGTACTTTTATAATCAGACAACAGGGATCGAAGCATGCCAGATCTATTGTTACTTAATATGTGAAAAATGTCTATTGAAGACAATGAAGACATAAGAGGCGATGCCTAAATGTCGTCACACAGGGGACCGAAGCAATGTCATTACAGTCTGTAACCATTAAACCTTAATGCGACCATGCTGCTGCTGGGCTTTGTTCTCACAGCAACGGAGGATCGCTAGGGTAGCATAAGAGCCAAAACAACACATGAGTGAGAGGAAACAGTGATGCTGCAGATGGAGGACGACAAAAGACAATAGATAAGAGAAGAGGAACTCACTATAAATGGCCCTGGACTATACAAACAAAAGATTAACATAATCTGCATTTTAAATCAGGCAGTGTCACAGGTGTTAACTGTGATTAAAATCCCAAAGAGATTATATATATGTGTGTGTGTGTGTGTGTGTGTGTGTGTGTGTGTGTGTGTGTGTGTGTGTGTGTGTGTGTGTGTGTGTGTATATATATATATATATAAAATACTTAGGCTTTTATGTGCCTTTATTGCTAACACAGAGAGAGACGAAACAACAGCTAACAGCTGAATGTTGCCAAGGACTAAGCCTTTGTACATGGGATGCATGCTGTGCCAGGTGAGATATAGGGCACTCCACCACAGCGCAATTACTAATTTAGGTCTCTTATACAACAGGATGATAAAAAGTGAATAGTTCTGCACGTGTTTTGTTACCACAGAAACTAACATATAATGAGTTCTTATTTTGGCTTAACTCTTTCATTGACAATTACAAAGTGACACTAAAATTGCAGGCAGTACTCCAATAAGAGCAAACCTCCAGCAATGTATTTATGGTAAGTTTGCCCATTATTTTATTGCACCCAAAGCAAAAGTCATCTATAGTCTGACCTTAATAATATGACTCACCATGAAGTGGAATCATAATAGATTTTTACTGAAGAAATACAGTATTTCACAAATTAGGTTTTTTTCCAGCTCAGTAAATTTTGAAGATACAGCAAATTTGACGCCTATTTGAATCAGTACAGTTTTCAGCTACTATTCCATCTACAATGCAGTGCAAGTCTGTAGTGGCTTTATTTGTTATGAATTTCCCACGAGCCCTATACATTTTGGATCACTAGTTCTGAAATATTACTTGTTTTGTGGTTGTAAAGAATACTTCTGAAGAACTCTGGATCCACCACCAAAATCTAACAAGGTCTTCCCAGGGTCATTCCCTTCCTCTATTAATAGTTTCAGAAAAGTTTGCTTTGCTTGGTGCTAGGTGCCTTCAAATTCTTTGAAAATGCCTCATCTTCCTGGAGTGGTTCCGTGTGAACACATGTATACACACCACTCAACACTTTAAACTTTGCTATTTTAACTTCACTTTTTTTGCAGTGAGGTTAGACGAGGTGCTCATCCTAGTCAGCTTATTACCAACAACTCATACTGTAGGTATATTTGGAGAAACAGACTAGTTCTAGCTCCGAAAAATTATACACCGCTGTAAACAGGGTCAACATCACATTTAGTAGGCTGGCAACAAGCCTAAATAATAAAAATCATCATTACATATAGCATATATTTAAATTTTTTTTAGCCCTTTGCTGTCAATTACGTGTTTTCAGTTGGAGAACCCAAGTATTGCTATGCCTGCAGTACACGGTATTAAAGTGCAGTTCAACCATTTGGGTCAGATAATGGAGGAGATGAGAAAAACAAGGGAACTTAAAATGATTAATGAGCAACAACGAAAAGCTGTACAATACAGAGAAATAAGGATATATATATCCACCAGAGGATACAGAAGAACCATTTTTTGCAGATGAAGAGGGAACTCTTCTGTCATAAATGCATTTCTTGACTAGTTGTTTTGTAAGCTAGTCTAGCATGATAACATCTAACGGCAGATAGACTGAATCTCAGTTGGTGTTGATCTGGCTCATTTACAGTATTGTTTAGAGATGTCAAAACAGTGACCAAGAAAGTGATGTCTAACAGCCATGGAAAGGTAAAATATTTCAAAATATAATGCACACTTTGATGTAAATTGATTTTTTTAATAGTGGGCTTTCATTTAGGTAACTGCATCTTACTATTGATTCAAACCACAATGTTAAATTGTTTAGCCTCAGTGTGTCATGCTGATCATCTCCAGTAGATAATAGTCTAAATGTGGATAAGTGCCTCACACAATTTCATTTCCAAATTACCAAACTATCCCTTGCATTGTTTCAAAGCTAGAAAAACATCCTCTCAATTCAAGTTTGTTGTTAGAGCTTATGAAGGAATGACTGATAGTTGGAAATTAAGGCTGCTTTACATGTCATCTGTCAGTGATGCAGCACTTCTTTGTATATGTGGGGCTTCTCTATAGGAGTTCCAATTGGTTACGCTGAGTGCCATTCATCAAAAGCTCCAGGTCTTGCTGGGAGCAATAATTGCAAATTTCAGAGTTCAGGATATTTCATATTAATTATAGGCATCACGGAGGAGCAATGTGACAGTGACAAATAGGGCACTCAGAGCCCACACAGTGCGGCGGTAGCAACTGTTCTTCCTGGTATAAACACAAAGATAACAAAAAAAAAAGCATCACAACATAACATCTGACAACAACACCAAATACAATATACATTAGAACCTTGAGATACGAGTTGAATTTATTCCGTGACTGAGCTCGAAAGTCAAATAACTCGTAAGCAAAACATTTCCCCATGTTAAATAACTAAAACCAACTTAATGTAGCCGCAAGAGGGCACAAGCCAGTGTCTTATTGTGCCGGTCCCAAGCCCGGATAAATACAGAGGGTTGCGTCAGGAAGGGCATCCGGCGTAAAACTTTTGCCAAATCAAAGATGCGAATCAAACATATGACTTCCATACCGGATCGGTCGAGGCCCGGGTTAACAACGACCGCCATCGGCGCTGTTGACCTACAGGGCGCCGGTGGAAATTGGATTACTGTTGGTCGAAGAAGGAGAGGAGGAAAGTGCGTTCGCACGAAGAAACAGAAGAGGAGCGCCAAGAGTATAGGACTAAGAGTAGGGACGTTGAATGTTGGAACTATGACAGGAAAAGGTAGAGAGTTGGTCGACATGATGCAGAGGAGGAAGGTAGACATACTGTGTGTCCAGGAGACCAGGTGGAAAGGTAGCAAGGCTAGAAGTTTAGGAGCAGGGTTCAAGTTGTTCTATCATGGTGTAGATAGAAAGAGAAATGGAGTAGGAGTTATCTTGAAGGAGGAGTTTGTTAGGAATGTCCTGGAGGTAAAAAGAGTGTCGGATAGAGTGATGAGTCTGAAGCTAGAAATAGAAGGTGTGATGTTCAATGTTGTTAGTGGGTATGCCCCACAGGTAGGATGTGAGCTGGAGGAGAAGGAGAAATTCTGGTTGGACTTTGATGAAGTGATGCAGAGCATACCTAGAAGTGAGAGAGTTGTCATCGGTGCAGACTTCAATGGACATGTTGGTGCAGGTAACAGAGGTGATGAGGAAGTGATGGGCAGGTTTGGTATCCAGGAGAGGAACGCAGAAGGACAGATGGTAGTTGACTTTGCAAAAAGGATGGAAATGGCTGTAGTGAATACTTTCTTCCAGAAGAGGCAGGAACATAGGGTGACCTATAAGAGTGGTGGTAGGAGCACACAGGTAGACTACATCTTGTGTAGACGATGTAACCTGAAGGAGATCAGTGACTGCAAAGTAGTGGTAGGCGAGAGTGTAGCCAAACAGCATAGAATGGTGGTGTGTAGGATGACTCTGGTGGTGAGGAAGATGAAGAGGACAAAGACAGAGCAGAAGACGAAATGGTGGAAGCTAAAAAAGGAAGAGTGTTGCATGACCTTTAGGAAGGAGTTAAGACAGGCTCTGGGTGGTCAGGAGGTGCTTCCAGATGACTGGACAACTACAGCTAATGTGATCAGGGAGACAGGTAGGAGAGTATTTGGTGTGTCATCTGGAAGGAAAGTAGATAAGGAGACTTGGTGGTGGAATGAGGAGGTACAGGAGTGTATACAAAGAAAGAGGTTAGCTAAGAAGAAGTGGGACACTGAGAGGACTGAGGAGAGTAGACAGGAGTACAGGGAGATACAGCGTAAGGTGAAGGTAGAGGTAGCAAAGGCCAAACAAGAAGCTTATGATGACTTGTATGCTAGATTGGACAGTAAGGAGGGAGAGACTGATCTATACAGGCTGGCAAGACAGAGAGATAGAGATGGGAAGGACGTGCAGCAGATTAGGGTGATTAAGGATAGGGATGGAAGTCTATTGACAGGTGCCAGCAGTGTGATGGGAAGATGGAAAGAGTACTTTGAGGAGTTGATGAACGTGGAAAATGAGAGAGAACAAAGACTAGAAGAGGTGACTGTTGTGGACCAGGATGTAGCAAAGATTAGCCAGGATGAAGTGAGGAGAGCACTGAAGAGGATGAAGAGTGGAAAGGCAGTCGGTCCTGATGATATACCTGTAGAGGTTTGGAAGTGTCTAGGAGAGGTGGCAGTAGAGTTTCTGACTGGGTTGTTCAACATGATCTTAGATAGTGAGAAGATGCCTGAGGAGTGGAGGAGAAGTGTGCTGGTGCCCATTTTTAAGAACAAGGGAGATGTGCAGAGTTGTGGCAACTACAGAGGAATAAAGCTGATGAGCCATACAATGAAGTTATGGGAAAGAGTAGTGGAAGCTAGACTAAGGGCAGAAGTGAGCATTTGTGAGCAGCAGTATGGTTTCATGCCAAAAAAGAGTACTACAGATGCAGTATTTGCTTTGAGGATGTTGATAGAGAAGTACAGAGAAGGCCAGAGGGAGCTGCATTGTGTTTTTGTAGATCTGGAGAAAGCTTATGACAGGGTGCCCAGAGAGGAACTGTGGTATTGTATGAGGAAGTCTGGAGTGGCAGAGAAGTATGTTAGAGCGGTGCAGGACATGTATGAGGACTGTAAGACAGTGGTGAGGTGTGCTGTAGGTGTGACAGAGGAGTTCAAGGTGGAGGTGGGACTGCATCAGGGATCAGCTCTGAGCCCCTTCTTGTTCGCTATGGTGATGGACAGGCTGACAGACGAGGTTAGACAGGAATCTCCATGGACTATGATGTTTGCAGATGACATTGTGATCTGCAGTGAGAGTAGGGAAGAGGTGGAGGAGAAGCTAGAGAGGTGGAGGTTTGTCCTGGAAAGGAGAGGGATGAAGGTTAGCCGCAGTAAGACAGAGTACATGTGTGTGAATGAGAGGGACCCAAGTGGAAGAGTGAGGTTACAGGGAGAAGAGATCAAGAAGGTGGAGGATTTTAAGTACTTGGGGTCAACAGTCCAGAGCAATGGAGAGTGGGGAAAAGAGGTGAAGAAGCGTGTCCAGGCAGGATGGAATGGGTGGAGAAAAGTGTCAGGTGTGATGTGTGATAGAAGAGTTTCAGCTAAAATGAAAGGAAAGGTGTACAAAACTGTGGTGAGACCAGCGATGTTGTTTGGTCTAGAGACAGTGTCACTGAGGAAAAGACAGGAGACAGAGCTGGAGGTAGCAGAGATGAAGATGCTGAGGTTCTCTCTGGGAGTGACCAGGAAGGATAGGATCAGGAATGAGTACATCAGAGGGACAGCACATGTTAGAGGTTTTGGAGATAAAGTCAGAGAGGCCAGACTGAGATGGTTTGGACATGTCCAGAGGAGAGATAGTGAATATATTGGTAGAAGGATGCTGAGTTTTGAACTGCCAGGCAGGAGGCCTAGAGGAAGACCAAAGAGGAGGTTTATGGATGTAGTGAAAGAGGACATGAAGGTAGTTGGTGTGAGAGAAGAGGATGCAGAAGACAGGGTTAGATGGAGGCGGTTGATTCGCTGTGGCGACCCCTGAAGGGAAAAGCCAAAAGGAAAAGAAGAAGAAGAAATAACTAAAACCAACTTAATCCATTCCAGCATAGTAGAAGAGCCCAAAAACCCGTAAATACTGATAAAAAAACAACATTTTTTTATCAACCAATAGATGTACATACATTAGCTGTGCATAATTAATTATAAATAAGTTATGTAAACAATGATAAAGTATGAGAAGAAATGCAAAAGTCACAGGCACATGCCTGCTCTATCTCTACTCCGTGAAAGAGAACGAGATCCAGTCTCAGCTGAGGTTGTATCCATTCACCAACACCTGGGAAAGAATGAGATGCTGTCTAAGCTGTATACACTGTCTAAGTTGTATACATCCACTAATTTGCAATGGTGTCCCAAAGCACGGCTCACATGTCCGATTTTGCTCGTATGCCGAACACAAATTTGGATAGCGGCACGGCTCATATTACGAGGTATTACTCCACTACTACTCTACTGTCTATGCATATATACATGCACACACACACGTACACACACACACACACACACACACACACACACACACACAAACATACACCGCGTATCTACTACTGAGGAAAAAGTTATTTCAGGCCAACTGATGGGGCAAAGGACAGCCATATGAGAGCGCTCTGCTAAAATTAACTTTGTTGCTAACTTTAAAAAAAAAGGATGCTGTCAGAAAAAAACATGCTATGCTAAAGCTCTGTGTGTGTGTGTGTGTGTGTGTGTGTGTGTGTGTGTGTGTGTGTGTGTGTGTGTGTGTGTGTGTGTGTTTGTGTGTGTATCTGTGCGTGCGCATGGGAGGGGGGGTTGCATTTAAAGAATATCTAGGACAAATTATAAGCTGCCATTCAGAAAAGCCCCCTCAAAAGCTGTCTGTGGTTTTATCTGTGATCGACAGGACTGATATTTACAGAGTCAACCTCAGACTTCAGTCTACGATCCTCACAGGGTGAAGCTTAGAGCTCAGCTAACATTAGCAATGCTAAGTCGACAGCTTTTCTGCATTTGTCTCACTGTTACTCGGATAGGCATCAAAAGTGGCCATAAAAGACAGACCTGTTTAAAGAGGGATGTTAGGTGCAGGACTTTAGGACTATGTTTGTACAGGTTTCCCACTAACAATGGGCTGCTTCACCCAAAAACTAGGCATTAAAGCTACAGTAGGTGATGTTTCAAAAAATAATATACTATGACGAAATAGTAATTCTGATGCCATTTACAAGATTCCACTGCACCTGAATCTAAACTACTAATCGGAGCCAGAAGAACTCCTTGATCTTAAGTAGAAAGAGTAGAATTACAAAATCTGGTTTAACCCATGTACAGTTAAACTGACTACTGATGTATAAATCTTGGAGTTATCACTTTTTGGGGTATTTCTGTCTTGTGTGTTGGAAAACTGCAAGTCAGCACTGTCTGAGAAAAACGGATAAAATCAGACTTTTTGCAGTCATCCGCTACGTCGGTCTAAAGGCTCTCATCTTTGAAGGAGGTCGACTAGGACAAGGTGGCAACATGCAGGGAAAATGCTGCTTATGGTAAAAAAAATGAATTGGTTAATTAATATACACATTTCTGTGTACATGCATGAATGCCTGTGGTTGAGTGGGGTGGGCTTGGGATGTGTGTTTTTATCCAAAATGGACACAAAAAACAAGAAACCTGTCTTGTTTTCTTTGCTGAAACTACAATAAGCAATAGTTTGTGCCTGTGCACTGAGCGCTGTGGCTGAGGAGCTGACCACAACAGGGATTCCACTTAATGATCTGACTTTAGGCTATTTCACACAGGCATTGCATAATCGAGCTGCAACAAAGACAGTTCTCTACGCTGCTTTTATGCACACCGAACAAACCACCTGCTGCACAGCTCTACACCGGTATTTGATTTTTAGATAGCATGCTGGCATCGGAAAGCAAAAGATGTATGATGTACTGTATAATCGTCTGCTTATTCTGACATTTTACAAATGTTTTAAGCAACACTTTTTAAACAACTAAATAGCATGGCAACGAAAGTCTTCAACTTTTCCCGTTACATAGCGGCTGATTTTATCCTCTGCATGACGGGCAACAAACCACTGACCATCGCTTCATTTGAAGACCATTCCAGTTGACTTTCTCATCATCTCATCAGGTCTGTATATTTTTTACAGACATGGATTCTAAGCTGTTATTACCTCTGCTGGATCACTTAATGGTGAGGTGCCATGAGGGTGAAACAGTCCCACCCTGAACAGGCTTCAGGCTTCACTGGGCTTCTGACATCTGCATTTGCTTTCCATGCTTTGCCAGAATAATCTATGAGATTTACAGTTTAGAACTATTTTCTGGGAAATGTTCTGGAAGAATTCTCCTCTTTAAATTCAGTAAATGCTTGCAACGATGTTTCTAGAGAGAGAGGTGAATACGTTCATATGCATTTGTGTGCTTTCAGGAAATATTGAGGGTCACTGGGGTCACTGATGCATTGTAATACTTCCTACTATATGCAACCACTTGTACCCACTTGTCAGTTTTTTATTTGCTCACATTTTCACTCCGTCTGTTCACCTCTATAACCCCCATTACCCCTCTGTGCTGACAGAGAGCTTTTCGAGTCCATGCACCTAAAAAGGCTCTTATGCAGCCTCCCAAATGCTGACGTGCTCAGAGACTTTCCTACCCTCGTCGCTGTTTTTTTTTCTTCGTTCCGATCCTGTATTGCTCACCTTGCCCTATCTCTGTGTCATTCTGCAGCTTTCTCTGTCATCAAAATGAACTATGAGTCACTTTCCTGTGCGTTCCATCTCCGGAGGCACACTGCAAAGTTTGCCTCAGCTTCAATCTGGTAAATACTGCAATGAAAAGTGAGAAAAAGCACTGCTGAGTCCACAATCCATTAGAAACATTGATGGGAACACTGGACATTAGACAGCAGTAACAGCACATTGCAGTCTATAGAAGTTACCAAATATCAGCAGCCACATGATAAAGACACAGTCATTGTCATTGTGCAAAATTATGAAGCAGTATTTTTTATGAGTTCTTTCCCATATCCATGGAAAGTCATTTGAGTATGTTTGCAGGCTTCTCTCAAATGAGACTTTTATGTACAGTTCTCTTCTTGATTCTGTTCCTACACTCCTTTGTGTGTTTCTCCACATACTGAGATTGAATGTGAGTTTTCACAGAAAATGTATAGCGAAAGTCACTTTTGGATAATTGTTTATATTGTTTTATTTTTTACTGGGCCTGGAGAGACAAGTTACTCCCCTAAGCTGACTGACCCCCTAAATGTAAGCTGGTATTGATTGTCCTTCCTCGGGCTTTTCATCCTCCTTGCAGAGGACACATTAAATGTGTTATAAGTCATTAAGAGCTCCAGGCCTCAAATCTCACCTGTCTAACTTGGAACATATTGACATATTGTGCGCTGACAAACTTATTTTTGAACATAGCCTCTAGGTGTGTACTGATGCCTGCACAGTGTGCTGTGTATGTGTGTGTGTGTGTGTGTTTTCCACAATTTAGTTTCTACTGCGCTGAACATTGTGGAGCATGTGTCTGTATATGGCTGTGTGGGGTACATGCAGAGACATTGAGTATGTGTGTGTTTGTGTGTGTCTGTGTGTGTGTGTGTGTGTGTGTGTGTGTGTGTGTGTGTGTGTGTGTGTGTGTGTGTGTGTGTACAGGGAACAGACTCGTCTGTCTGCTACCCTGGGGGTTCAGAGCCCATTTCCTGTTGTGCATTGTGATAAGTTTCTCTGTCAGATCCTCCCAGCAACACTATATTTCTGATAAGCTCTACTGCTAGTTTTCCCGACCTCTGGCACAGAGATCAATTTGAGATTGATTCAGAATGCCCTGCTGGGCCAAGCTGGAAGATCAATTTGAGATGGATTGTTCACACCAGGGGGTCAATGACACACAGTGCAGTGCTCACTTGCTATCCCTCCTTTGCTTTCTTTACCTCTCACGCTTTCAGACTGTTCTTATTTCTTTCTCTCTCTATGCGTTACACTCTACTTCCACTCCTCTCTCAATTGTTTCACACTTGTTTCTATACAGTTACTCTACATTACCAGGTGTGCCTCTCACCCTTGTTGTATAAATCTTTATTCATGTCTCCTTTTTATTTCCTCCTACATGCTTCCCTTACTTTTCTCCTCCCAGCTAGAAGTAGGCAGTTGGGATAGAGATGACTTCATTAGCAGAAGGACCAACCGCTGTAGCGTGATAAGCCTGCAGGACAGAAGAGATAACTCATCTGGCTCGGTAATGCATACATCCACAGAATATATGGATATAACCAACACCGCCCTTACGCATCCACACATGCGTGCACATACACAAACATACATACACATTGTGTGACAGTGAAAACATTTTTATTTTCTCTGTTAAGTGATCTTGATCCGTCTTGCTGCATTACCTAGAGCCAGTGGGTTTGCTCTTGGTTTATTGTTCTGTGGAGCAGTAGCTGTAGTCATGATTCACCACCAAGTCATGACCTTTCTCCATAGAGCATCATGTCTCAAGAAACCAGTAATAACCCTTATCCTACCTCTTAATACAAGTATTTTCTCATTCTCTAACCACCTGTCTCCTATCTTTAGTTGTTCTCTGCCGCCTCACAGAGCTTTGGCAGTAGACCTGAAACCGGCAGACGCACTCACCTCCTTTCTCTGCACCTGACCTTTTCCCCAGCAGTACATCCACCTCTGACTGCACTGACCTTTACCTAAGATAAAAACCCCATCATCTCTCTCAGGAATGGACTGCAGACTCCAAATATTTGAGGATAAAGTGGAAACAGAATGTCAGTTGGTGTTGATGACTGGTTCGTGAGTTAAAAACCTGACATTTTCTTTCCAATCACCGTCTGTCAAGCTCTTACTCAGATAGTTTGTGAGTTCGTTTGATTCAACTGAGCTTTATGTGTTGTTTGCAGAATCCCTAAGCGAACTGTTTATAGGAGTGTTGTCAATTGCTTGAATGGTATTGTTTGATTAATTACCAATAAATCCATTAGTATTTGCTCCCTTGTACTTTGT
Organism: Antennarius maculatus; assembly: GCA_013358685.1. Taxonomy (NCBI): domain Eukaryota; kingdom Metazoa; phylum Chordata; class Actinopteri; order Lophiiformes; family Antennariidae; genus Antennarius; species Antennarius maculatus. The sequence continues at coordinate 16,046,350 of CM023606.1, forward strand.
CAGGAAGCAAAAACAAATGCAAAATTGGTATTGGAATGAAGACATACATGACAATTGGATTATCATCTTTGATTAGAAGTAGAATGACTTTATTAAAAACTGTCAGACAGTGTTTATGACAGAGCGACTGTTTTATTAAACGTATTTGTCAGATGGTAGGGCTATCACTACACCTGCGTGGCTCCAACCTTCAACTGAGGTTGGTATGTCTAACTTGTGCTTCTGCTGTGTGCCATGGTTCAGTGTTGGTCCTCTGATGCTCTTCTGTGCTGGGATGTGGCAGGAGGAGAGGCCGAACTTGTGGGCGGAGCCTTATCTCTACACCTGCTGTTCCTCTCAATATCTAGACTTGATCGGGCTGAATAGCCTGAGGCTCCTTAAGCCGGGTTCTCTTTTGGTTCTGGGCCAGATTGTTTTGTACTCATGCCCTTGCCTCTAGTTTTTTGGACTTCTTGAGTCTTGTGTTTCCTAGTGATGGGCAGATTAAGCCCCATGAAGCATTGAAGCTTTTCATCCAATCGGTTCACTCAGATTCAAAGCTTCTTGAGGCTTCATTTGTTCTACTACAACATCTACTGGATGCTAAAATATCAGTTGGCATGAGTTTGAAGTGTGTGGCATTTTGCAGAAAGCCTGTGAATAAAAATGTCAGCAAAACAAAGAAGTATGCAAAACATATATATTTTAGTGATGGCAGTATACTGTGTGTGTGTGTGTGTGTGTGTGTGTGTGTGTGTGTGTGTGTGTGTGTGTGTGTGTGTGTGTGTGTGTGTGTGTGAGTGTGTGTGTGTGTGTGTGTGTGTGTGTGTGTGTGTGTGTGTGTGTGTGTGTAAAAAACAAAAAATCAAGTACATAAATCTATTCATAATTAGAAATTAGTTTTGTTTAACTCCAAATACTTGCACACACATACACACACGCACACACACACACACACACACACACATACACACACACTGGCAGTATGGAAAATGATCATTTGGACATGAGGAAAATGAAAATACAGTAAACATGTACAGTGAGGGGAGGCGGGTTGGGGTTGGGGTGTGGACAATGATTGTACTTTTGTAACGATGAGGTATAGCCAGTGATTATGCTTGGGTCATATCATTGGTTTTTATTTACAAACAACATTTTTGTCCACTGTGGTAGGTATTAGGTGATTTCTTTTTTTTGACAATATTGTAACAATACCTCAGCGTCATGAATACAGACAAAGATGACGACTTCAGACTCCTTTCGTGAGCTTTTAACGAACACGTCCAGTCTGAACCATTAACTATCACGAACTAACTCAACTCCTGCTCAGCACTCACCTTTCATACTCACACTCCCCCCCCTCTCAAGTCTCGCGACATGCAGAACACACACACATCCGAACACACACACACAACAGAACAGAAAGGTTATCACAATATTTTCCCTGCTTTAGAAAACACACGACTCATATCACTGTCAACACTGGCGGCACAATCCATACCACTACCTGAATCAGCCACATGGTATCAGCCGGGCAGCGAGGCTTCGGACGTCATCATTTTCAGCTCTTCTCTTAGATGAAGCAAGCCTCGATACACGCTTCGCGGGAACGCCCCCTCCCCTACTCGGCACATGCTTTGAAGCCTCGAGACGGAATATCACATCACTAGTGTTTCCTTTATTTTTGATTTAACTGACAATGGACGTAAACTCCACCGGCGTCCTGCGTTTGGGTCCTAATCCTGCTTGTGGCACTGTGCTGATGTTGACTTCAGTGGGACAAAGCTGAAGTTTAACACATGGTACATTCAGGACAAGTGGCTTGTCATGTTGATCATGAGAGCCACCCTGAGCTGTCAACTCCTCTGTGTTTGGAGGACAACGTGATTACCCCCTATGTGACAGCACAAGCCATGCCTGAATGGTAAAATTCTTGCTGGTGCTGATCGTACTGTTGGCAGTGTTGAATATTATTTTTGATAATGCAATGACATCTAGCAAGTCATTGCATTATTGGCAAACAACATTTGTTTCACTTTAGCTTGCCTTTCATCCTATGTGGGGCGGGGGGTCTCATTATTTTGCTATATGTGTAATATCACAGCTGGCTGGAATTACAGGAAGGAACTGCAGTCAAACTTCGAAATTTGATTCATTCGCTTTAATCAAAACTTAGCTGTGAGTGGTTAAGTGCTAACAGTCTTATATACAGTATGTGTGTGTAATGTGAGGCATGCATGCGGCTGCTCTACCATGAAAACCCATTCCATGAAGCTCCTGGTACACTGTTTCTGTGCTGATGTAAATGTCAGAGGAAGTTTGGAACTCAACCAACAGAGTGGGTGATTTTCAAACACTAAGCATCTAAGGACTTGGTGACCCTGCTCTGTGACTTAACATGGCCTGATGCTTTGTAGTTGAGTTTCTGTTGTTCCTGAATGTTTCCACAATTCAATAATACCATTTACAGATGACTGTGAAAAATCCAGCAGGTAAGAAATTTCATGTGGTGATGTATCAAAAAGATGACGTTCAATGTTTACTTGCTACTTACTCTACTTGGTACTGATTTTTATACAGCTGTGGCAGTGGGTCTGAGTGAAAATCTTGAATTCATTAATGAAGTGCGTTCTAATACTTTTGCCCATGTACACATATGCGGGTGAAAGATTTGCAGGATTTCTTGATGTCTGCCACTTCCTCTATCTAATGGTAATGCATCTCACAGAGGGTCTTGATCTTCCTCAGTTCTTTCTCTTCATCATCATCATCATCTGTCTACTGCTGCCTAGGGCACTCTCATGGAAATTCATGCCAGGGGGCCATCTTCTTGATATATTCATGAATTGTCCTTGTTTTATACTGGATTGATGATAGGGCACTCACCAATCCTCACTCTTCCTCTTTATGATGCTCATACAACCGCAGATCTCTGGACTTTGAGAAGTTGTCAATCAGAATGAGTGGCATTTAGTTCATCTAGGGGCCACATTTCAATTCCAGGTGGGTATCTGACAGGTGGGGCACACATGTTGAGGTAAGAGGTATCTTGTTATGGTACCCATTAACCTGTTTGGAGGTCAGTCCAGTTGGTATACCAGTTGGTCCGCCTAGTCTTCGAGTCTTGGTTTCCTGTTCTGTGGACCATTAGCCTACTGTTGAAAACATCATGCCATGTTTGCCATGCCATGTTTGCTGCTGTATGCTGAACATACCATTACTTGTGAGCACTGCCCTAGTAAGGAATCTTTTTGCTTTGATACAATAATTTGAACATCAGTTTTATCAAGTTAATAATTAAAGGAATTCTGCCACATTAGGACAGCAAAGTCTAATGGGGTAAAACACAACTTGTTAAGACATGTTCTGAGAAATTAGCCTGGTAAAGTACTGCCAAAAGAGAAAAATGACCCAGCTCTCTTGACAAACTTCTTGTTCACATATCCATATTTATATCAGTCATCGGCCTATTAGCAGATTGTAGCACCTGTGATACACTGCAATATACTGTATATAGGACGCCAACAACTGTTATACAATGGACAACTGGACTGTTTAAATTCTGATCTTTCACCTGTCCTGCCCCTGTTAGGCTGTGTGAGCCAAAATGACAAATGGGGCAACTGCACCATTTCCAGCTCAACATAAACTCCTCTTTGAGAGACTATTAAAAAAGTGAAGCACATGGAGAAAGTCGACTAAAATATCATAGTCCAGATGCTCAGTCATTCTGTATGCAGGGCAGTCCTCTCTTCACTAACGTAAAATGGAGCACATAATAAAATTAGCACCGTGGTGACCTAAACACTGACTGCAATGACCTAAACACATTCAATGAAGAACCCAGTACAGCCAAAAAACTGACTCAGTTAAAGACAATTGTAGAGAATCTAAAGTTTGGTCAAGTAAGTTTGCTCAAAACATAACAGAGTGAGAGCTGAGCCGTGAATGTTAATTTCCTTGAAAACCAATTTCCAGAAATAATAAATCTGGGAATTTTAATACAGTTAATTATTTTGTGAAGAAATAAGGAAAGTTCAGTGACGAGGACTTATTCCTCCCTACACTTATGCCATAGTTTTGTTGAAATTCCCATTCATCTAGGTCATAGTAATATTGAAGGATGAATATGGAGCAAGTGGACTTCTTTTTGGGGTTCATTTTCAGAAGAGGTCGTTAATAAATTCACAGTTATTAAGGTCAAATTTTTTGCAGTTGGCTAAAAAATTTTTGGAAAATCTGCCCCCTGCAGAGTATCTAGAGATATGAAGAGTAGCTAGGGATGTTAAAGTGGTCCTATTATGAAAAACACATTTTTTCAGGTCTCTACATATACATACATAGTGGTCCTCCCTAACCCCACCGAATCCTAGAATCTGGAAAACAAACTCTTCCTGCATAGATAGATATTTGGAATCTTTTGGATTAATGGCTGGACAGAATCAAAAACGATCAGATTTATAAATCCCCGAACCTTACGTCATCTCCGGGGTGATTGATAGACTGAATTGACCAATCCTGAGTCATATATTATTGTCCACCTGGATATGGGCGTGGTCATCCCCAGGAAGGAGTTTGCACAGACTTTGGTAGCAATGTGTGGTGATGTCATAGCTCAGAGCTACACACTGAAAGTTCCTCACAAGCTGTGAAAGTCATCTAGCATTTGGCTAACTAGTTAGCTTTGCTTCAGTCATATGTGTGCGTGTCCACTAAAGGTGTATCCTCATCGACATAGCGAACACAGCTACGTATATCCACACCGCTCATAAACAAACAGCCCCAGCCTTTATTTACAGCCTAACAGATATTCACTGCCACCAGTCAAGGGTTAGTTCAACTGACATAAAGCCTGCATGTGAAATAATCCAGGGAGAAATCAAGAGGTGAAATTATCATTTCATTCCCAGCTTGTGAGAGACAAAGGCTGGATACGTTCACAAACACACACACACGCACGCACGCACTCACGCACGCACGCACGCAGGCAGGCAGGCAGACAGAGAGAGAGAAAGAGAGAGAGAGACAGACAGAGAGAGAGAGAACATTTTTATCTTTTTTCGTTTCTCATGAGTAAAATGCTATATTGACATAGGTTAGTGGACGCAGAAAAAGTGGAGACGGCATCCAACAGCCAACAGTTCAGTATACAGTACTCATCCGCTTTGTATTACAATTTACCGGTAACTTAGCTGCTTTCCGGCGGTAGCTTTGCTGCTCAGTGTTTTTAGCTAGCGATTGCACATTGTCCATGACGATTGTTGGGAAACAGCTTTTATTACGTCCTGTCAAACATCGGTTGTCGTCTCCATTGGTTTTTGTCCCATTTGCAAACACTGTGTTTTAAATTCTACACGATGCTTACTGAAGGTCTCAGTAGGATCAGTGTGGATGTCGTGTACTGTTTAACAACGGAGTAACGTTCAGCTGAAAGCAGCTTCATGCTCAGCGCAGAGAAATCAAGTTATTAACAAGGAAGACAAACACAAGAAAAATAACACAAGGAAACAACACAACACAAGAAAAACACAAGAAAAATAAGAGCAACACAAGAAAAATAAGAGCAAAATACGAAGTAACGACGCTACTGAAAGAAAAGTTTCAGACTGTCGACCGCTTCGGCACTGGATCAAAATAAAACGCCCGTAAACGCATAGGGGTAGTGAGTTGTTGATAGAGCATGCTCAGAGGGGGGAGGGGGGTGGAGATAGGGACCTCAGAGCCATGCCCCCCTTAAAACCAAGGTTTTCAGGGCGGAGGTGATTTTATCAATATTCAATGAAAGATAATGAGGACCACGCACACTTTGGGGCAAGACATTTCAAATGCGGTGTAGTTGGACATCCGGAAGCTGAATGACATGAATTAAAAAAAGCATGATATGGGACCTTTAAGAGTAGCTAGGGATGTTAAGAGCAGCTATTCACAGTTAAGCATACATCTATGCTGAAAATCCTCAGCGGCAAATTTGCCAGAGAACTGTGGAATAACAGTGATATTGAGTATCACCTTGTAGAGGTTTGTTTTTTGGACTGTGCCGACATGACACATCTCACAATTCATTATATCTCACTGCACTGCAGATGTACCTACAACTCAGCAACAAAAATAAAACCAATTAAAACCCTTGCACAGGGCTTGTTCACATCAGGTGAGGTGATCATCAGCATGTGACACCGTCACTGTACGCACATCACTTCTGTACACCTTGATGTAAACACGGCCTTATTTGTATGCATTAGAGACACTGGCTTCTCTTATACAACATAAGAATTTTGGATCACATTGAAGTATTGACAGTAGAGTTGCAACAATGAAATTATAGTGTATTATGATCTTTCTCAATAATACTGAAACTACAAAAACAGCAGCTTTTATCACAGATGAGCTATTGGTCTGTGATGAAGCTGGTAAAGCAACAGCTGATGTGCAACCTGTGGCATCACTTAGAAACTTAGAAAGCTATTTCCATTTGATTCTGGTAGTATTTGTTTAACAGCTTCTTTACGAGGGAAGGCTTTTTGCACTCTATGAAAATGTCAAGGTAACATCTCTCACAAACTAGCTTGTCACAAAAATCCAGGGTTGTTTTCGTGAATACAAATGGTCACATTATTATAAAGATTGCCAGGTTGGAAATACAGAAATAGTTTGCGTAAACCTGATGACAAAGAGGGACATGGGTTTACGAAACATTTATTGAAACTCCAATAAGGCGCCTGGAGACTCAAAAACCAATTGTCTGTCATCATTTGGCAGCTACAATTGCTTTTAGTATTTTCTGCCTTGTGTTACATGAGGTCACAATCTCTTCTATTGGAATGTGAGGTCTTCACTCGTGTTCAGGACACCTCTCTATGTTATAAAATTTAGATAAAATTATATTTCACCAACTAACCAGTAAACCAACTATCTATACAATGACACACTTTCATGGTCAGCCATGAAAAAATATTTCTCTATTCTTTTGCTACTGTTGAGTGCACCCTTCACCTTCAGGTCACCACCCAGTCTTTACAAAGCCACCAGCTTCTTTATTTCATCAGTCTCAATAAATCTCAGCAGAGCCAACAGCCACCACCACCACTGAAATTTTGACTCCATGGAGGGATTTTTTATTGATGCTGCTGCTCAGGGTGGATGCCCTTTGATCACAATCTCCACAATGGATCTAACTGCCAAATTAAGGGTAATTATTACATCTTTTTCTGCTGCCACAAGTGATGATCCTTTCTTCATTCACTTGTGTGTAATTTTGCTCTGTATCATTGACCACATTAACAGGGTGAAGAGACAAAGTAAGAAGTGACAGATTGAAGTCTCTCATTACAGAAGCCTTTTCTTCTGGATAACTCGTACGGCTATTTAAATAATAATATAAGACCACACACACATACATCACTGGGTCTACTTTGGCACCTGAGCCTCATTATATAGGCCACTCAATACAGTGATCTTTAGTGTTAGTGCAATGAAGCAGACAGAGGCCACGGCTGCAGCAGCAGCATCTGGGCTGTGAAATGCTCGGAACTCTCTCTACCCCATCCCTCCATCCACAGCTGGGGCTTGCCAAGCTAGGGGGGGAGATGTGACAGCCAGAATGCACAGATGATAAATAATGACAAAACCTTTATGTTACAAGGGTCAATCTTGAGCAGATGGCCCACGGGAGGCATATGAGAGAATGGCTGTTTGCGAAAAGAAAGAGAAGAGGAAACTGTGGCAGCTACTATGAGACAAGAGCTTACTTGAACTACATTCATACATTAACTACAATAGAACAGTTAGCTGTTGAGATTTGGGGAAAATCTTTACCTTAACTCGATAATCCTGGTAATAGTAATTCAGAAATGCTGGCACCCTATGTGTTACGTAACCAGATTAAACTACCGTAGTTTAGCATCCCAAATGTGAGTGGGAAATTCTGCTTGCAAAGTAATCAAGGCCACAGGCATTAGTGTTTGTTTTCCAGTGTTTTGAGATCAGAAGCAGAGCAGTATCAGGGCATACTGCTGCCATCAGCGCAGAATATGATTATCAGAATTAGGAAAGACAGATTATCAGTCGCCATCTTGCTATGATTTATATTTGTGACTTAAAACTGTTCTGCTCTGCTGTTTCTGGGAAATTATCATGCATAATAACTTGTCTTTTAAGTCAATTAATTTTTCCAAGAACTCTAAATCTGTGACATGATACACTGGGAAGTCTTACAAAAACTGATGTTCACAATTTGGAAAGCCCATATGTATTACTGAAGAATGGCCATAATTGTGTACACGCATTCATGTTTCCCTAAACATCAACCATCAATAGTGACTAAATGCCTTCAACAACAACTGCAACTATACTGTAATGTTGGCCCATGCTGAAACTAACATTTACCCTGATAATAGCCTTAAAGAGATGCTTGTAAGGCTACATGGAAGTTATTTAAAAACTGGTTCTGTTCTTCATGTATAAATGTAAGCTCCATAAATAAAAAGAAAAAGAATCAGGCAGGGCTGGGCTATATCTGGATTGATAACTCAGGTGTGTTACGTAGTTAGTCATAGGCCCCGTCCACACAATGCCAGAACTTTTTGAAAAAGCAACTTTTTTGTTGCGTTTACGCCTTCCGTCCACACAACAACGCAGATATCCGGAACGAAAACGCAACTTTTTGAAAACGCTGGCCTAGGTGGATTTTTTTTTAAAACGCTGGGCCTGCGTTGTCGTGTGGATGGTGTATCTGCAACTTTTTAAAAATGCTGACGTCTTGCCTGCGACGAAAACTGCTGTGACGTCATATTTATGGGCCCTTGTGTACAAACATGATGGATGTACGAACCTCGTTGATGGCAGCATTCTTGCAGGCGTTTTGTGACAACAAAACACGGAGGATTCCTATTGGATAAAATTTGACTCAATACTGCCACCACATGGTTTGACATGCTTATAGCCGTCTTCGAAAACACATGTATGCGTTTACGTGTGGACGGAGATTTTTTTGAAAATGCTGTCGTGTGGATGCGAATCGTTTTTGATGCGTTTCCAAAAAGTTGCATTTTCACAAAAATCCGTCATCATGTGGACGGGGCCATAGTGAGGGTGTGTGCGTGTTATACAACTAACCTCATTAATGCATGGCTGCACTCTGCTGAATAACCACAGGGTGCAATGATTCTGTGAGGGTTTGAGGTTTCGGCATGGTCAGAGGGAGTGGGGGAGGGGACACAGGCAGGAAGCTGGATTAACTGTTTTGAGGGACATGCAAAGAAAATAATAAACAGCATCCCTTACTGCAGTATTTACACCTCTACATACTTCTGTCCGATATAATAAAACCTGATAAAGAAAATGGAACTGCAGCAGGAAAGCAAAAAATATCCATTTTTGGGGTTGAGCTGGGAAGTCTGCAGCTGAAGCTGATTGGGCTCGCAGCAAGGAAGCCAGCAGTGGTATTATTTCGTCTGTTTGTTATTTCCTGTTCTCTTCGTTTCCTATTCTCTATTCTGCCCTACAAAATATTTCAATAATATTTGGCAATATACTCACTCCATTGGCTTTAATGTGAGTACCTCAGCTCTCACTATCTACCATGTCAGCAAAAAACTTCTGTGCTCTTTTTGGTAAAACAAATCTAAACTGTTTTATGACATCTGTGGAAAGGAAACTTTTCCAGGAACCGAATGAATATCAACGTTTTGTCATAATGTTTTCTTAGCACCTCAGATTTTGTTCCCTCATTCAAGGCTGTATTAAGGGCTACTGTATATGCAGGAGGAGAGCTGACAAATGAGTCTATGCATGAAGTCAGTCCTCAATATCTCCTGCCACATGGTACTGTTATGAATAAAGTGAAGTGACAATGGATGCAGATATTAATACGTTGATTTTTTGCCATTACTTTATTAATTCAGTCGTCTAAAGTAGAGAATACATCTATCTGCAAAATTTAATTATCCAATCATTGAGAGTTTTTATGAAAACATTCAATTTCAAGTGTGAATCATATACACCCCCATTCAGACAGACAACCCATTCATATATCCCCCCCCAGTCGGGGATAATAAGCACACACAGTGCTTTCTCTGGTTTATGCTCATTAGAGAAGCTCAGGCTACAGAGCTGTAGCTAGGAGAAGAAATACAGTTCAAGGAGAGCTGGAATTGGATGTAAGAGTAATGAAGTCGTGAACGAATTTAAACAAGTACACCCCCCCCGCCCTCTACTCCCCTCACACACTCCGTGCTAATGGTTAATGTTAGCACAGCTCCATAGTCCCATATTGAACCTCCAACAATAATCAGCTCCAGTCATATGTGTTCACTACATTAACAGATAGATTAAAATATTGACTGATGGAGACGGAACAGTTTGGTCAAAATCAATAACAGCTTACATTTGCAGCTGGTATGAAGCAAGCAGAAACCCAAGAAGCAATTCAGCATTGATTACAATACTGTCGTGGAACTGTTGAGTTAAACATAAAGACTTACAGCATTTATCTCTGAGACTGTATTGGTGTCTGTGTATGTATGTGTGTGTGTGTGTGTGTGTGTGTGTGTGTGTGTGTGTGTGTGTGTGTGTGTGCGCACGTGTGTGTTGGGTAGTGTACTCACCCATAAGTTGTAGTGCTGGCCCTCTTGCTTGCTGCCCTGGAACGGCTGGACTTCAACTCTCCACTCATGCTCATGTCTGGAAGAGCACACACTTCATGTAAGACCCAACACAATAGTGGTCCAAAGCACAGGGATGAGTTTTCAGGTTATTTAATATGCTGCAATACCCATACAGTGTCTGCTCATGTTTGTCTACAAACAATCTTTATAAACATTGCCAAAATGCTAATGACCAAAGGATAACACATAGACTAAGACTTATTGTTGATTTCTCCTGCCACTCCAAGCTAGCTGTTCATCTCCTTTTCTTTGTCTCCCATCTGCAAATGTACATCAGAGCCCAGTGGCACAGTCATACCTCGTCTCTACTTGTCTGTGTAAAAACCTCTGCTGAAAAACCTCTAACACACACGATCCAGGGAGGAAATTATCCAGTCGTCTTGATTACAGTACAGCCTGACAGATCGTGACTTGTGTTGGCCGTGGCTCAGCAGTGATTTACAAAAGTTGAGTGCAAAGGAGAGTAACCAAGTGAAGGAGTAAAGAGAGGTTGAGAGGAGGATGGACTGACATGGACAGATGGGCAGTGAATGGAGTGTGACTAGGCCGGCTGTACATACACACACAAACACACACACGTGACTGTCAAATAGCCGGAAGCTACAATTAATTAAGCGTGGATTTGGAAGTGTGAAAGGAAATTTATACATGTGAATTCCTTCACCAGAAATAATTTTCTGATAGTGTGTATTCAAACAGTGACCTGCTGAATGGCTTCTCTGCAGCTGGCAATGCCTCTGCAAGCAAAGACCTGACCTCTGCTACTGACAGGTTCACTGCTGCTAACCAGAGCCGTACACTGGAGTAGACAGGACCATAAAAAGAAGGGTGGATGGATGGATGATGGATGGATGGATGGATGGATATAACACTTGTAAAATGCTAAATGCAATGCTCAGACAATAATTTGGCGAGCATATACCACTTCCAACAAATTTCATGCAATCCATGACAAAGTTTATGTGTAATTGAGAAAAATTTTCAAAAATGTTTCACCATTCTGCCAAGTTTCATCGAAAACTGTCCAATAGTTTATACATAGCATTTAAAAACTGAAAATGTTGAAAGCAAAAAAAAATTCTTTCTCCACCTCATTTGCTGGATTGAAACGGGTCTTTGTTACACCACGTTTCATAAACCGCTCCCATGTCAAAAAGTCTTAAGGGATATTCAAAGACCAGAAAATGCCTCAGTTTATTTTAAATGATATCATACTATTACAAATATTAACTACATGAAAGAGCCATAACAGGAAGAGTGAAGGATGCTGCTGAGCACAGTTCTCTTGCACTGTGGGAGGGAAACCTCAGGAGGTAATCAAGACTGCCAAGTGGTAAACAAGGTCCCATACACTACAATCAACACATACACACACACACACACACACACACACACACACACACACACACACACACACACACGCACGCACACACGCACTCACACTTTTACGGATGGAGGAAATAATGGGATCACCCATAATTGTTTCTTTGATTGTCCACAAGGTCACACAAATGTAAAAGAATGACATTAGACCCATTAAAGTAAATTACCCGCAAACATTTAGCTGCGGTAGAATAGACTCAGACTCATCGATGTTCATTCATTAATTCATGTTCTTACCAGCTTCTTATGCATTTGCAGGTCATGGGGGTTGCTGAAGCCTATCTCAGTGGACTTAACGGGTGAGAGGCAGGGGACACTCCAGGTGCGACACCAGTGCACCACGGAGCCACAAAAACGACAAACAACCACTCACACACACACACACACACACACCTACAGACAATTTGGAACCGACCAAGTAACCTGATGTGCATGTTTCTGGAGGTGGGAGGAAGCCAGAGAACCTGGAGGGAACCCACACAGACATAGGGAGACCATGCAAACTCCACACAGGAGAGGTGTGTGGACCTGGAACTGTCTTGCTGTGAGGCGACAATGCTAAAAGCTGTGTCACTGTGCCACCCACTCATAGATGTTATGATGCAAATGAATTATGTTTGTCTGTGAAAGGTAAAACATTATATGTAGACTAAATAATTAAGAAATCCAGATCTGTCATTATTGAAAATTACATTTTTGTGAAAAACTCATAAATTACTGATGATAAACTCATGATTCCAAGCACTAGGAATAACTTTCCGAGGTCAAATGATTTGAGTTGTACAATTTAATTTGGCATGAGGCAGAGCCAATTGAACTAATGTTATTGTGGCAATATCATCATTTTGTGTGCTATGCTATGACAGAATAAACGATAATCCCCTTCATGGTGACACAAAATGGAATGCATATATTACGAATGTGCCCAATCCTTTTTGCCAAGTCCAAAACACAGGTGGAAAATGCATTTTTAAATGTCCCATATTATGTTTTTTTGACTTAATGTCATTGAGCTGCCAGATGTCCAGCTAGACTATTCCAAATATTTGACACAAAGAGATCTTTGGTCCTAAATACAGCTTTTTAAAATCACTCATCTGAGCTCCTCACAAAACGCTCATGAGCTGTAATATGCTAATGAGCTCCGTTGGTCACCTGGGTCACGCCCCTCTGAAGAAGAGCATTAGGCTGACGGGACACTGACTGGCATTAGATTTGTTATCACTATGACGTTCGGAGGCCCTATTGCATCACCTTACATTTTTGACCCCGAGTTGGACCCAGAAGCAGAGGCTCCTGAAGAGCCACCGACTGTGCGGCTGCAGCAGGACGTTTCTCAATGACAAGATGTAGTCTACCTGTGTGCTCCTACCTCCACTCTTACAGGTCACCCTATGTTCCTTCCTCTTCTGGAAGAAGAGCTGTTTCCATCCATTTTGCAAAGTAAACCACCATTTGTCCTTCTGCATTCCTCTCCTGGATACCAAACCTGCCCATCACCTCCTCATCACCTCTATTTCCTGTACTAACATGTCCATTGATGTCTGTACCAATGACAACTCTCTCACTTCTTGGTACGCTCTGCATTACTTCATCAAAGTCCAACCGGAATTTCTCCTTCTCCTCCAGCTCACCTCCTACCTGTGGAGCATACCCACTAGCAACACTGAACATCACACCTTCAATTTCTAGCTTCACACTCATCACTCTATCTGACACTCTTTTTACCTCAAGGACATGCCTAACAGGACCAAACTCCTCCTTCAAGATAACTCCTACTCCATTTCTCTTCCTATCTACACCATGATAGAACAACTTGAACTTCTAACCTTGCTACCTTTCCACCTGGTCTCCTGGACACACAGTATGTCTACCTTCCTCCTCTGCATCATGTCAACCAACTCTACTTTTTCCTGTCATAGTTCCAACGTTTAACATCCCTACTCTCAGTCCTATACTCTTGGCGTTCCTCTTCTCTCTCTTCCTACAAACACTTTCCTCCTCTCCGTCTTCGACCAACAGTAGTCCAATTTCCACCAGCACCCTGTGGGTGAACAGTACCGATGGCTGTCGTTATTAACCCGGGCCTCGACCAATCCGGTATGGAAGTCACAGATTTGATTCGCATGTTTGATTGGGCAAAACTTTTACGTCGCATGCCCTTCCTGACACAACCCTCTGTATTTATCCGGGCTTGGGACTGGTGCAATAAGACACTGCCTTGTGCCCTCTTTTGGCTACACTGTGTGCCTCAACGTGTACACTCTACAAATGATTGGTCAGATACAGACGGCTGAGCATCGGCCTTTACGTCTGAGAAGAATACACTGGTAAGTCGTTCTTTGAAAAATGTCACAGAATAAAAACTATAGTTTTGTCTTATTTTGCTTCAGCAGGCATAACTTTGTTAATGCAGTAACACATGAGAAATATAAGTACAAAAAAGTCTAATATATTGTATTTGCGACCTCTCTATTTTTGTCTAATTAATTGACATGTTAAAAATGTTTTGGTATTCATGATCCATTTATGTTGATATATACATACATAAAAAAATACACCCAAAAACAATAATAAGACAATAACAATAATGAAAACACAGGGCCATTCTATCAGGAAATCAACAACAGTTGTAATATTCAGGACTGAAAACACTGTGAAATTAATAATTTTGTGTCCTTTTTCTGTAGACGTTTCAGATATTTGGCCTATTGCACTTTTGTTGGCTGGTGCTGGGGCTACTAAGGACGCACAACACGGGTCGTCACTCCAGTCTGTGTGATCCTCCGCATACACCGGGAGTTTCCTGATGACAAAGACCACTATGCTGGATTTAGAGTGAGCCTCGGTTGAACCTGGTCACATAGCTGGCAATGACCTCCTCCTTGTCCAGACGCTCATAATGGGCAGACAGATTCTCTGGGACAGGAATGGCCAACATCACATTTGTGTATGGCATGGGGTCCACCAAGACTAAATATGAGGTCCATCATGTCGGCTACAAAACCTGTTCAATAAAACAAAAAGATATATCTTTACTTTTCTTAATATTGTTTAATTTGTTTCTTTGTTTAGAAAAAATGTGTTCAAAATACATCCTAGTAATTTATTTATTTGTATGGTTACTTTTTATTGTGTTTTGTTGTGAGCAATTACCAGTATAATTTCAAAACATGTTTGTTTAAAATATTAAAATATTGTAACACTAACAGAATGTTGGCTCTTTCTTGTGAGGTTTGACTCTGCGCTGTCCCTTTAAAGCCTTTGGAAAGCGGATCTTGTAGAGGGATACACCTTCTTGGGTCTCGGCTTGTAGTCTGTCTGTGTTTTAATTGAAGTACATCACAGCCAGGTACAGTCTGGAAGTTCACAGAAGATAAAAATTAACAGATGATCATAATAAAACACAGTTTAGGCATGCACACATGTGTTGGATCGTGCATGCAAACATGCAATATGCAAACGCGAAACAAAGGACAACTCCCTACATAGCCAAGTAGAACTTGATCACTCATGCTAACAGACAACAGGAAAAAAGATAAAATATGAGACCAACTTATGTGCGTTGTAGCTAGATACTGTAGGTCCAGCACGCACACACATGTTGGAGCATGCACATACAAACGCAATACGCAAACGCAAAAGAAAACAGTACTACCTAATTAGCCAAGTAGAACTTGATCACACATGCTAACAGACAACTGCATAAAAGATAAATGTGGTGAGACTTACCTGTGACCCGGGTGGAGTTGTGTGGTCCCGTATAGTTGGGAGTGATCCTGTAATGAAGATCAGTTTCGAGGCAAAACCCCGTCTGTACTGACCCTCAGGTAAAACAGGCTGGAGTGAAGTGGTTCGTACACACAAATAAACGTGCAGGCAATGTAGCCAGCACATTACCATTAAAAATGAAATGCAACCACGGTCTCTTCTGTTCTTCTTTGGATGGGACAGAAAATAAGCAATTATGTTGCTTTGTACAGGCAACAACTGAGCAACTATGATGTCTGCCTCTGACGGATGCCATTTCAACAGACTGCTACCTAACCCCTGAGACAAAGAACTCCCCCACTGGGATAGCCTTGGGCATGTCAACCAATCAATATCGTCAAACACTCTGTCCAATCACAGAGTGCCCTTTATGACGTCACAGATACCAAAATCCGATCATTTTGATTCAATCCAGGCTATAAATCCCTAAAACTCCAAATATTTATTGATGCAGGGAGCGTTTGTTTACCAGATTGTAGGAGTTGGTTGGGTTAGGTAGGACCACTATATACTGTATATGTAGAGACCTGAAAAATTGTGATTTTCATAATAGGACCCCTTTTAACTTTTTACTTAATATGTTATTAAAAATATTATTAATAATTTTTAGGGTTAAAACAGAGTGTAAAACATTTGACTCAGACATGAATAAATGACAATTAATAATGACCACTCAGCTACACGTTCTGTCAAGACAGCTCGACATTTCACAGTCATCTCAACTGTCTTTCAAACTACGAGGAAAAATGACGAGAAATTATAATATAGTACCTCAGGCAGAAAGGTTAGACTGAGATGCCAGAGGTATGTAAGATGTTGGACAGCATAAAACAGTGTTTATGGTTTATGGTGCTTATGGGTAGTCAGAATCCGGTACATATCAAAAAACTAAACAGTAATGATCATATCACGCATCATATTATCAAACTGACAGATTGTTTGGAAAATCGGCACATAGGGCACCAGATGACACCCCAAGGTCACATGCAATTACCCATAATGAGTTATGAAGGCTGGGCCTCTGCTGTGGCATACAGTCTGTCACTGTGCTTTGTATCAGCGGATGTCAGGCTGAGTGTCAGACTGTCGCTCCACACAGAGTCAAAGGGGGAGCCAGCTTAATCACACAACAAAACACCGCAGTAACTACATAGAAAAGTCTTTTGGATTTTAAATTATTCTGAATCTTCACAGGAGGCAGTATGTGAGTGTTTCAACAGAGTGGAAAGCCTTTGATGACCCCAGTCTGTCAGCATCCACTCAGCTGAAGTGTCCTTCAACAGCTCTAGGTAAACTGCTCTGTCTGAACCTCTGCTTTCACCTCCCTGCCTACACTGAAAGCAAGTGTCTCTACCCAAGTCAGTTAAGTATTTTACTAACGCACCCTGAACATTACTGCTTTCATTTATGCTTCGGGTGATTCGTGTAAAAAACTGAAAGAATGAAACATTTAGACAGATGTGGAGAGAGTTCTGTACAGTTCAGCATGCATTATAAGTTTTCACAGATTTATTGCAAGCAGATTCCGCTCAACCCTAAACAGCCGTGTACACACACACACACGTTCGCGTGCACGCACGCTCGCATGCACACACACACACACACACACACACACACACACACACACACACACACACACACACACACACACACAGTTTTCCCCAGAATTTTATTTTTGCTGTCTGGATGAAAGCCAGCATAATCTTCTTTGAAAATAGCTAATGCTGTATTTTTTGTTTATCTGTACATTTGAAGTGATTTGTGATTGATGGGGAAATAACAAGATCAGATTAGACACAAACATTGCAAACTTTTCTGTTTTCTTCGTGATGTTTTTATTCTTCCTGTGATCCATTGATTTGCATTTATAATTTTTCAAGATATTAAAAATATCCATTCATCTTCGAAACCCGCTTTATCTGCTGTGGCAGATCACTTCGTGCTGGAGCCTATCCCAGTGGACTGGCGGCTTGAGGCAGGGGACGCTCCGAGCTCGATGCCAGTGCACCAGGGAGCCAGACATAAACACAGACAAACACACACACACACAATCAATTTAGGACTGACCAATTAACCTAAAGCGCACGTTTTTGGAGGTGGGAGGAAATTCGGAAAACCCGGAGAGAATCTACACAGACACTGAGAGAACATGCAAACTCCGCACAGAGCGGGATGCGAACCCGGAACCCCCTTGCTGTGCAGCAACAGTGCTACTCATTGCATCACCGTGCCGCTCTGTATTAAAAATAAAATGTTTAGATTTTCCATAAGAAAATCTAAATGTTTTTTACTAAATAAACTAAATTTACTAAATCAAACTAATTTCAGAACAGAAAGCAAATGCTTGAGCTGATGGCTGGTATGTCTTCATAGGCAATCTCAGAAAATATGTCAGAATAAATAAATATTTCACAAGAAACAAACAAATAAACAGATTAGATAACATAACGGTTTTAACCAGGAATAAATTGATTTTACTGTGACTAGCATTGTCAGACTGTTAATTTATACCTTGGTAAAAAAAATTATATTTTTGCATTGGTATCGTATATTTTCCTATATTACAAATCTTTCAAGCTAATTGATAATGACGTTGCTAGAACCAATTTTTTTTTTTTGCTTTTCTTAAGAAATATTATTTTAGTTGACGGTATGTAGATAAAACGTGTTTGCGTATGAGAAGTGTTGTTTTACTTAATTTTCACCTAAAATTTCAGATAAATCTATCATAGGTGTCATTTGGAACTACCATCTTGCTGTGCAGTGAAGTTAAACATATTCCGTCGAAGTCCTCTGCTCATTTTTACTTCACTTTAATTTTCTGGCTCTCGCATGTCGTAGTTCATTATTTAGATGTGGCAACCTATAACTAGGTTGGGAAATACAAAATATAAAGCACACCATGCATGACATTTGGTAACATGCTCTACATTCTGTTATACAGCGTATGATACATATGTCCTTAGGTCAAACATGAAGCTTAATATCCACTCAGGTCTAAAGGTGGGGAAATCAAACCAAATCAAATATGGATTAGAGTCACAAAACCATTTTAAAAAAAGAACAAAAAAAGCCAAATAAGAAAAATGACTTAAAATGCCAAATTAAGAGATTCTCTGTGGATCTCTGTTCCACAGCTGTAATAAAAGAAGTGAGTGAACCATTTTTGATTGTATGATTTTTGTTTAAGAGTCAAAAAACATAATCAAAATCCCAGCAAAGCACAGATGGACAGATTACTTTTACTTATACCAATCAGTCTGTTAACCCATGTTGTGAGCAGAGTATTTAAATGACATTTAAATGAGTGTGGAAATTGTCAGGTGGAGGTGTGTGTGAGCTTCAGGTTGAGCTTTGATCAGATGGATCCATGCAGTTTGGTTTGAAGTTGTTAGAAACACCTGAACGCTCCCCAAGCCTAACCCAAATTATCTCATGCACTGGGTCCTTTTCCAAACTACCATCTGATTAGATGAATGTGTCGGTACAGAAAAAGCCATTAAAAACCTCTGAGGCAAAAGTGAGAAAGAATGTGGGATTCAGGATGAAGTATCAAGCAAAAACAAGACAAGCAAAAACAGGCTGATCTATGAACAGCAAGGCTAATGGGGGGAAAGGGGAAAAGATGAGTGGGAGGACAAAAGAAATCTGTCAGCTACAGTGGAAAATACAGTCTTTCAGGATTGCGGTACTATATGCAAACATCCATTAATGCATGCATGAACACTCACACATAGAGATAAAGCCTGGTATACTCACATCTTGGACTGAACAGGGTCATATCAGGGATGTCAAACAAGCGGCAGACTGAGAGAACAGAGGCTAGCCGAGGATTTCTTTGCTTCTTCCTTGCAGCTGACTCTTTTTATGTCCTCTCTCCAGCGACTGTGTTTGTGTGTTTATTCAGGCTGCCGTTTGGCTTGACTGCTGTGATACTACTGAGTCATTAACAAACCAGCTAGAGAAGCACCAATGGGATGTACCAAATGTTTCCCTTTCACAGGGGTGGAAAGGGGTGCAGTGGATTATTCCATTTAAGTTGCAGGAGGATGTGATGAGTGTGCAGCTGGTTTCCCCTCAGCAACAGGAGCCTGACTGGAGCTCAGGGCTTACAAATTCCATCCATGCAGAGAGGAAGCTGCTGGAGTGTGGGCAAGTTGTACGTCTTTACTAATGTCATAGAAGAGCAACATGAGAAGCAGATGTGCACACAAGAACACACACTCGGATTTAATGACAGACGCATACACTTACAGGGGGGGGGGAGGCACTTGGCATGTTTTATGGGAGTTATTTATGTAGTAATTATTGTTTATCTTAAAGAAAAGCATCCAGTTAATCTTAAACACACTGAGGATATGTACACACGCACACACACACACACACACACACACACACACACACACACACACACACACACACACACAAAAGAGAAAAGCATAATTATGTAAGACAGCCACGAAGGGATAAAATATGAGTAGAACGTTTACTACTTCACTAGAGTATATTTAATGAACTAATGAATAACTAAACTAATAAATCTCCACACTAAACGTGAACCTTATTGAGCAGGTGAGCTCAGTGGAAACAGAAAATGAGGGTTGTATTACATCTCCACCAGCGTCAGCATTTGTACGTATCACAGCGATATTACCATCACCAAGATCTTAATTATAATTAATGCAGCGTCTGGAAACCTACCCAGCAGTATCCCACTTTACAAACTGCAAACTGTTCATACTGTCTAATCATTTTTCTAGCATGGTAGTTGGACAGAGAATATGCCTGAGGGTATTTAATCTTTCTGTGACTTTCATGTGGGTTTAATTAGCTTCTTTAACAGCCAACACAGGGTAAAACTGGCTGCAAGCCTAACTTTAATCTTAGTCAACTCTGAAATGATTATTACCTCTTTTCACACTACGCTTAACCCAGTGACAGTCGGATTACATCGTTAAACCTTGCATTTCAGTGTTCTCAGTCGTGTGACAAGGAGGAAATCAACTCGCATGTCCGAAAGGCACAATAAGCTAAGTAAGAAATACTTTTGTGTACCCATTTTATTATGAAGCACAAAGACATTTACAGTACATATACTATTAATGCTAATAAATAAGCAGCCCCCCCCCCCCCCCCAGTCTTCTGTGGCGCAGATTTCTATATGGTAAGAATTTGGTTAGTATTTTAAATGGAATATATAAATTTGGGATATGAGCACAAAGATGAAATGACAGTAAGATTGAGCATTTATGTATTTATATTTGCATGAATTCCATAAAACAAAACAAAAACTGAAAATAAACTGTATAAATCACAGCTTGTAAAAATTAATCAGCATCATTTTAACCTGAACACTGCAGTAATCAAAATAAATCCAGTACACGTATTTGAAGTGTTTTAGCACTGATGCACTTGGTGAGAAAATGTCAACAAAGTCGTATTCCTGGCCGGTGATCAGAAACATAAACAGGAAGGTTTCTGTGTCTGTGCAAGAGCACACAAAGCATAAATGTGCTTTCTAGATGAGGTCCATTTGGGAACAGAAAGAGTTAGTGGAGCAGAACCAGACTTGATGCAGCCCAGCTGACTCTAAACAGAACAGGCTGAAGCAGAGAAGTAACATTGCCCTGGAGGCTGAAGAGATGGCTGAATGGAGCTTAAAAGTACAGTGAAAATACAATACAACAGAAGAAACAATCAGAAAAATTAAACAGCTCTGAGTGACAGAGAGCAACATTTACTGATGTACCCAAGTTAAGTTATGACTGCCAATGTTTGTTTGTTTGTTTGTTTGTTTGTTTGTTTGGGCATCACCATGTCAACAATCCATTAGCAGTGATCTGACCATCACAAGCTGAAACCAAAGCTTTTATAGTTAAGGATTCATATCTTGAGGGTTAAACAAACATAATGGGGAAATTGGCCTCCACTGGTGGGGCTCTGTGCTCTCTGAGTGTTGTCTCTTTGAGGAATAGATTTATATTTGGATATATTTACAGATTCTGAAAATAAATAAATGTAAGTAAACCTTGTTGGTGCAACACAGGTGAGGGGTTTTGGCATGGGCCTAATGGATCTCAGTCCAATAGCTGTACAACTTTGGCTCATAGTCACTGAATGGAAGAACAGATATCTGTCTTAAATTATATTTTCAGTTAATCAGAAAACTTTTAAGTTCATGATTAGGATTAAAAACAATGCAAGCAGATGAACAATTTTTCCCATAGAAGTTTTGCTTTCTCACTATGTTGAGGGTATATCGCGTCTTGCAGCTATTGAGAATCTGCAGCTCAACCTTGGGTGATGGCAAAAAAAAAATGTTCTTTTCAATACTGTAGTACACAGATGGAATGATTCACAGTTATAGCGCAGCAGGAATTGACTTAGACATACAGTTCTTTAAAAGATTTAAAACCCAGTCTCCAGAATAACACCAATGTTTAGATGTACAGAATTCAGGTATCAGCAAATAGAACAGATTGTTGTTGTTTTTTTTTATCATCTTGAGATCATGTAGGCTGCTTCTGTTGTGAATATCCACTTTCTTTCTTGTTGAAAGTCAATCTAGCTCCTCCAGCAGTCTCCTTGAAACCAATTTAGACAAATGATGATGATCCAAACAAGATGGTATTTTCTCAAGTACAACAAAAGTGTCAGCATTCCTGATGCATTAATTGACAGCAAAAAAGAAACAAAAGGGATGTTTTGTGTTTTTTTCAAACGATTTGAGCATGTGCTCGTAATAATTGCAAATTAAAATTATTGGATGTTTTAGTTTAGGAAAAGATTTTGATGTGAGTGAATGCTTTTCCAGATGTGTATTTTAACTATGCATTAATGCATTTATGTTGAAATGATGATAACATGCCTGCAGAAAGTCATTTATCTAAGCTGACATACTCAAGCTGTGCTTAGCAAACTGATAATGTGATCACATACAAAGCATAAAGGTTGCGAGCTAAAGGCTGCTTATAGACTCTCTCGACGAAGCAGGCAGACATGCTGAGACTCAACAGTCAGCCAGTAATGACTGTAAACAACTAAACAAACAAAAAACACTAATATATAAGCTCTCAAAAAAATGGACGTATTCTTCCTGCATGGAAACATAACTGGCGGCAATGGAAACCAGAAACTGGACGGCCAGTAGCATTGAGCCGTTGACCCCATAATCCTGAAGCACTTCCTAAAGGATGCCTCACAGTACACGGAGGAACCTTTCTCCACATGTGGACTGGTTGAGTAAACTACCATGCACCCTCCAGCACCCTCCCAAGAGTGTAGAGCTGGTCCAGTGTTCCACAACCAGGGCGAAAACCGTTCCTCTTGGATCTGACGTTGTACTACCAGCCTGACTCTCCTCTATAGTACCCTGGAGTAGACTTTCCCTTGGAGGCTGAGCATTGTGATCCCTCTACAGTTGGATTCACTGGAGGGATTATATCACTCGGTTGGCTTGGGATCCCCCCCCAGAAGAGTTGTTGGAAGTGGCTGGGGAGACGTGTCTGGGCTTCCCTGCTGAAACTGCTGCCTCTGCGACCTGGATCCGCATAAGCGGTTGAAAACGAGAAAGAAAATGAAAATGAGGGGAACATAAATGGAGTCAAAAGTTTGCTTCTTTATTATTCAGTTGTGGATCTTGAGGACTCAGAAGACTGATCACCAAAATCCTTCTATTCTTGTTCTCATTCATGCTGGAGCCACTGACTGCTGCTGGATTCAGAGTGATTTAAATCCAAGTCACAGTTAGATCAGCATAAAGATTGAAATGCAAATCAGTTGAAGAGACAATCTCAAAACAAGACATCAAAAGGATAGAGCTCAGTATGAGCCACAGACACCGACAGATCGCAGCACATGGATATTCTGAATGAAAAATATCTGATATGCCCAAGATTATAACCCTAGTAGTACAAATAAGAAAACACCAGTAACAGTGACAATGTGTGTTCATTGTCACTGCATTCGCTTTATTTACCATTAATCGTTTTGCTTTTTAATACAGTAATTTTGTTCAGGAATTAAATTGATAATTCACACCTGAATATGAATTCATAAGTGATCTTCTCACAAACCAATTTACACTGGGTAACTGAGTGTTCCACAACCAGGTTTTTGCCCTGGTTGTGGAACACTCAGAATCGCAGCGGCTCAGACGTCACCAGGGTCAACAGGGTCCGCATCAATTGTTAGGGATCCAGGGCAAGCTGATGAGAAATGAGCTACTGGAACGAGACACACAGTGACAGCAGCATGAAAATGCAGAATTGTTGGAATGCTACTACTCAGGAGAGAAAGGGGATATGCAGAGAATGAGGGATCTATGGATACCTCGAAACCCACCATCAAGACTGACAAAGGAACAACTGTTCGCTCTGTGTTGAAGGAATACATGGAATAAATGTAACAAAACCTGCATGGTCTACACACATATACACACACAGACACACTGACACACACACACACACACACACACACACACACACACACACACACACACACACACACACACACACACACACACACACACACAGACACATACCCACCTCTCATGATTACTATCTCAGAGTGTTTACAACTAGATGGACGGATCACAACACCAACAACCAATGAAAATCATTGTTCATTGAAGTATTACTATATCTTGACATGATAATCTTCTTTTTAAATGCGCCACTGCTTTCCTTTCTCCTTCCACAGAGCACTGCAGACAGCTCATACATTATCATTGAGGGCCTTTTCTCTTTCCTTCCTCATCTATGTCACACCCGTTGACTTCTCCTTATGCGTCCTCCACAGCCAGTCTGTTTTCAGTTGGAGTGTGTAAATGTGAAAACCTCATTTTATTCTGATACTGGACCAGCAAATTCAATTGGACAGAGAACTACAGTCCAGGTGTGTCATCAGTGGTAAATAAATCAGGAAGGGTCCCATCAGTGTGACAGTTCCCAGGTGGTCAGATTTTCCCCTTTTCAGGCATTAGGTAACTGTTGCAGAGATGCAATATGGCCAAACCCATGATAAGATGCCTGCAGCCAGCCATACATTTTACAAGGCTTTAACTGACACCACACTCTCTCTGCTTTGCCATCAGCCCCCAGCTAATACACTTAATAGATTTTGTACACTAAAAATATTTGTAACTATTTGTCTTTCTTCATCCATAAAACAGGTGGGAAAAAATTACAATGTAGGCATCGCTATTGGAGGTTAAGATTACTTTTTTTATTTTAAGTGAGGAAAATTCAAAAAGTTTGAAAATTATCAATACAAAAAAATAAGTAATGAAAATTTTATAATGACTTTAAGGAGTGAGCTGGAACACATGATGAAGCTGAGCATCTACTTCACACAATCAACTGAGAACTGAGGACAGGAAGACACAAATTTAATACAAAAAATGAATGACAAGTAGTGACCAGGCACGGGTGCAAATAGTAAAAATCTGAATGGAGGGAAACTGGAACAAAAACAGGAAGTGGCATGAAGAACACCGCTGTTAAGATAAAATGACATGGAAATGGCAGCCTAATTAGACATCTTTTGTCTGCTGTGATAGAAATATGTGAACAGTGTTGTAAACCATAAATACTGTTTGCTGTTAGGATTTTTACTTGAATGCTGTTAACCTGAATGTGAGATAACAAGATCTATCCTTTCTGGTCTTGGAGGATACTGCCTGTCCCTGGAGCATCTCTCGGATACAGAACCCACACACTGACTACAACGTTTCCACAATTGTGATGTATTGCACAAAGAAAACTCTCTATGCAAAACAGAAGAGGTTTCTTCGAGTATAATCCAATTTATATTGGCCAGTCTCTGATGAGCAATTAGGAGAAGAATTCAATTATATTCACAGATAGTGAGAACGTAAAACTCAGTTAACTTTGCATTAGCACCTCTTTCCTTTCCTCGTGCGCTGAGACAGACACAATTCAGAGAGTGACTGAACTGAGCAGCATTCCCAAACAGCCTCATTCATCATCATCCTCCACAGCCCTATCTTTCCACGTCAGGGATAGCGTTGTTCTCTAGGACCGGCCATCTGTGACGAAAAAAGAAGAGACTCAGCTAACCATATGTTTCTGTGTCAGCCAGAGAGTCTGACGGAAGCCTGAGCAGGGAGAAACACACGGAAATTAATGGGGTAAAAAAAAACGAAAATTAGTTTCATTAAAAATGTGTAATGTTTATTAGACATTTGAACAATACAAGTTGAATTTACTGCCATTTTCACAAACCCCATGTCCTCTCTCTAAATTTTTAACAGTTTTGAGCAGCAGCATAAAAAATTTATTTTGTGTACTGGTACTGCAACCCACATGAAGCCCTCACCTTGATGCATGCATTACTTCGTAGAAGCATATTGCAAAAGTAAACTAAACAGCACTCATAGAGCAGATACCTCAGTCACTGTCACTAAAACACAAATATTTAAAGGCTATGTCAACACAAAATCAATTACCCTCATCTGAAGCAAATCCCACTCCGGATGCAGCCATGTCAATGTGCTACAAATAATGAATGTTACCAAACATTAAAAAGCACTACTTCTGTAGAGTCAGAAAAAATGCTAAATAGTATTATAGTAAATAAAGATCTGACTCCATTATTATGGAAAATCACAGTTTTGTTAATGACTCATAAAACGCTGATGAAAAAAAACCCATGATTCCAAATGTTTTTATTTTGATTCAAGTTTTTTAAATTTTATTAAATGTTTTAATCCTGGAGTAAAACAGTTAATTAATCCCGGATAAAAACCGTTAAATTAAGAATCCATTCTATACACAGGTTAGTGGGTACATGGATATATAGTGTGTACATGCCAGTAACGCACATGCCTGTGGGCATGCAGATGAGGAAGGTGGAGTGGCAGGCAGCTCCTTCATGGTGGGCCTCCAGTGAGCGACTTTTAAAGGGGATGGTGCCTTGCTCAGGGGTGCCTCAGCGGTGCTTGGGAGGTGAGCTGACACCTCCCGCTGTCAGCTCACACTCTGGGTGTTTTTGGGTGGGAGTGGGAATCGAACCGGCGATTTTGAAGCGTTGGACGACCAGCTCTACCACCTAATCTACCGCTGAGCCACCGCCGCCCCCAAATGGTGTGCAATTTCAGGGTCGATGAATTAGGTGGCATCTGATTGAGGGAATGTCATTACGTTGACATCACCATAGTAAGGGTTATATGCCCTGGGTGGAATGACACAACTGATGGTTGTTACAGATTGTTGGACCCTAAAACTATTTTCTGGCTGTTCATATTTCAGTAATTAGACCTACCTGAGTCCTCACTAGTCCTGTGTTTGTCCTGTAACTTTTGATTCACTCATCAAACACCAACACATTCTCTAAAAGGAAAAGGTTTGTACCAGTTGTCAGCTGGTAATGATGGACAGGCCGCTCCTCTTCATTTAAATGATGGTTGCTTAGCAAGCGTCTGCTATTTGTCAGGCGTCACAGCCTTCATGACAAAGCTGAACGTTTGGTCACTGCCTCCTATTTAGCCATTCATCTACAGACTAAGGGTCTTTCTTTCTTTCTCATTGGGAGTCACTGTAGCAAATTATTCCTACCCGACATCAGTCCTCCTTCATCCTCCTCTGTTCAGGACTCGATACCCTTCCCCCACTCCGTCAGGCTGCATCACCCTTTGAAGTTAATGAGTCAAAACTATCAGTCGTTTCGCTTTTAATTAGAAAATGAACAGTATGATTACATTTTTAATTGAAGCTGTCATTTTCAATTAAGATATGACATCCTTGAGAAGCCTTCTCCTCTCTCAGCTCTTTATTTATTCATTTATCAGTCACCTTCTCAAGATGTTCCACCCATTTTCCTCCGTGGTCTCTTTTCTCTTCCCTAACTGTTCTCTTGCTGGTGTGGGACCCTGCTTGTTGATGGAAGATGGCGATTGACCTTCTGTTGTCGAGCATATCTGTACGTTATGTAATCTTCAATTTGTTACTCGCATCTTATAGTCCTGTTTGGACAGTTAGATATTAGCATTCTTTGATGGTGCTACCACTACCCACTGACACTAAACAAAACAACAGTATCTTTACGCTTTGTGATCTTAAATACTGTAGCTTGTGATGCGCCTGCTGGGATTGACTCCAGCGTGACTTGTGACCTGCAAGGTGAAAAAGCGGTGATCTAGTCTTCAAGACGATGGATGGATGGAGGATTTTAAATAGCATGTTCACATTTCACATTTAGAAGAGGCTTGACATGTTACATAGCAGAATTGGTATCTAGCATGATGTCTCCATTGTGTTTACAGCAGTGTATCTTTAAATTAATGAAATAACATAACATAGCAAATACATTTACATTCCCTCTTATATGGCATTTTGATCCTTTCCTCTGCTTAGAGTAAAGCTCTCCCAGACTTCTAGATGCTTTTTAAATCTCACAGTTTTGGGTTGCACACATAACATGTCATCAAAATATCTGAGTCCCCTTTCCTGTCTTTTCAACAGCATGCGCAGACAAGTTGCTGACAAGTGACAAGCGGCTACCTCTGCTGCTGGCTTAGAGGTGGAACAGCATAGGAAGGAACACTGCAGGACATTTATTATACATATTATTATCCTCCCTTGATAGTGCTTGAATGTTTTCTCGACTGGGTGGGGGGGGGGGGCAATATTGCACTTCATGACATGTCTTCACTTGAAGGGCACAGTGGAGGCCACCTTCCCAGGTGTTTTTTTTTTTACATTTTTGATAATAACAGTATCAAATAGTTTTTTTTCTTCTTCAATATTTTCAAAACAGAACAAAACAGACCTGATTCTTTGATTTGATTATATAACCTAAACTCAATCTACTGTCACAAAAATCCTATGCCCTAATCATATATTTCTTTTTCTTCCACTCTTTGTCCTTCTCACCCTTTATTTCCTGTCTTTCCGTGGTGCTCTATTGTCTTCCTCTGCATCTCCTCCTCCTCCCAACGCAGACGAGGGGGTGGATGCACCTCTTTACGGTCCATTTCCTGGTGAGGAGGCTCTTGAGTGTAGCCACAGCCATTCTTTTCCCTTACAATGCTGTGCTCTCATTAACTCTTATCAAACTTCATCTTGCATCCAAATGCTGTGGGCCGCTCAATACTGACTGCACTGAAAAGAGAAAATGAAATAAGACAAACCAGGCAGTGGAGACAGTGTGAGAGGGGGGAGAGAGAGCACCATGTAGATAACAGAAATAATGGTTCAATGGTGATTGAGGATGGGCACATAATCACTGCAGGCTTCAGACTAGACTGAATATTGGTTTGATGTAAAACCAAAATGTGTTCATATTGAAAACTCTGATTAGTACGGTTTATATTTCTTTCAATAAACCAATGCTCATCTTTGTCCATTCTATTTTTTTTAGAGCTGGAAAAAGAAATTAGAGAAACATAATTGTTTCAGACAATTAATTCAACACAACCCCATAATCATAATTCAATCTTACTCGCCTAGTAGTTGCTATTTGAATGCCCTTATGTGATGTGCTGTAGTAGAAATCCTCATGGAACATGGCTGAGAGGAAAATGCTGCCCCCATGCTACTACTGAGGAGACAAGCAGGTGGAGAAATGAAGCAAGTCCTAGGTGCAACTCTTCCCTGATTTGTTCCGTTGATTAGAAATCACTCTTTAATTCTGTCTTTAAGTATCATCCACCTGCTCTCACAAACATACACGACAGGTCTTCCTGTATCTTCGGATCTTTCAGTACAGCTGGTTTTCCTCATTCAGATGTAAAGAGAGATAATTGGAGACTGATTGCAGTCTTGAAGGATGAACATGCCAAAGAACAAGAGCTCTACTTACAGTAAGACAGAAATCGTGGTGTCAGATGAAAGTTTTAATTCTCCATCCTTGTAATAACCATCTGTTAGATACTGTAGATATTTTGTGCTCCTTAATGTCTGTTGCTAATTTCATATCAGATATTATGTCCTGTAGTAACCAATGCACCATTGAGAGTCACGTGCCAAATTGATATATTTCATTAAAATGTTTTTAATGTCTGTTTTGGTTCAGTTTTAGTTTTTATAACAAAACCCTTCTCTGCACCGCCCGTCCTCAGTATCCAAAAACAGCAGCCGACAGCTTCTCCATTGCGCTATTTCAGCTTGAATACTGGAGTTCCCCAGGCAAAAGAGGAGTGACCTATTACAGTATCACCAACATCCACTGTACCATAGCTTACTAATACTGCTATGCAGATCTTATGTCATCCTTAGGTTGATTTTCTTCTTCTCTGTCTTAAACACATTGCATAAAAATGAGCAACTGACATCAGCTTTCTGTGAAGAAAACTGTTTTTCCAAAACTGAATGAATGTTGACTTCACCATCACAAGAAGATGACCTGTACAGTAATTCTGACAGATGACCATAATCGTCTCGTCTTCAGCCGCCGTTCTACCTTGCGGGTCACAGGTGTTGCTAGCTACAGATGAGAGGCATGGTACACCCCCAGTGCATCATGGGGCTTTCTGTGTTCATGAAAATATCAAATCAACATTGTCCTAATCTCAATTTTCTCTGCTGAGGACCTAAATATTTCTAAATACAACATAAATGTAATGCTTTTTTTAAAAATTTCATAGGCATAATAAAGTCCTATAACAATAGGGCCAATGTTTATAGCAAATGTTACTCAAAACAAGTGTAATTTTTTCATCTGGTGGGAACTAGTTCCATTTGAATTTAAAATTGGCTGAGATGCTGGGTTTTTTGATTATTGTGAAGCTCTGAGAAAAAACAGAGGCTCTGTCAGATGTGGTTTTAATCTCAATTCAGCTTTGATTTTTGTCTTTCAAGGGCTCTGTTGACATTTATGAGTATATAATGGCTCCATTGAGACTGAAGAACAGCTACTATCATTCACGTAAAGCAGAAGCCATTCAGGTCAGAGTGTAAGCAATATAAACCAGGAAAATTTGTATTTTTAAAGGTAATGCAATTACGACATGTAAGACAGCAGATGAAGTGTGTGTCTTTAAATTGCTGGTTATTGGACAGACTTGTCACATGAGTATCTTCTCTGTCTCCTTTTGTGTTCTTAAGCATAATTATTTCTGCTTTTCTCATATTCCAATAGTTATTCACTTTCATTTCCATCCTTGTAGAAGGATTACTCATTCAAACCATTTCTCTTTTTTTCTCCAAGCCATTAAGTAGCATCAATGAAAAGTGTAATATTCTTAAAATGAGATACTGTGTGTAGTATCTGGTGCCGACTCTCGTCTATCCAGATCCTTAAAATCAAATCAGAGACAACTGGACGTCTATTTACAGTTCCAGATATATAAACTTGTGAGAGATTGTTAACACATTCACTTAGCCGTGTGGGTCAAATGAAAACATGTAACCTTTAACAACTCTCAATGTGTTAATGACCTCATAAGACTTTAAATATCTGTCACACACACACACCCCCGTTGAGGGAGGGCATTGCAGTAGTAATCAATCCTGGATGAGACAAAGAAATGAAATAAGCAAATGATGAGGAAACATGTTTTGTGTGGGTACAGATGTCGGGTAAGAGCGGTATGGATTCGATTGGAATTGTTCAACTGTAGGAAATTGTGATTCACACCTTCATCGCCTCCAGGCATTACTATAATAATGTTTAGATTGGGGAAATTAATACAGGAGACAATTAATGCCCAGACTACATATTTTATTCACATGTGTTTTCCCAAATCGGTCTGTTATGACAAATTATTTTCTGATTTTCAGGAGAAGCTGGGGAGCTTCTAAAGCTCATGGGGAAATGTTGTTTGCGTTAGCTTTGGAAAAAGATTGTTGTGGCTGAGTAGGATCTGTGAGGAATTGTTGTTGCAGTGAGTGATTATTGGTGGGGTTACTTTCGCAAAATGCTTCTGGCTCGGTAAGTTTATTTCAGTTCAAGGCCCTCAGGGTTGGACAGCACACATCCACTTTATTCGTAGCCCCTCAGTACACAACGAACGAGGGAGGAAATGAGGGGACCGTTTGATACCATAAACACCAGCAAAGAACTCATCAATGATGGATGGCGTTTTTTAGAAACTCTCGTCTAACTCCAATATTTAGATATTTTCAAAGCAATAGCTTGTTCCAGAGATTGATTGCATATTGTGTTGTTGTTGTTAAACCTCTTTATTTACTTAATACACACTGCCTGTACGTCAGAAACAATTGGGCCTGAAAAGTAAAAGATAATTTAAGGGATCTGATGTTCTTTGTGAAGGAAAATCGCACTGACTAATGGGTGTATGTGTGTCTCGGCACTACTTAATGTGTGTGTTTAGACACAGCCCTGGGTCTTTGGGATGGCACTGTTCTGCTGCTCCCACTTTAATTGGCTGCTGGCCCTTCAGCCTCGCCTGAATAGAGAGTCATTTAGGGACCTTTCACTCTCATTGAGGATTGTCGGTTGCCGCAGCAGGAGAAATTGCATTCCTGTTTCCATACAATAGCTGGTCTGGTCGGGGAGGGGGCAAGAGTATCACTGTCATTATCATGACAATGGAAGCTAATTCCACTGCCACTGGTGCCATTCTGAAACCCTCCACAGCATCAGCTTATCAGGGGGCACCATAAGACCAGCAGGAAGCTACAGCACTGCGTCACACAGATACCTCACACACACACACACACACACACACACACACACACACACACACACACACACACACACACACACACACACACACACACACACACACACACACACACACACACACACACACACACACACACACACACACACATACACAGATCACACTTGTACTTTGTTTAGAGAAACTGGCATACATCAACCGACACATCAGCAAAAAAGTTTCTTAGAGTAAATCCCACTCAGTGAGAGGCTGCCTTTATTTATTTACCAGCAACATTCCTTCTCCAGCGTGTGACATTTAGAAAGAATATGAGAGTATGCTGTATAACCAGGCCTAATGCTGGCGAGTTTTTGATAGGTGTCATTTGCTTGTTTGTGTGTCTGTGAGTTTGTGAGCGCGATAATTCAGTCTTGTGTGGACTTGGATCGAAATGTGGGTCCAGTGAGGATTTCATAAAGTTCATGACTCACACTATGGTGAGGCTATGACCTGCCAATGATCTGCTTGCAACGACAATGACTCTACAGTTACCAGGAGTTTGTCAGCATAACTCTTGTGGTAGAGGCCATTTTGGTTGACCTCTTCATTCAGTCAGCTGCCAACAGTCGCACGCTGCTTTTTAATCTCCACTGTTGTACAAGCATAACACCATGTTATCATGTCATTACTTTAGAGACCCTAACCTAATGTTAATTGAAGAGGTGTAATAAAGTCCTGCCTTGAACAGGCATTAACGTGACAACAGTGGCTGTCCTGGGGCCCTGAATAAATCAGCAAATGGTCTGTTCATCCATCCGTCCATCCATCCATCCATCCATCCATCCATCCATCCATCCATCCATCCATCCATCCATCCATCCATCCATCCATCCATCCATACATCCATCCATCCATCCATCCATTTTCTTGTAGATGAGATGACTGTAATCGTCTCATCTTCAGCCCTTTATCACCCCTGAATTTCACAGGTCTGCTGGAGCCTATCCTAGCTTGCTATGAGCAAGAAGCATGGTAGACCCCAGATATGATGCCAGCTTATGGTGGGGCCACATGAAATGACAAAACAACCACATATACACACACTCACACCTTCAGACAATTTGCTACAGCTACATCCAGGGAATTATTCTAAAGACAACACAGTGTCAGCCTTGTAAATATACTTTTGTTGTCAAATTCTGTTTTTGTTTAAATTATAGGATATCAGAGAGAGATTTCAGGTGTAGAAATAGACTATGTACATTCTAGACTAGTGGCAAAAACCAGACTTGGTCCAGGGAAAATATATAATTTTATTATTAACATACTTTAAATACAAACCCAAAAGTACCCAGAATCATTAAATTACAAGATATACTGTGTAAAACAAAATGGGGGAAAATATGGAATAATTTTTAAAAGTCTATTATATTAATTTTCATATTACTTAAATACACTGTACTATATCGGTAGTTATAATGTAAAAGAGTTGAAGTATCATATTTAATTTCAGCCTTTAAGAGACCTAAAACATTTGTATTTATAGCAAAATTAATTAGTTGCAAGGTCATTTGAGGGAATACGCTGGGGAAGAGCAGAACAGTAGAGGAACAGAAGAACACATACTGTATGTGACATCATTTTTATTCAAGTTCAAACTCAGAACAAAGATATACCCAAATTTCAAAATATGATTCATGTACATAATTTCCAAATAGCATACAATTTATGTTACATATATAACCCTTGACAAAATAAAATATATTCAATGATAGAACAATAAATATAAAATTGTGTAAATGACAAACAGTACATTTAAGTTACATTGGACTAATAAAAAGATTGGTAGTGTATACCAATGACAAATGTAATGTGACACATCCTGCATCCCTTGCTTCACCGGCTGTCCTCCCACCGGGCAATGTGCTCTGCAGCTGTGAAAGACACACAAACACAAACATAATAGAAACAATAAAAATATGTGCATAATTTAGCATGTTTAAGTCATTGTACAAAGAATAAACACAGAGGTGTGTGTAAATACATGGCTTGCCTGACTTATTCCTAGACACCACACAATTTCACCTGAACATGGAACAAACTGTTAACATCCAGAACAAAAAAGGTGTAAACCAGTACATTCCTTTTTATGAATCTGGACACACAAATGCACACACTGTGTGGAGACACACATCTTGTTTGCCTCAGGCCACACGACATCCACTTATATTAAAAAACACGATGAAACCTAAAAATGACTAATGGAATGGACATAGGTTTGTAGTTTTAATGAGCTGAATTGATGCATTCTACGATTTGTAGCTTCAGTGATTTTTGTTTTACACTATGGAAGGAAAAGGTTTAGGAGACTATTCACCTTTAATGAGCTCAGTGCTACCCACAAGCTCTACCCAGTTAAAGAGGGAAACATAAATGGATCTTGAAAAATCAGGTTTGCAAAAATTTTGTTACCTGCTACTTGCAAAGACACAGTTAAATGGGTAACAATAAAGACCTGTCACTATGCCATTCATTGTAAATGATATGTCACTGAGCCTTTGTGCAACTGATGTGCATTAATCATTCAAAGGGTATTGATGGTAAGCAATCGTTTCCACTGATTTAGACTGAGTACCATGTTAAATGCGTAAGCCGGATCAGACAGAGATTTCAATGTTGTGTTCACATTATTCATGGGTACACAGGATTAATATTTAACACTTCTCCCTGGGGTGATTATTAGTGACAAGAGGTAATACTAGAAGTCTGGGCACAGTACAGCTCAGCAGGTAGAGGGAGGGACAACAATAACTTAACAGAACAGTCGATTTTAATTATAGAAATAGAGAATAAAAGCAATTACACTTTCCAAACAAATGAAAAGAAATAAAGCTCCATATTTCTGGCATTGCATTGTATAAAAAGTCTCCCTTTGTAATGCTGAACCTTCAGAACTGACTTCAACTCTTAATTTTCTGCCAGTCTCATCTCCAGTAAAGGCCCACATTTTTCTGTCAGGACTTTGTGGACCACGGTCTTAAGCACCTAATTAAATGTTCCTGATGTACAGTATGAATGCTTGAATTCAAGAATTCAGAAAATGGAGTTGGATATTAAATAAAATATTTGTTTCCTTATAAATTCAATAAAAATGTTGATGGTGTATAAACCCTTTTCTTCTGCTGTTCAAACCATCATATCCACCAATCATAGGTGAATGATTTGGAGGGTCGAGGTGTTCTTTTTTTAGTATGTTTTGGGGATACATTTATGACCATAAGCCATTCTTCCTTTTAAGTTATCCGTGGATGTCTTGCTGTTGCTGCGCTCAATTTTTTTTTCCTTGTTTTTGGCACAGTTGCCTCCGAACAGAAGTACCACCAGAACACATATGGTGGCCATTTGCACAAAACATTCACCCCTTCAACAAGATAAAACAACCTTTCCATAAGCAACCCTTACCATGCTGGCAAATGTATCTGTTCTGTGTTTTACAGCGCTGGTCATTCCAGTTAAAGCCGCTTGATGCCTGCATCTCAACGCAGTTTCCAAAGCTGGACGGGGAAATACAAGAAGTGAAGTATGTTTGAAGTTGCTGTCAGGTTCACTGTTCAACTGAAGGCAAAAGTTAAACCATGGAAGTACGGACAGGTGGACGGATGGATGGACAGGTAGGTAGGCAATAGACAGACAGACGGACAGACGGACGGACGGACAGACAAACAGACAGACGGACGGACGGACGGACAGACAGACAGACAGACAGATTTTTTTGTTTGTTTCTTAGAGCGTATGTCTGCCAGTTAATGCGTTTCATACCCTTGGTTGTCAGGCTGCCCAAAGGCAAAGCTGCTGAATCGAGGGATCTCTCCTGTGTTCCAGCGAAATGAGTCTTTCAAAGGCTTATATGTCAAACCTGCAGAGCAAAAATATTGCTGTTTTATCTGTGCAGAACCATTCACAGCTTCCACCTGGCAGTACATCTGGTCAAAACGACAGCAGAGTCTGCATGTGATGGTGCCGTCTGGTGTTAGAAAACATGATAGTATTTTCACATTCATCCATATGTAAGATGAAAAACTACCAATCCAGAAGTTTGGTGTCTTAAAGTCAGTGTCGGGAACCTTGTTGCTCATCTCCAGCTGACTGAGATGAAAAGCCAGGATGTCCTGAACCTTCTGATTGTGGATGTGAGCAAGGATACCGCCTCGTTCCTGTTGGTGTCAGCAGAAAAAAATGCTACAGAGAAAGCAGAATGAAAGCGTTCCTGTGCAGAGTTAGATGACAGACACACACTGTTGTGTTCGTCTCCATTTCTCAGTGGGTGGCAGCACAGCTGTCCTACCTGACATTGGCTTTTGGCTCTGTAATAAGTATCAGCTTCTGAAGACACCATGAAACAATCACCATCTATCATCAGATCACAGCTGTGGATGGGAAACAGCACTTTCTCTGTTGGGACACAGACCACCAAAACTATGCTGAAGGGAGGTTAATAAAAAAAATCAAATCAAGTTACAGGAGATAATGTTACCTATTTAGCCAGAAGATAGGAATGCACACTGTACATCTCATAAATGATACTGCTTGGAACAAGTTAATAGTCTTTCTCCGTGATTTTTTCCCCCACATTGTCCTTGGGTTACTAGATTCATAAGGATACAGAATGCAGCATCAACAAGATGGATTTCCTTGGTTTGTGGGTGCTTTGAATTTTACTCCATCTGTTTCTCAGGAACAAATTGCTGAAGCACAAAGAAAGTTACACTAAACTGTCACGTGCTTACCTGCACACTCAGCTCCACCGTAGCCAAAGTCACAAACGCAAGAGCATCCCTCTTCTTTGAAACGGCCGTGTACACACTGCACATGACAGCGAACTGAAAAAAACCCCACTAAACTCAGTGAAATCTTCCTATCTCTGAAAATTTGACTCGTAACTGTATGTGTGTGTGTGTGTGTGTGTGTGTGTGTGTGTGTGTGTGTGTGTGTGTGTGTGTGTGTGTGTGTGTGTGTGTGTGTGTGTGTGTGTGTGTGTGTGTGTTGATAACCGGTACCCTGGCAGAGGCGTCCGGTGAATCCGGGGTTGCAGTTACACTTGCAGGATGAAATGTTTAAATGTCCGTGCCGCCCGCAGTTTATACGGCACGGATTCCTTGGAATCTCTGTCAAAAAATTAACATATACAACAAACAAAAACACATGGATTCACAATGTAAGATGCACATATAAAAATTGCAGCTCCTCAGTGCATTTAGCCAAATTAGCAATGAAAGAGCAGAGAAATACTCAAAATGCATGTAAACTTGCATAGAAAAATATTAGAAAATATTAAAAGGTATTAAATAAGTGAATTCATTCAAATGTGCATGTACTAAATGTTATCCTACCACATAAGCCACCAACATGGTCCCAAAGCCTGAAGCATCCAGACATGGAAGAGGTGCAGAGGGAGCAGTACAGTCCTGTCTTATAGGGCCTCACCAGCAGACCATTCACCTCCCAGTTTCCCCTGCAGCAACACAAACACATGCTGCAGAATACCAACAGAGGACAGGAATTATAACGCGAGAACAAATATACTGAAAGGAAGTTATATAATCTATCAAACTTGATTTACTGTATTCAGTATAAATCATTTTTAATGCCTAGTTCTTGGACAGCAGTATTTATACTAAAGGGAATATCCTGGCAAACTAAACATGGATCAATACAAAGTAGAATAAAAATTTCTATCAAAACATTTTCTCCACATGCAGCAGTTTTCATTCAATTTACTATGAAAGTACAATACATGTGGGCTCAATACAGCACAAAGTTGCTGCAGTCTGAATTTATGTATGGATTAATTGGATAATTTTTAATGAATTATTAAAGAAATTCAACAATCTCATTTTAAGAGGTAATGGTGAATAATTCTTACCCAGGAAAATATGCACAGATGAATTTCTGCCAGATCTCTCCATCTTTTAGACACACCTCACTGGCACAGCCCACGTGACTCGTCGTTGCCCACACCAGCTACACAAAAATAGGATGTTCAGACACACAACATCAGCTTAAAAACACTCGTTTGATGAAAATATCTGGGAGGTGTCCGTAACAGCAAAACTCCTGGTCTTCATACCTGTGTGTAATGTTGACAGATGGCTTTCTCTCTGCATTTCCCACTTGTGTAGAGGAAATCTTTTCTTTCCTCAAACCAAGAGTCTATGATGTTGTAAAATGAGGCGACGCCATGAGCAGAAACATTTGTGTTCAAGCCAATATGGCTGAAAGATGAGGAGTTGAGAGGAAGGAGGTCTGTATGACATGATGCTACGCCCTTAGCAACAAAAGCCAGCTGTTCATCCCACTCCTGCAAAGGATTTCACATCATTACACTCAATGTTTTATAAACACAAAGAATAACTAGAGAAACATCAGCTGATTAGTGCGGTAAGGACGTCCATCCATCCATCCATCCATCCATCCATCCATCCATCCATCCATCCATCCATCCATCCATCCATCCATCCATCTGTCCATCCGTCCATCCTGTGCAGGGTTGCAGAGAGTATTATCCTACAAACACTTTTTTTGGTCAATTTGATTATATTTATTAGATATACAATTCTGTCAAATGTGACCAATTCTATTTTATGTTTATTGTTTTTTTAACTTCTGCCTGAATGATGAAAAATATACTAACATCATTAATTAGCAACAGGACATTTCTAGCATAACTTAATTTTTCAGACTATTCTATTTGGATCTGGAGTGTCCCTTTTACTATGTAATAAATGTCATCTTTTTTTTCATCATCTTTCATCTTTTTCAGACCCGATTTTCTTTATCCCCTGTGGATGGATCAGAGCCATCATGCAGTGGGCAGCAGGCTGCAGGACACTGAGAGGAAGCTGCCAACAAACACAGACTGACACTTTGCTGAGTGGCTCATTTTCAAAGATTTGCAGTTGTTGATTTAGATAAATAACTGGTTTCCACTCAAGCTTTCCACAATCACTCTGCCTTATTAGCTGTACAACATGCACTACTTGAATTTAAAATGAAATTAAGTTGACTTAATTTTGCTTTCTAATAACATACATAATATTAAAGGTTTAAATACTCCTTTTTTGCATTATCAGAGATCAACCAATAATGTATTAATGCATAGATTGTGTTGGGCTGTAACACAAAGGTAACACCTTTCTGTGTGAAGATCTCTCGCGTTGTAACTGATCACAATTTGAAATTCATGAATTACATTTCCTACTCCTGGTAACAATGTGTAACCTTTTGTGCAGGGTCAACATTTCACTACTTCTAAACAGTTTGAAAGAGTTACAGCCTCTTGATAATTAAATTATTATTAAAGTCAAATTTAGTTTTTGCGGCACATACTTCCTCGTTTACTAGAAAACTAAGATTACGCAAAGAAACTGTGATGGTCTGTGTCTGTCTTGCTTTTGTATTTTAGTTTATGGGTTCAGTTCTTATACTTTTCTGTTTCTGCCACATTTTGTGATTTGTTGCACCTGGTTTGTTTTTCCTGATTTCGTCTGGAGTTTAGCCTATCCGTGTTTAGTTCTCCCCATAGTTAATGAGTTTGTCATTTGTTTCACCTGAGGCCAATTTAGCACCCTGGTCCGCCTATTTAAGGCGTGTCTTTTCTGTTCAGTGCTGTCACAGCGTTTTTCAGTAATCCCTTGTAGCAGAGTACCTTGTATGCCAATTGTTTACTGTTTTACCTGACCACCTTCTGTATGACCACGAGTTTAGCCTTGCCTTGTCTGTTTCTTGTTTTGGTTTTGACCTCTTGCCTACCTGTTTGACGATGATTTTTGGATATCCCACTGGTATTGTATGCTCCGAGTTTTTCCTGGCATTTGAATTTGGACTGATTAAAGGATTTGAATTTTTTTTACTTTTGAACTCTCGCGCCTGGTTCCTTGTGCAACCGTAACAGAAACACAGTGTGTGCAGTCGACGGTACTGTAATTGGGACCCCCACATATTTAATCAAACATCTGTTTTTTCTGTGAGATGGAAATCAGAAATATGACACTGATGCTGGTGTTGGAAGACTGAACCCCCTTTGATTCAATGTTGACTCTGCTCTTACGTCCACCAGTCATGATGGATGTGCGTTTACATGCATTTTGCCTTCTTTGTGCCACCATTGACAAGGCTAGAATATTTGTCTGAATGAACAAACTACAGCATGAATCTGTCCAACCATAACTGTGCTGAAATGAAGTATTTCAACATGGGAAGTTTTGAGAAAGATTGACAAAATATTAGTGACAGTTGGGTTATGATTTACTTATAAAAACTAAATACTTGAAGTTTTGTCTCTGAGAGTGATGACATGACCTCAAAAAACTTTTCAGCCTCTCAAAGAAATCCCTCAAATGGGGTATTGGTTAAAGAAGGTAAGAGCATCATTAATTCCTGAAATATTGTTATTTTATCTCATCCTGGAAATAAAGCCTAAAGGACTGTATTATAATCACTGCAACACAATCTCACCACAATTCTTAGTGGTTCATTTCTGTGTGGAGGGGAAAAAAGAAACCCTATTCAAATATTCACAAACTCAGCTGGCGCCTTAAGCCTTTTATCGCTTATCAGTAAAGCTCTTTAATTTGCCTCTTCAGACCGGCAACGCTTCATCTGAGGGTTTTCACGGGGAAATTACCTGTAATGGCAGAGTTGTGAATGCAGAATGATTATCATTATGGCCTTATCAGTTGAGAACAGTTCTAGAAGGTTGAGGAGCTGTCAAAGAAAGAGGCTCAGTCTGCGCGAGTGGTTTTTAGGATGTAATCCATGACAAAGTGACAGTTTGCTCCTGCTTGAATCTGACATTAGGCCAAGAGAATATCTGCTGCACTGTGACATTCATAATCCATCATTACTTCTTGGTCATAATCACAAACAGATAAGATACTGTAGCTGTGACGGTGAGCACCACAGGGTGAAACAATAGATGTAAGGAGATTTGGATTGAAAAAAATTAGTCAAAATTAATATTGCAAAGAACACCTCCCTCGACTCTGTTGTCACTCTGTCAACTTTCTGAGGCAGATATGCCATTAAAAACAATACCGGTAATTGGTTTGATTTTTCTTCGTCTACTTTTCCTTTCAGCTTTTCCCTTCAGGGGTCACCACAGCGAATCAGTTGCCTCCATCTAACCCTGTCTTCTGCATCCTCTTCTCTCACACCAACTACCCTCATGTCCTCTTTCACTACATCCATAAACCTCCTCTTTGGTCTTCCTCTAGGCCTCCTGCCTGGAAGTTCAAAACTCAGCGTCCTTCTACCAATATATTCACTATCTCTCCTCTGGACATGTCCAAACCATCTCAGTCTGGCCTCTCTGACTTTATCTCCAAAACCTCTAACATGTGCTGTCCCTCTGATGTACTCATTCCTGATCCTATCCTTCCTGGTCACTCCCAAAGAGAACCTCAGCATCTTCATCTCTGCTACCTCCAGCTCTGTCTTCTGTCTTTTCCTCAGTGACACTGTCTCTAGACCAAACAACATCGCTGGTTTGATTTTTAATCCATCAAATTTATTTTTCAGTGTCAGTTCTCTGTGCAACTTACAGAAGGTGACACACAGCTGAATAAAGCTTTAAACTATTTTGCTTTACACTAAACCTGTAATAAATCAGTTGAAATAGTGCACAAACACTAAACTCAGTACCACAAAGGAAAGCTTAAGTAAAACAATTTTTAATCCATGCTTTGGTTCAGTAATTTCCCTTTTAATATGAAGAATTAAATTTTAAATGTAATCGTACGGGCAGCACGGTGGCGCAGTGGTAGCGATGTCGCCGCACAGCAAGGAGATTCGAGTCCTGTTCTGTGCAGAGTTTACATGTTCTCCCCCTGTGTGCGTGGGTTCTCTCCGGGTTCTCCAGCTTCCTCCCACATCCAAAAACATGCGCTTCAGGTTAATTGACCGGTCCCACATTGACCGTAGGAATGAGTGTGTGTGCAGGTTTGTGTGTCTGTGTGTAGCTCCGCGGTGCATTAGCGTCGCGGCCAGAGTTTCCCCCGCCTCACGGCCTATGACAAGCTGGGATAGGCTCCAGCTCCCTGTGACATGCGCAAGTGGATGAAGCGGGTTGAGAAGATGAATGAATATAATTGTACGTGAACCAAAGGAAATCCCTTTCAATGTTCCTGAGTCATAGTTGCTGTTGTGTAAGAACAGCATATATGACTCAGATGCTGAGTCAACACTGCACATTGCCTGTGTCTATACTGCCACTGTGCTGCAAGCTATGTGTGAACTCAAAAACACGTTTGCATCATCAGTTCATGGCATCTCCACGGTGAAAATCCTCTACATTTTTTCAAAAGAGTACCAACATCATGATAAGGTACCATGGAGCTCTTCACATGTTCCTGTCCTTATATGACCCCTTCATGCTCCCTGAAGATGATCCCTAGAGTTCAGAGGTCAAAGCCCCGTTTAGGGCAGCATTTGTAACATCAAAGCAGACATAGAGGAACAGACGACAGAGGACACAAACCATTTTTTGCATGTCAGCTGCCATGGGTTGGACCCGGCTGCGCACTCTGTTGTGTTGGGCGACAATCTGCAACTGCTCCTTCAGACTGAGCCCTGGGAAAAAAGTTCATTATTTAGTACAGTGTGTGTGTATGTATGTGTGTGTGTGTGTGTGTGTGTGTGTGTGTGTGTGTGTGTGTGTGTGTGTGTGTGTGTGTGTGTGTGTGTGTGTGTGTGTGTGAAAACACCATAAGTCTAAAAGAAAGGCAGTAAATACTATTTTATCAATTTCC
Organism: Antennarius maculatus; assembly: GCA_013358685.1. NCBI lineage: Eukaryota > Metazoa > Chordata > Actinopteri > Lophiiformes > Antennariidae > Antennarius > Antennarius maculatus. The sequence continues at coordinate 16,089,537 of CM023606.1, forward strand.
CAGTAAATAAAGGTTTATCATAATAACCATGTATTTACTGTATATGCATGCTGACATAAATAGACAATAATAATTTTATCAAATATTATTATGTAAAACATGCATCCATACAAAATAAGAGTAAAAATATCCTCTGATCTGCTACACCACAATCTAATGTGTTATCAACCATTCGTTACAGATTTATATAGACAAATTCAATAGATAAAGAGATTAAACTTGATTCACCTTACTTTGCAATGGAATCCATGACAAGTACATTCCATATTAGATAAAAGTTGTTGTGAAATCCTTCAACCATTAACAAGGATTAAACTATTAATCACAAATTTGATCTGATCTAATTTAGTCTGATTCCTTATCATGCATCAGAGTACAGTTCACCTAAAAGAATAAAGATTCAGCTCCCTGCTGGGTCAGTTATATTGTGTCAGGTCATTTTTGTCCTTTTTTTTTGTGTTCAGCTGATGCCAAACTTGAGAGCATAGCAGGCAGCAACAGAAAAGTTGGATTGTTGGTTTTTTTGTCAGGTTTGGACGGTAAAGAAAGGCAACATGAGTCCACAGCCTGAAGCATCATTGCCTGACTTCAAACACTGGATCAAAAAGAAATATTATTCTCTAGACCTACCTGCTAAAACTCCATTTACACAAAGAAATGTCTATATTTTCTTAACAATCAAACTGTGCAAGTTTAAGCTTCACCTCAGCTCCCTCATGGACACCTGACATGTGCACAAATTGTGTTGTGTTTACCGGTAGTGGACAGGTCCGGAGTCTCTGTGATAATCCAGTTGGCGAGGGTAAACAGAGGCAAAAGAGAGAAAATCACAAAGAGATACAAACATGGAGAAGCTGTGACAGGCTCCATTGTGAACTCCTGGCGAGTCTTCAGCAACAGTGGTCGCTTGCTCACAGTCATCCTGCTTCTCTGATCTTCTACTCCCTCTTTCCACTCCAACGGCTTTGAAAGGCATCGTCATGCCCAACATCTCTGTTAAATAGCGTCACTGTCCCAGCAAGGACTGCCACCTGTCATCAGTTCTTAACTGTTGTGAGAAATCACTAGAAAAATCCCTATTACTTACAATGATCAGTGTTGAAATGAGAAGCTAAAGTGAAACGTTTTACAAGTGAAAAGTTATTCCAGCATGTGTTGCAGTGCAGATGGGTCCAAACACCAAAGTAAGGGAAAAAAAATATTTGTCCACATGGAGGCAGTGGTGGGAAAAGTTTTCAAGCTCCAATGTTACACTGTTATAATACTCCTAAGTAAAAGTAAGTGAAGTGTATTCTTGATGTGTCATGTTATTGATGTGAATGGTAATTCCATTGGCAGGATTGTATCATATGGATGACGATGGATTATTATATATTATTGTATGTTTATGTGACACGGAGGTAGGGGTTTGGACCCAAAGGCAGAACACCGAAGACACCACTTTTGTCCATAGCTTTAATTTAAAAAAAACTACATGGAGAAGATGCAAAAAAGACTCAGGCAGAACAAGGCAGAAAAACAGAACAGACTTACAGGAACCAAACTTCAGAAAAGTAACCAACACCTAGCTCTCATCCCACCTGGCTTAAAAAGCCTCATCATGATAACACCAATGATGTTCAGGTGTGAAACTCAGTCACTGGTGTGTGGAATGAGTATGAGGTGTGGCGTCGTGGCTCCACCCACAAGCCTGGCCCCTCTCCCTGCCACGTCGAACCGTGACATTATGGTGTGTTTATGGTGTCTTTGGTCTCTTCTGAATTTCTGATACTGTATATCTTTTTATTAGTTCAGTTGCTTTTTCAACTTCATGATACATAATTTTCCAGCTCATCCGAGAGGGGTAAGGGTGGATTTTCTAGAACATTAAAGAAAAAGAAAAGATTAATTATAGATATTTATAAAATGATACATATAAATTTCTATTTTATAATAGATAAATATTTTAATCTGAATTATAATTTTAGCCCGGATCAAATTTGTACTTACTAATAGTGCAAAGTAGTAAATGTATGTGAATAAAGTGAATGTCCACATCTACGTGGATGATATTATAGAAAGTTGAAATTAATCTCCTCTTTCAAGAAAAAGAAAAGTTTAATTGTTTCATTAAATAAGCAACTACAAAAAAAAAAACTTGAAATCTTGAACCTGTACTTCAAAAATTAAAGGTTCCTTATTTTGTGTATGTGTCACTCTCTCTCATGACAGAAAAATCCTTCAAGAGGTTTTTGGTTCCTCCTGCTAAAACAAACAGACAAATATACAACCTTAATGGATGTAAAATGGACTAATTATTCAAAGTTTTCATTGCACTTCATTCTATGTAAGGTTTTGATCTGTATGACAGTACAGCATTGAAATAAATTTAGTAGAATAAGTGTTTTAATTGCTATTTGCAAGGGATTCATGATATAAAAAAGGGAAAAAAAAAGTATAGGTAACCACAGCTGCACTTAAATACTATGTTTTCATACAGGCAGCAAGTTTGTAATGAGCACCAATCGGTAAGACGATCATTTAATTATATCATCATTTCCTAAAGACAAACATAGAGGATCAGCCGAGCGTGAATGATCATTATTATTAAATGAGGGGAAGTTTGTTTGGAGAGTCCTGCGTGTCAGTCCAATGAGTCAGTTCAGACGAAGCTTTATAGGCATGCCAAGGTGCAGGAAGTAGCTTTTTTAAGGATTTTAGTGACAATGTTTTTACGCACCCACCCTTGTGGGAAGTGTGACTCATGGTTTGCACAATGCGGAGACGATGTGAGTTTGGGGATGAGACAGCACTACACAATAGACTCCCACTCATTTCTCTCCCCATGGGCTGAAATGTATTTTGCAACAAGGATTTAGTTCCCAGTCCGCCCATTCTTATCTGTCATTGTGCCACATCAGTGAGGGACTGTCTGACCGAGCCGAGTCAAACAACAGCTACAATTGCAGTTCATTCTGGGCTTCGCTAGACTCAGCCACCTGCTAAGAGGAGTTCTCAGCTGAATCCATCAGTCAATGGAACTACTTTAAGCTCCTTCCTGCTTGAGCTCGAATCAGCACTGGAGAGCCTGGGACTCCTCATTACTTTTTAGTGCAGCAGTGTCAGTTGCACATGCTGTTTATCTATGGAGCAAATGCTCATTGTAGGACAAGGAGTTTCCATCGTTAAATTCAATTTTCCCTTTTTTCTTTTGCCAAAAGGTTGTTGTTTTTTTTTGTCTGAAAAATCAATACAATCTTACATCCTCCATCACAAACAGTATGCATTTTCTCAAAAGAATGCATTTTCTCAAAAGTTTTCTGCCCACATAAATATGCACATAAATAATTTTTAACTCATTCTACCAACTAGCATTTTGGTAAAAAAAAAAAAAAAAAAAAGAATTACTTTTTTGCAGATGCAAATATAAGTAATCTACTGCATTTTAAAGCAAATAAAATATAAATGCTAAATTCCTGTCATCTCCTCCCATTGTATTTTGTCTCCAGACCTTTGCAGTCACAAAGCCCCTTGTCATGAGACTGAGGTTTGTAACATGAGACAACAGAAGTTGTGCTTTTATGTTCAATCCAACTATTATTCAGTCCGGAAATGCAAACGTGAACATATTCCTGTAAAGGGCCCAGCAACTCTTTAACATCTATCATTCAGCACACTTTGTGTACACCTCGTTACAAATGCAGAATTCTGACATCAAGATTCTCTGACAGATTCTAGACGACTAATTTGATGAGTGGACAAATATATGTCATAGTAATATATGTTAATATGAATATGTATGAATAGCTCTGTTGACTTTTGTATGTAAAAATAATTCCTGCAAATAAGTCTCTACCAACATCAAAAAGCATTTAAACTATTTGTCACTGGTTCTCCTCCTCTGTTCTGATGTTTTGTGCTGCATCCTTTCACATAACGTACCGCATGTCCTTCAGACTGATTCTTACTTCATATTCATGTGCATCAAAAATGAGGACGAACATCTTCCCCAGCAAACTTCAGCATAAACAAGAAATAGTACCCAGTCAAGTAAAGGGATAATACTGTGGTCACATTTCTCTAGAGGTCTCCTCCTGATTGGCTCCTGAGGAGTAAACACAACATTCCTCAACGATTTGCTGCCGCAGCTCTTCCACTGCTGGCTGTGGTCATTCTCTCACCTGGAGCCCTGACACACACTCAAAGTTCACAGTGCCTGCTGCTTCTTACATTTTGGAGGACTGGTTATCAATTGCACTGGGATCAGGTGAAACATGCTCGCATCAACAGTGATTGTTAGCACCTTGTTGTGCTTCCTCTATCCAGCTATGGGACAGGTAAGTAAATGCTAACTAGTTTATCAATGAATTGCATCTTAGATAATTAATGTTTAAAAAAACTGTTTGCAACATGCTCTGCTAAATTGATTAATTGATGATCATGCATGGCTTGGAAGAGAATTATTTCACAAATGTCAGTAACAGCTCTGTGAACGTTCTTGCAGGGCATCACTTGGAAAGTTGTGCAAAACTTGAGTCATATTTACATTTTCATGCACGAGAGGCTTCAGTGAATGGACACTCAATATCCACTCTGAATATCAAAGCTGCAGATGTCTGAACGAGGCCTTCATATGTTTGTTTGTGCATCATTGTGATGTCCAATAATTGTTATATTTCGATAAATGTCCATAAAAATACGAGTGTGAGGGTTTAATCATCTCTGTGTTTGGCAATATTGCTTGCAGTTGTAACACATTAATATTGCAGTTTTAATAGTACATTATCGAGCTCCAGTGATGCGTGCCTCCTACACAGTGTTGTCCAGTTAACATGAAACCGCGCGAAATGCAAAAACGCAGGAAGAAAGAGGCCTTTGACAACCACACTGCAAACACACGCCAAAATCACCCCACCCCCTCAGGCCAACTGAAGCCTCTCCAGACCCCAGTTCTGTCCAAATCAGAAAGGTGTTTTGAACAAATGTTTGCTTTTCTTACATAACCCTGGCTGGAAGAAAACACTAATTGGTTGTCTGAAAACATGCAAGAAATGACAGGACAGACAGCCTAGAATGATGCTGTTGAGGGAAGGAGAGGAAGTAGCTCATAAACAGAGCCACTCCCTCTCCCTTCCAGCCAGTAGGGAGGTTATAAAACAAGTGATGTTTAAGCAGCAGGCACATATTAGCCAACTGTCTGAAGCTGAGGAATGAATCCACCACATCACAAAGACCAAGCAATTCTACATAATGCAAGATAAATAGCTTTTACTGATTTCATCCCCAACATAACTTTATGTAAACAACATCTTAACATGGAGTTACACTTAAAAAAACCACATGACAGGAATAGTAAGATGTTATACTCTCAGTGAGTATTGCTTGTTTGCTTGTTTATGACTGAGTTACAGTATCGAGCTTGAAGAGGAGGAGGCTAATATCCTCTCTGATCCTGTTGGACTTACTCCCTTTTGTAACAGCCCAGCCTGTGTTCTGCAGAAGGCTTCAAATGCACTCATTTAGCAGACATTCATTTGTTTCCATGCAGTTAAGCAAACCATCCACAAAATTGAGCAGTAAAGTCAAAAGATTTACTTTGGCAGGTATCTTCAAACGCATGTTGGCAGTAGAGTAGTTCAAGATTATTTTCCTTCACAACAAAATTCAATTTTATTTTATGATGTAGCCACAGGGTGTTTGATTGCAAAATCATGATGAAAAGATTAATCTTTTGTTTGTGTAAGATTTTTTTAGTCAGACATGATACGACCTGTATCATTTGATTCATTTAGCATGATTTTGTGAATGATTCTAAATGTTGAAATGAATGGAAAGATGTCAGGCAATGTAATTGACATCACTGCCTTGTCATCTCATGGTCTTTATGTAGTGTGTACAAATATTTATTTTTATCTCCCTTAAAGGCAGAGGAATAGCATTTCTATATACTGTACTTAAATTCAGCAAAACACAATCCCCCCTTGAATTATTCACATGAAACTATTGAACAAGTAATCTCTAAGTTTACAGGTCCAAACAGAATCAGAAAATATAGTACAACATAAATTTTTTAATCCCCTTGAAGCTGCCAAACATTTTTACACTTTGCATAAGTAAAGAATCTAAATTTCACATTTCAAATCTCACACTTACTCAGATTTTTGTAGTCCTGCCACTGTATTTTAAATCAGTTCTGGAAAAGATGTTTTGAAATATAAATGAACACTTTGTGAAACTAGTCATATTCCCTGTGTTTTCTTAAGGAATGTCCAAGCAGACAGGAAATACAGGGCTCTCTGAAGCAGGTCCAGAGGCTTCTCTCAGCCCATGAAGCCTCGTACCTGCAGAGTCTCCGCAACCTTAAGAAGAAAATAAACCTGTTGCAGAGCAATGCTGGAAAACAGAACACAAGAGCCATCAACAGTGCGGAAATACCCGAGAAAAACTGATTTATTCATATGTAGAATGATGAAATATCTGCTGTTCTCTTTCTTTAAATAACCTACCACTTTCCAAATAGGCACCTGCCCAAAACTGGATAACCCCATCAATGGGAGGAAACTAGGCAAGTCACACATAGTGGGCCATGAGGTTCATTTTTTGTGTGATCCTGGTTTTGAACTTGTGGGATCAGAGAGCAGACTTTGTCAGGATAGCCTGACCTGGAGTGGCCAGCAGACTACCTGCAAAGGTGAGCAACCTCCTCCTCTTTCTCTGCCTCTTCCTACCAACATTGTTCCTTTTCTTCACCCTGAATGGACATGCTCTGATGCTGTTAACCCGCTAATCACTTTTACAATGTCATCATCCTCTTTGTAACCTTCTCTTCTCCTGATGTTTCTTCCTTCTCTGAATTATTCTTGTCAAAACCTTTTTTTTTTTTTTACAAAGAGATACTTTTCATATGTAAGCCATGATCATCTTTCCCCTTCATGTAACTTGGACATTGTCCAAAAGAGCTCATTGAAGTCAATGACATTTGATATTCTGTTATCTGACAGCTTACTGGCTTTAAAGAGAACAGCTCAAAGGCCATTTGATCAAAACATTTTTCTCTACACTTTGGCTTCACTTAATAGTCAACTCATCCTTTCCATTTTTCCTTCTCACACGAACATGTGCCATGGCATCACATTTATCTCTAGGCATCAAAGGTATTTGGTTGCACGTGTCCTCATATCTGTGGAGGTTAAAATGCAGTGAAAGACTTACCTTGTGTAACCTTCCTTTCTCTGTTTTCGCTCAGACATCAATGAGTGTGCATCCTCCCCATGCCTGAATGGTGGGACATGTGTGGATGAAGTGAACCAGTTCTTTTGTACCTGTGCCAAAGGCTGGTCTGGAGCCACCTGTCAGAGCCCTGTGCCAACATGTGGGTATAACACACAACATGTTCAACTGTGCATCTTAGTACACAGTTTTCCTTCTGTTCACATTTAAATTACAGGGAACACACATTCCAAATGTGTCACATTGTGATGTTTTAATATCAAGACCTATACATACAACAAATAAACATTAATAAGTAAACTGTACTGCATAGTGCATTTCCATCGACTATGTCCAAATCCTCCCTGTCTGCTCAAGGAGATTACATAGACCAGTGTTTTGGCTTGCCAATATAAGGCAGACCGACTTTCCACAAATTGAGTTTTATTGCATTCCAGCCTGAAGTCCAAGGCAATGTTGGTTGAGTGACAGCAGCTGCCTGGTGCGAATGGTGGAATTAATTCACAAACAGAAACTGTAAGTCTCCAGAGCCCAATTTAATTTCTTCTGTTTATTTAAAAAGTCCACTCCAACAGTTTTTTTACTGTAGCACACCTTGAATGTCTATATGGGCAATTGTAGGAACAAACATACTCAAAAGGTTTTTTAGGGGGGGTTTTTGGAAGTCCAAGTCAAGTCTCTGATCTTTGAGGGATAAGTTCAAGTGAAAGCTCAGCACAATTTTAGTTGTACTATTTAATCATTTACTTCATTTCACTCAATTTGTTTCAAACGCTATATAGCAAAATGTGCGAAAAATTACAAAACATAGGTTATACTACCATCTTTTATCAGTATCATCTCATTGATTGATACAGAAACAGGTTAACTCCACGCTATATCATTGGAACCAGTGCACCGAACATAATGGTGAGTCAGAGCCAATAGATTCACTGCTTCTTAAGCACAACATGCTCTTCAAGTATTTCGTTCCAGTTCTAGTACAGACTGGCTGTCATATTCAGACATTATATGATGTCACACATCACCTGTGTAAATAGATAAAGGCTGATAGGCCCACAGATATTTTTAAATCATAAATTTCACATTGTAAATAAATTCTAGTGGTGAATTTACACATTCACTGTAGCCACATGCTGGATTAAAGTTTAAAAAAAAAATCACAGAAATATACAAGAGCTTCATGCTGGAAAAAGTGAGTCACGCTCCCCTTTGCTTCAGTTCATACTGGCAGCTGTGACTGACTGCTTGTCACCACAGTGTTCACCAGCATCAACAGTATCTGTGACAGATTGGCCTTTAATGATCGACTCAACATTGCTGAGCACTAACAGATAACACTTGAAATATTACAGGGTCACACTTTTCGTCCATCTGTGTCACCCTCATTCAGTCTTCATCACCGTGACAAACACCTCTGCTGCCACCTCCCCACTCGCCGCTGCAGCTTCTACCCTGCCTGCTGCCACCACTGAACCCTATGTCCGTCCATCACGTTGCACAATCATGCAGGGGACCACCCACTGCACTTGTGAGCCGGGCTACACCATCTCTGGGAGAGACAGCAACACTTGCACCGGTGCGACTGCCACTTGTAACTCAAACAGATGTACACAAATTTATTTTAAAAAAGCATGTTAACCCTAAATACAATGCTTACTGTAGATATAGATGAATGTCAGCTGTTCCATAATGGCCAGGCTGGGAGATTGTGCTTACACACTTGTGTCAACACCCCTGGAGGCTACCGCTGTTCCTGCCCTGCTGGATACAACGTGACCCGTGATGGACGCAGCTGTAAAGGTGGGGGGGGGGTTTGTTGTTATTTTTTCATGCTTCAAGTTTTAATTTTATCTTAAAATATTCATTTTCAACATTGTAAAAAGTATTTCATGTGTGGCTGTGTGTCTTATTTGAAAGAAATCTTGTGATATTCAGTACCAAAACAACCACCAGTGACCGATTGACTTGAGATCTTGAGAAATGTTATGATCTTTATCACAAATGAGTGAAGTCATTCTTATGAAGTATAACTGATATTCTAAACTAACATTTTGCTTCATTGTCACATTGTATTATTTTCACACAGACATTGATGAATGTGCCACCAGACAGAACAACTGCACAAAGGACCAAACGTGCATTAATACATACGGTGGTTTCCAGTGTGTCCGTGTAGACTGCCCCAAAGTCCCTAATGCCACATATGTCAAGACATCGCCTATGTGAGTATTGTACTTACCATTTTTTGGAAATCCAGGTTGACTTCCCATTATCCAGTAACAAAAACATGCACAGTAACAAAAACATGTGGGGATGAGGCCTTTTTTTGCCTTGATTCCATAGTTGGAACATGCTGTCCTGTCCTTGTTTTGTTTTAACCACATCAGCTACATAGTCCTAAAATGTACCACCTTCTTACAGGCGCTGTGAACGTAACCCTTGCCCCGTGGACAACAAGGCATGTTCTCAAACTCCAAACTCTTTCTCCTACCATTACCTGGCTGTAGTGTCCAACCTGTCAGCTCCTCGTGTTATGTTCAGGGTCTCAGCATTGCGTCCGATCGGTGATACACTTCGCTTCTCCCTGCTGGGTGGAAAGCAAGCTCGGCGTCACTTCAATGTGCAGCGCTCAGACCGTGTGACGGGTCAGCTGATGTTGGTGAGCCCTGTGCAGGGCCCGAGCGTGCTGGAGGCAGAAGTGGAGATGACTGAGCTAGAGAAGCGAGTCCAGCTGGGGAGGTACATCACCAAAGTCACCATGTTTGTTTCCCAGTACGACTTCTAGAATGGGAGTGGAAGTGGCACAAAACAAAATAGCTAACTTAAAGTAAATCACAGAAGGTTACTTAAACAAAAGGCAATCAGACTTTTTTTTTAATGTTTGACAATGAGCACTCTTATCCCAGAGGCTTCAACTTGTCTTAACTGACTGATGGGTAGTTACAGATGTTGCCTGTGAGGTTATTAAAAAAAAGAAATCTGGTTAGTTCTTAACCTTTTGAGTTACCATTTCCTTCCTCAATAGAAACCTTGCATTTCATTATTGACGTGTGACAATGTATGGAAGTGACATCTTTGAAGCTAATTGTGATGTTTTTAAATGAGTTTAAAAGTGTATTTCTATGTGACATTTATTATATTCAAATCACAGAAACAAGTCTTTTGTAAAAACTGACAAAAATGTATTTATTGCATAATTATGAAATGGCAGTAAAATGGCATTCAGCATTAAAAGTATAGAAAGTGCTAGTTTTGTAAATGACAGTTCTGCGAATGTTGATAATTATGTGACGTGTACTAGACATGTAAGGACGTGGAAAGAGTTACTAATTCTCTATCATGTTTTATTTATAGTATTCCGGTATCTAAGCCTCCAATACAGTCATTAAAAACATGTAAACCCTTTTATTTGCGAGTGTATGAAATGTTTGGTAGAATTTGCTGCACTCTCTCCCTCATAAAATGTGTGGTGAGAAATGTACTGTTCAGCAGAGACAGCCCAAGGCAGGCCGCTGAAAGAGCCTCTGTGTTCTTATAGTGCATGAATAATTTTAGCTTTTAAATATGCCAAAAAATAGTACAATTAGAAAAATGCTCACATTCAACCTGCAAGTGTGTGTGTGTGTGTGTGTGTGTGTGTGTGTGTGTGTGTGTGTGTGTGTGTGTGTGTGTGTGTGTGTGTGTGTGTGTGCGTGTGCATGTGCGTGTGCGTGTGTGTGTGATCTATTTCCTTTCGTGAGAAGGTGTGTATTTGGCAGAATTGTGAAGAAATGTGTCACATTTCTGCCACACTATCCTTCTATTTACTGCTGAGCGTCACACAATGTTCTGAAAAAGAAACCACACAAAGGTAGAACTGTGGATAGCAAGACAAAGCTTAAATGATGTCTGCAGGTACAGAGGGGGCTCTATGGAGTGGCCAGGTTGGGTGACTTGGGCTCTTTAGCCACTGGATCCTAAGGAGTGTTCTTCACTCTATCACTGCCTTTTTGAACTTAATAAAAATAATGGAAGAAGAAGCAGAGGGAGAGGTAAATGAGAGGCCATCGTGTTTGCTCTCCCTGGAGAGATACTCCTCAGAAACCTCATTCCATTCCAGTTTCTTGACAATTTCCATCCCAGAACCCAAATAATGCCTGGTTTTACTTTTCCGAAGGTTATCATTTTGTTTACACTGACATACAAAGTTTCCTCGTCAGAGAAAGTCTAATATCTTGCATCTAGCCTGTTCTTTTCACCTTAAATTTTTCTCACTTTTCCTGTCCACCTGTATTATATTACCTATGCTTTCTCACTCTTTGAACCCCACTTCTCTATTTCCACCTCTTTATTGTTTTCAGGTGTCAAATAATTTCTGGACACATAAATTTAATTTCTACTCCAGAAATGATGGCCTTCTGCTCAGGAAGTTGGGACTGTGTGAAATTCAGTTTCTTTATATTTTTCCAATCTGATAATGCACAAGTTTTAATGGCATTTGATTTCCCTTTCAACTCTGGAAACATGTGAGGGCATTCTGCTCTGGAAGCAGACTCTTCAGAGTAAAGGACAGTGGACCCATACTAAGTCACCGGGCTGTGTAAACCATCCTTGTTGATAGGTTGTGTTCATCCTTGACGAAATATCCTGATATTTGTGCATACCATGAGTAGATAATGTTGTTGTGGACACTTGGACTCAATATTGACCAGTTACGGGTGGTAGTGACTATGATTTTGTCAATTATCCTCAACATTGACCTGGGTAGTATGGCAGTGGGGGGGGGGTTGCCTTCTTTTTGTGTAGCAAAGTTTAATGTTATAGACATCCAGTGGATGACACCTTACAAAAAGGGAAAATATGGGACTAAGGGAAGAAACTTAGGGTAGAAATTTAGAGGAATTTCTGATGCTTGGCCAGCGATTTTTTTTAATGCCAACGGGTTGGTTTCACGATTGTTTTTGTGATGTGAGGCATGATTTACCCAAATTAATGTTCACCTGTGCAAATAAGCTAGAAAGTGTATTTTGAGCCCTGTGAGTGAATTTTCTTCTGCAAATTCCAAATTGCCAGAGGGTATTTTTTGCCCTAGATTCAGATAATCTGCATCCTAAATAGTAGAGTATCAAAGGAAATGATCATGGGCCTGTTATCTTTGTTCATTGTCTCGCAAGTGCAGGAGACACTGTAACAGGCAATCCTGGGTCCCCTCTCTGACACAATTCGGTCTATAGAACAGGGATGCACAAATAATGTACCATCAATGGAGGACATTGATCATTTCATGTATCTCCTTGATAGGTTTATGTTTATTTGTGAAAGTACGTAAAGAGAGACAGGTATTTCAGATGATATATGGTCAAGCTGTATGCCCTGCAACAATCTGTCTACAATTTTTGTTAAGGGAAGAATCTCGACCACTTACAGCAGCACAGCAGTTGGTCAAGACAATCTCCTCTCTTGGTGCATCGGGGAACACACACACAACAGGTTCTCCACTGTGGCCCTACAAGAAACACAGTGAACTGCGAAATCAAAAAATTATCAAAGACTGATATTGTAAAAGGGTGGGGTAGAAAATCAGGTTAATGGCTGTTTTGAGACACTAATGATTTAAGATTAAAGATTAAATCCACTTTCACTCCACTTTTGTACATGTATAAATTTATATATATATATATATATATATATATATATATATATATATATATATATATATATATATATATATATATATATATATATATATAATGTGTGTGTGTTAGTCAGAGCACACAAACGTTGTATACAGGGCCATGAACAAACACAACACACTAGAACCGCCGATCTCCAATCATGGGGTGGCCGTTCTACCACTGAGCCACTGCCACCATGTTTCATTTTCTCTCAGCTCTTTTGTATACTAGATTAATGCCCGTTCAAAAATTCATTCATTCATTCATTGTTGTGATAAAAAAAAAATTAACCTGAGGTCCGTTTCATAAAGTAGAGATGACAAACCCTTAGTCAAATCTGTGACTGTGGGGTGACTGTAGCTGAGCCTGGAAACCCAGGGTTTGCTGTTTCTCGATGGTTGTACTGGGTTAGTTTAATTAACCAAAAGTAGGTTCGCCCGGAGTTGAGCAGGTGTGACACAACTCTAAAAGCCATCATCAGTGGAGCCCCGATTCGAAGGGTCACCATAACAAAAGACAAGAAGAGCTACATGTCTTTATGGCTGTCAAAGTCCAGATGTTAATGCGGCATATGAAGACTTTGACGACATTTTCCAAAGAAAGAGCAACAGTACTGCAGCTGCAAAGACGAGGGAAAATGCGTGGGAGGAAATTGCTGCTCGAGTCAAAGCGTAAGTTTAAACCTAGTCTGTTGCAATCACAATAAAATTAAGGAGGGAAGTGGCTTGAATGGTTTCTATTATTTTATTTTATTTAGGTCCAATCCCGCAGGGAGAAACGCACATGGCAGCAGCTGAGAATGAAATATAAAAACATTGTTCACACAGGTCAGAATTCTGCATGATCTCATGGGGATACCTGCACATTTTCATTATGTTTGCCATTGTACAGTAAATATTTAGTGGACGTTTGACTGTTCAGTTGTTTTTTCACCAACACAGTGCTCTTTACACACAAATAAATGTGGTCTCATCTATTTCAAGTTCGGTTAAATAATGAAACCTATTAAATAGAATTATTTAAAAATAGAATTATTTAAATAGAAGAATCGGCATATGCACTTTACAAAAACACAAGAATATTCATACCCATACATCTACCTATATTATATAAGAACTGAAATTAAGATCTAATATCTAGCCATTTTGCAGCGTTTCCTACGTCTTTTCTACTTCTACCACACAAATTAACAAAATGAGATTGATGCTCACCAGCAGTTCCTTCTGTGGAATTCCTATGCTGCTGCATGTTTTAAAGTCCTTCTTACATATTCCCAGCTATCTGTTAAAGAAGATTAATAGAATTCACTTTCTAAAAAACACAGAAAACAGATGAAGAAATGGTTTACTAGAACCTCCAGATTAGGAAGGCAGATCTGGACATATAAATACTGGAGCAGAAGTTAGAGATGGGTGATGATCACTGGTGAATCATATGAACTATTAGAATGTTAACTATTGGAACGATACAAAACTAACTTTGTAGGAAATAGAGATGACCAAATGAAACGTGTATTATATGAATTTATTGCCCGCTGTGATGATGATGATGATGGTGACTTAGACTCTGAAATGATTCTGGCTGAAGGTGCTCTGCCCTCCTAGATAGCAGGTGGACGGAGTCATCAAGACCAGCCACATTTAGAACTGAAGAAGTCTCTTGGATTAGAGACGAAATGTCTTCAAGAACTTTCTTAAAGTCCAGTAGATTGATTTAAACAGCTTTGGACATGGATAACTGAGAACCTACACAGACATCTAGTAACTCCTGTCCCCCAGCAGAAAACATCAAACTCTCCTGTAATGTATGTATAATGGATTCATTAGAGTGGATTAAAGAACGGAGACAAGTGAAATATTGTGCAAATCTTAAGGCTACTGACCACATTACAGTCTGCTGCTCAGGTAAGACTCATCATACATCCGTGAGTCAGGAACAGACCCAGAACACTTTGCCTCCACATCAGAAATGTAGTCAGCAGCATCACAGACGATCTGAACAAATGTTACTTCACTATGATTCAGTCTTTAACATGTTGAAACAGTAGTCAGTCTGCATGTATCTGCACATTTATGCTACAAATGTACTTACTATTCACATTATCAGCCTCATTATGTGTGGGAACCATGATGAAAATGTGGATGCAATTTATGCTGCCAATTAAATTACAGTTACTAGTCCAAGTCTGAGGTCTGCAGCACAATGTCATTAAGAGATTATAATTTCAAAATGAATTAACAGGTCTCATTCAATCCTGTGGAACTCCTCCCTGATGACTGTGACTGGTTTATTTCCAGGGAAATAAACAAACCGGCGTAAAAGACGTTTCAAGGCGAGGCACTCTGAGCATCCCCCACATTCTCAAAAACTATATCGTTTGCAAAAACAAACAAACAAACAAACAAACAAACAAAAAAAAACAGTATAGCTGGGATGTGGTTTCATGATTGCGATTTGTTATGCTGCAAATGTGAGATCGGATTTGGTTGTTGATGTGTGTCATGGACTAGGACAATAAACGGCGCTCATAAAGAGAACTCTGGAAATAACAGGACTGGGGGACGCTCATGTGTGCTTAAAACATTGTGTTATACTGCCCCCTAGTGGTTCTAGAGGAGACATCACAAAACGCATAGCATTGTTTCTCTTTTTACGTGTAAATAATTATATAAAATTTATTTTTAATGATAGATAAAATAATACAATCAAACATGTGAAAATCCTCTGTATTAATTTTGGTTTATTATGTCGGTATTTCTTATTGTTTTCTGAATATTAAAAAAAATGGTCGTTGATGGACGCATATCTCAAAATAGCACTAAATGAGCACAGCTCAACCAACAAAATTGATACGAATCGACTTAAATTTTTCATTTTCATTTTCCATGCAGAGGTTTACATAGAACTGGCTACTTTCATTTAAAGACCGGACATTGTTTTGTCGTTTTACTGTACATCATAATAATCTGCAGCTTGGATGTTTTCTACTCTTCATCCCGACCCGCAGCCGACCTCCATCCCATCCCAGCCCGTCCCGTCCCGTCCCGTCCGGCTCCACCCCTGCGCTGAGCTTCACTTCCACTCCCCAGAAACAATCCAAGGGTCTTCCTGAGTCCATGGTCCAACTTTTGCTACTTCAGAGTGAGTTCTATGAACTGTTAGCTTTTAAAACCTCTCCCGGTCTATGCATGCTGTCTGTTTTAGCGTTTTCATGAAGGACTTTTCTTTATTGGAGTTTCTACAGGAACACATCCACCTTCATCCTCATGTTGTGATTGTGTTCCACTAGCTCAGAGGCTAGTTGTAGCTGCCTGGAAAGAGTCGACCTAAAGTTAACTTGTGAAATGTCTGGAAGATGATTTTTTATTTTTATTTTTTCGTAAAAGTGCAAGAAGTGATTATATTCGTGTTTTTATTCACGGTATTTTTAGCTTGTTGAGCGGAGGTAATGGTGGCTAACCTGGGAGCTAACTTTGCTAACATGGTTTTATAAGTAAATGAAGAGTTTGGTCAGGCAGCGTTTTTACACCAGAATAGCGGGTTAAAGTGTTCTAAGAAGCCCTAATATGGATCGACTTTACGTTAAAACCACGTTGTTCATGTATTTAAAGGTGAAGTTAACGTAGAGTGAGGAACCACTCAACATAAACTAAGTTATTAATTCATTTGTGCTTCGGCATTTCGACACTCAACATAACATTAAGCGATATATAAATAACCCTTGATTGAGTGACCTTGATTGATAAGAAAAACCCAAATCTTAATATTTCCTTTAAAAGTGCATGTTTACACTTAAATAAAAATGCATCACATTTGAAAAATGTAAGCACATCTAAATTAATACATACCATTGTGTTTATTTTCAAATTGGCTTTGGATTGTGTCCTTCAAAAATGTTATTTACATCTATTCTGTTCTGGAGCAAATGTTTTTTCTTTTTCATTTAATCAACTAAAACAGACAGAACTGAAACATCAGCATAAAGTAATGCCTGATACATGTCTGTCTAAAACGCATATTAAATAGTGTGCATCACCTCAGTGCTACGGTTTTCTGTTGCTTTCTCATCCAGAACAAAAAGAATCAGTTTTGCCACCGCATAACATCTTGAGTTAGCATATAAAAAATATAACAGCATTGTAACATTCACTCACAACATTCTGAAAGCTGCCTTTCAGCACAAGCGTTCTGCACGCAGAAGTCCTGTAAACTGTTACTTTGCTCTTAGACCAGGCTAAAGAGAAACAAATATTGTGGCTCAGTCCAAGATAATACACTGTCCTGGTTAAAAATGAATGACCAGGCAGATCATCATGTTTTAATTCTTGTTTTTCTACATTACAGTGTTTAGATTACTACATTATCTGTCATTTGATTGATCCACCAACTGATTTGCAATTTGTGAATTAGATTTGCAGAATAGCTATTCCATATCATCTTATATTTTTGTAGTTTGAAATAAAATAGTTTGAAGTTTTGTTTTGTTTTGTTTTGTTTTGGGGGGGGGGGGGGGGTTGAACTGCTTAATTTGTTCTGCTCACTATTTAATAAGCTTATTCTCACTTGTGATGCCATGACATCCTTCAACCGAACAGCAAGAGATGTTGAAAGAAAATTGACGGATCATTTGTGTGTTCTTCAGTTGGCCAAAGATGATCCGTAAATAGAAGAAAGCAGAAGACCTCCTGTGTTGCAGCAGAAATGTCTCCCAAACTGCCCTGCGGCCAAGGAAAAGGCGATTGTTCGGCAGTGCAAGTAGCTGTTCGAGTTCGTCCCCTTCTGCCTAAAGAACTTCTTCGCTGCCATGAAAGTTGTATCACTGTAGACTCTGAGCTTCGTCGGGTTACGCTGGGCCATGACCGACACTTTCTTTGCGACTACTTATTTGAAGAAACGTGCTGCCAAGAGGACGTTTATTCTGTGTCAGTGGAGCCACTCATAGATGCCTTCTTTCAAGGTTTCAATGCTACGGTCTTTGCCTATGGGCAGACAGGTTCAGGCAAAACATACACTATTGGAGAAGCTAACATTTGTAAGTTCTTGATTTCATCATCTGCTGCATTTATATGGCCCATGACTCAATAAAAAAGACAGATATGTGCAATTCTGAATGTATTCACTGTGTCTAGGCTCTTTTAGAGATGAGGAGCAGGGTATCATCCCCAGGGCAGTTGCAGATGTCTTCAAGCTGCTAGACGAAAATGATCTCACAGACTTCTCTGTCAGAGTCTCCTATTTGGAAGTCTACAAGGAGGAGTTCAAGGACTTACTGGATGTAGAAACAGCCAGCAAGGACATTCACATACGGGAGGATAAAGGCAACATTGGTATGGAATAATTGGTTTTATTTGTCTATAATCATGTTTCTGTGTTTATTGATATAGATTTATTAATTTTGTCTGTGGTTTTGTAGTTTTGTGTGGTGTGAAAGAGTGCGAGGTGGAGGGTCTTGACGAGGTGCTGAGTTTACTCGAATCAGGAAACACAGCCAGACACACAGGTTCAACCCAGATGAATCCAAACTCCAGCCGGTCACACACCATCTTTACTGTGTATATGGACCAGCGTCTGGGAAGCTCTCGTCTTTTTGGAAGTGCTACAAATTCTGGACCGCAAATGCTGTCTTCCAAGTTCCATTTTGTTGACCTCGCTGGATCAGAACGTATTTTAAGGACAGGAAACACAGGAGAGAGACTGAAAGAGAGTATCCAGATAAATAGTGGCCTTCTGGCTCTGGGAAATGTCATTGGCGCGCTGGGAGACCCCAGGAGGAAGGGTTCACACATACCGTACAGAGATTCTAAAATCACAAGGTAGTTGTTTCATATATTAGATACCTTAATAAACCATTCAAAGAGAAGTTGGTGTACAATAGGAGAGGAGTTTGTTTTCATGTTTATGATTTTCTTCTAGGATTCTTAAAGACTCTTTGGGAGGAAACTCCAAAACACTGATGATTGCATGCATCAGCCCTTCTTCCTCAGACTTTGATGAGAGTCTGAATACACTAAACTATGCCACAAGGACCAGAAACATTCAGAACAGAGCGACAGTCAACTGCAAGCGAGAGCCGGATCGGGTGGAAGGACTGGAGCAACAAATCAAGGCCCTTCGCAGGGCCCTCGAGAACCGCCAGCGATCGGAGACCCGCATTATTTCTCATGGCGATCCAAATAGGAGACCTCGCCTCGGAGAGGGAGAGATCAACAGACTGCAGGTCCAGAGTGCCCACTATAGGACGTGCACAGACACGGCTTACAGGTTAAAGGACAATTATTAAGTTCCATTTAGTCTGCATGATCTTTAAATGTGTTTTATGGGAGCCATTGTGGCTCCAAGTAGTGGATTTCTAAAATGAGAATAAAATCATAAATAGGCCAGTTGGTAATTTTCGTAACATGCAAAAATTTACATCTGATTAATAGCACAAGGGTATGAAATATCTGGGAATTAGATTTTTTTCTGAATCTACAGTGGACAGGGACTGGTTTCTCAGGTTCCATAGAGGACTACTGCTAGTACTGCTACTTGTTCTTCATCATTTGTGAGATTATCTCTCATTCTGACTGTAAGATGCTTTTGTTTAATTGTCCCAAATTTAGATTTTCGGAGGTGTGAATGTTTCCTCCGTTGTTTGTCACAGGCTTCTGCGGGAGCTGCAGACTGAAGGGGCACTGACCACAGAACAGAGTTTAAGGGTGAAGGAGTGGCTGTGCTCAGTGGAGGAGGAACGCAGCGCTCTGACCACAGCCTCTGGACCGGACAGCGGCATTGAGAATAGCTCCACTGAAGACAGCATGACTTTAAGGAGAGGACGGCCCTCAGTAAGGAACCAGGTATGATTCTTTCATGCTCAGTAGTACTAAAAAGGAAGTCTTTCAGTTAAACTTTATGCATCCAGCATTAATGTGTTTATGTGAAACACATTACCCAGGATCAAGAGGCTGCTGAGGAGAAGTGGAATCATGAACATGAAAGTGAGAAAGACGGAGAGAAAGAGGAGAGCGTTGGCCGCCTTCAAGCACAAATCCAGCGGTTGGAAAGAGAGAACACAGACTTTTTAGCTGCTCTGGAGGATGCTATGGAGCAGTACAAGCAGCAGGTCAGATGAGAATGCTTCTAATAATGCGTTATGTCAAGGAATGCTACTTTCATTTAAATAAAATATGCATGGTTTGTCAACTTTGAAGTAGGCTGACGATCACATGACCCAAGCATGAAATTATACAGACTGTCAGTGTCTGTTTCCATAGATTATATCTTCCTTATTTGTTTCCTTCCGTCTCAGAGTGACAGGCTGCAGGAGCAGCAGGACTTGATAGCGGAGCTGCAGTGTCATCTTACCACTCAAGGGCTGATGGGTCTAGGCCTCAGTTTGAGAGCGCGGCCACACACAGCACCTATGGGCTCCATGCAACACCGTCAGAATGGAGGCGCATGCAGACAGGTAACAACTGGCAGAGCTGGATTATCAGCCTATTGTGTTGTGTGAAACAATTGGTAAAAAAGAAAAAATAGTCCCAGTGGATGTTCTTGATGAGACAACTGTTGCTTATTTTTGCTTCTAACTTCATGGTCAATGTCAATGCTGTTTGAAGAACAGATAAATAATATTAATAATGCTGCAGTCTTTCCAATAAAATCAAATTGTATCTGACTTGTAGTTGTCAAATATATAATTGGGGAGAATGTGGTAATTTGTCAAAAATTTATGGTTCAGGTTTACTTTACTGCAGTATGTTGTAGATTGTTTATTAAAAACTAACTATAAAATATGTGTGTGTGGTTTCAGTTCAGTCCAGTCGGTTGCGTTGGAAATGGTCCTTATGTTGATCAAGAAGGTGACCTCTATGAAGAGGACATTCCAGGAGGAGCAGAAATGCAGGAGAAGGAAGTAGATGGGAGTCACTTTAACTTTAGCCCTGAGAAACGCAGGTATGTGTATTTTATACTGTTGCATATGCTTTTGTATGAAATGTATATAGTGTAGGGTTCGTCATTCTGTTAGGCAAGCACACCTGACCTGGACCAAGAAAGACGCAGCGTCAGGAGGATCAGCAGTCAGCGGCAGGAGGCTCGGATCTCAGGTGCTTGAACTGGATCAGCACCCCTGTTTATCCAGAAAAGCATGTAAGTCTGTCAACCTGAGATGTCTCTTTCTGTCAGAAATAGATTTAATAGCATTTATAATATAAAAGGACTCACAAGGCAGCAACCTGCTGACTCACTTTCTGTTTCTCAGTTACATTAATTATGTTTAGTTTTTGTTTGTTTGAGGGGTTTTGGTTTTTTTGCACAACATGAACTTAGAAGTAAGTTTGAAGGACACCAGTCACATTTGACAAAATTCAGTTTTGTATTTTGTGCTGTTTCTTTTTGAGAAGATAAGGCATCTGTTTTTAAAATGTAGCCGCAAGAGGACACAAGCCAGTGTCTTATTGTGCCAATCCCAAGCCCGGATAAATACAGAGGGTCGCATCAGGAAGGGCATCTGGTGTAAAACTTTTGCCAAATCAATCAATCAAACCTATGACTTCCATTCCGCAAAGGTTGAGGCCCAGGTTAACAACGACCGCCATCGGTGCTGTTCAGTTACAGGGTGCTGGTAGATTTTGGACTACTGTTGGTCAAAGAAGGAGAGGTGTAAAGTGTGTTCATAGGAAGAGAGAGAAGAGGAACGCCAAGAGTATAGGACTGAGTAAGGGACATTGAATGTTGGAACTATGACAGGATAAGGTAGAGCGTTGGTTGACATGATAAAGAGGAGGAAGGTAGACATACTGTGTGGCCAGGAGACCAGGTGGAAAGGTAGCAAGGTTAGAAGTTTAGGAGCAGGGTTCAAGTTTTTCTATCATGGTGTAGATAGGAAGAGAAATGGAGTAGGAGTTATCTTGAAGGAGGAGTTTGTTAGGAATGTCCTGGAGGTAAAAAGACTGTCAGATATAGTGATGAGTCTGAAGATAGAAATCGAAGGTGTGATGTTCAATGTTGTTAGTGGGTATGCTCCACAGGTAAGATGTGAGCTGGAGGAGAAGGAGAAGTTCTGGTTGAACTTTGATGAAGTGATGCAGAGCATACCTAGAAGTGAGAGAGTTGTCATTGGTGCAGACTTCAATGGACATGTTTGTGCAGGAAACAGGTGATGAGGAGGTGATGGGCAGGTTTGGTATCCAGGAGAGGAACGCAGAAGGAAAGATGGTCAACTATTGCAAAGTTGACTTTGCAAAAAGGATGGAAATGGCTAGAGTAAATACTTTTCCCAGAAGAGACAGGAACATAGGGTGACCTATAAGAATGGAGGTAGGAGCACACAGGTAGACTACATCTTGTGTAGACGGTGTAACTGAAGGAGATCAGTGACTGTAAAGTAGTGGTAGGCGATAGTGTAGCCAAACAGCATCGGATGGTGGTATGTAGGATGAAGGAAGATGAAGAGGACAAAGACAGAGCAGAGGACGAAATGGTGTAAGCTGAAAATGGAAGAGTGTTGCATGACTTTAAGGAAGGAGTTAAGACAGGCTCTGGGTGGTCAGGAGGTGCTTCCAGACGACTGGATAACTACAGCTAATGTGATCAGGGAGACGGGTAGGAGAGTACTTGGTGTGTCATCTGGAAGGAAAGTAGATAAGGAGACTTGGTGGTGGAATGAGGAGGTACAGGAGAGATACAGAGAAACAGGTTATACAGAGAAAGAGGTTAGCTAAGAAGAAGTGGGAGAGGACTGAGGAGAGTAGACAGGAGCACAGGGAGATGCAGCGTAAGGTAAAGGTAGAGGTAGCAAAGGCCAAACAAGGGGCTTATGATGACTTGTATGCTAGGTTGGACAGTAAGGAGGAAGAGACTGATCTATACAGGTTGGCAAGATAGAGAGACAGAGATGGGAAGGACGTGCAGCAGGTTAGGGTGATTAAAGATAGGGACAGAAGTCTATTGACAGGTGCCAGTAGTGTGATGGGAAGATGGAAAGAGTACTTTGAAGTGTTGATGAACGTGGAAAATGAGAGAGAACAAAGACTAGAAGAGGTGGTTGTTGTGAACCAGAAAGTAGGAAAGATTAGTCAGGATGAAGTGAGGAGGGCATTGAAGAGGATGAAGAGTGGAAAGGCAGTCGGTCCTGATGATATACCTGTAGAGGTTTGGAGGTGTCTAGGAGAGGTGGCAGTAGAGTTTCTTACTGGGTTTTTCAACAGGACCTTAGATAGTGAGAAGATGCCCAAGGAATGGAGGAGAAGTGTGCTGGTGCCCATTTTTAAGAAAAAGGGAGATGTGGCAACTAAAGAGGAATAAAGCTGATGAGCCAGCTAGTTATGGGAAAGACTATTTGAAGCTAGACTAAGGGCAGAAGTGAGCATTTGTGAGCAGCAGTATGGTTTTATGCCAAAAAAGAGTACTACAGATGCACTATTTGCTCTGAGGATGTTGACAGAGAAGTACAGAGAAGGCCAAACGGAACTGCATTGTGTTTTTGTAGATCCGGAGAAAGCTTATGACAGGGTGCCCAGAGAGGAACTGTGGTATTGTATGAGAAAGTCTGGAGTGGCAGGGAAGTATGTTAGAGCGGTGCAGGACATGTATGAGGACTGTAAGACAGTGGTAAGGTGTGCTGTAGGTGTGACAGAGGAGTTCAAGGTGGAGGTGGGACTGCATGAGGGATCAGCTCTGAGCCCCTTCTTGTTCGCTATGGTGATGGACAGACTGACAGACGAGGTTAGACAGGAATCTCCATGGACTATGATGCTTGCAGATGACATTGTGATCTGCAGCGAGAGCAGGGAAGAGGTGGAGAAGCTAGAGAGGTGGAGGTTTGTCCTGGAAAGGAGATGTCTGAAGGTTAGCCGCAGTAAGACAGAGTACATGTGTGTGAATGAGAGGGACCCAAGTGGAAGAGTGAGGTTACAGGGAAAAGAGATCAAGAAGGTGGAGTATTTCAAGTACTTAGGGTCAACAGTCCAGAGCAATGGAGAGTGTGGAAAAGAGGTGAAGAACAGGCAAGATGGAACCAGTGGAGGAAAGTGTCAGGTGTGATGTGTGATAGAAAAGTTTCAGCTAAAATGAAAGGAAAGGTGTACAAAACTGTGGTGAGACCAGCGATGTTGTTTGGTCTAGAGACAGTGTCACTGAGGAAAAGACAAGAGACAGAGTTGGAGGTAGCAGAGATGAAGATGCTGAGGTTCTCTTTGGGAGTGACCAGGATGGAAAAGATCAGGAATGAGTACATCAGAGGGACAGCACATGTTAGAGGTTTTGGAGATAAAGTCAGAGAGGTCAGACTGAGATGGTTTGGACATGTCCAGAGGAGAGATAGTGAATATATTGGTAGAAGGATGCTGAATTTTGAACTGCCAGGCAGGAGGCCTAGAGGAAGACCAAAGAGGAGAATTATGAAAGAGGACATGAAGGTAGTTTGTGTGAGAGGATGCAGAAGACAGGGTTAGATGGAGGCAACTGATTCACTGTGGCGACCCCTGAAGGGAAAAGTCGAAAGGAAAAGAAGAAGAAGGCATCTGTTTTTAAGTTTAGTTGAGTTTTGTTTGTGATTGTTTCCAATTTGTACAATACTTTTTAGTATACCTATTTCTCACAAGTAGAGGAAGAGAGACAAGCAGGGAATGCTGATCTGTGTCGGTACTTGAGGAGCAACACAATTGAGAACTTGACCTTGGATTTCTATCCACTTCATGACTATACATCCTTAATGCCTTCTTTTGTGCTCTTTTGTCTCTGTAGCAACCACCAGTACTGGAGAGACATCTGTGCGTGAGAGTCTGAAGAGCTTTGATGGTGTTTCAGAGTGGGATCTTCATCAGGCACAGCAGAAGATCAGGGAGCTCTCCGTTACCATCCGCATGAAGGAAGAACTCATCAAAGAGCTCGTCAAAACAGGTATCAGTTTGGATCTCTCAATCTTTTTCAGATAGAGGCTCTCTTCTTTGTTTTCGAAAGTTGTGGTCTGTGTTTTTAAGGTAAGGATGCTCAGGCCCTAAACAGGCAATACAGCCATAAGATCACGGCTCTGGAGGGCGAAGCTGTGCAGGCTCGGCAGGAGCTACAGGAGGCCCAGAGACAGCTGCAGGATCTGGAGAGGCAGGAGAAAGAGATCAGCACGACAGACAAGACCAGAGCTCAGGAATGTCGTAGGAAAATAGCTGCTGCTCAGAACAAAGTTCAGGTTCGACCATCACAAGTATTTATTCTGACATAACAGCACAAATGATTTCTAATGATTGCATAATATTTGGTTTTATTTGCTTGAAATCTTTTGAATGAGCAAGATTTTGGCTTCTGAACAGCAAATTGTGTGTGTGTGTGTGTGTGTGTGTGTGTGTGTGTGTGTGTATACAGGTATATATATATATATATATTTATTTTAATTTTTTTTAGGTTCTCAGTCAGCGTCAGAGGGATACCGCTCGTCTGGCTAACCTTCCTGTGCAGAGCGAACGTCGCGTGTTGGAGCTGGAGAGAAGCGTTCAGAGCATGAGGCAACAGCAGGAGCAGCTACAGAAACGACTGCGGCAGGAAAGTCAGCAGAAACGACGCCTGGAAACAGAGATGCAACGAAGGAGTCACAGAGTCAAGGTACCCAAGGCCAATACTGCAAATGTCAATCACAAAAGTATTTGCAGTATAAGTTCAATCTGATTTCTTTATTTTATGTCTGTCTGGTATTTTATGTCTATAACAGCCTAAAGGAGAATGTACAATATCAGTATACTGAATGACAGCCAAATGCATTTCTGTTCTTTAAAATATGCCTGTGACCTGTTATCCTGTTGCTACCTTTCATCCTCCTTTTTTGGATTCCTTATGTAGGAGCTGGAAATAAAGAATGAGCAGCAGCAGAAGATACTGAGAATAAAGACGGAGGAGATCGCTGCCTTCCAAAGGCAGAGACGCAGTGGCAGTAACGGCTCTGTTATCTCTTTGGAGGAGCAACAGGTGGGGCAAAAATCACTTTGAATTTGTATAGACAGGGGGGAAACATCTGTAAAAATAATATTTCATTTTTGTGTTCATGATTTCTGACCTTTTGGGAATTTCTCCAAGCAGAAGATTGAGGAACAAAAACGTTGGCTGGATGAGGAAATGGAGCGAGTGTTGGAGCAGAGGAGAGGGCTGGAAGATCTTGAAGGTGAACTCACTAAACGAGAGGAAATCCTTGCCAAGAAGGAAGCCCTTCTTCAGGAACGCAGCGGCCTGGAGACCAAAAGGCTCCGCTCCAGCCAGGTACGAACAACCACAAACAACTCTGTGTCACAGGAAATTGGCAAGTTCTTCAAAATCTTTTTTATTTAATCTTCATTCCAGGCCCTAAGCAGAGACTTGGTGACTCTAACGGGACACATCGAGTCACTGGAGCGACAGCTGAGCGAGCGGAACGGTCTTCTTCGCAGCAGCAGTGCTCAAGACTCACAACATATTCGCCAAGAGATCTCCAACCTTCGACAGGAGAAGGATTCACTGCTTAAACAAAGAGTGGAGCTGGATGATAAGCTGCGGCAGGGTAACCTACTCTCACCTGAGGTCAGATATCATTCTTGGGTTTGCATCCTAGTTGTAGTAACAAAATAATATATTTTTAATTGTGTGGCAAAAGAGTAAATTAATCAAATTCTCCTCACGTGAGTCTAAGCCCTCTGGTGTTTCTAGGAGGAGCGAACGCTGCTCCAGTTTGATGAGGCCATCGAGGCTCTGGATGCGGCGATTGAATACAAGAATGAGGCCATCACTCAGAGACAGAGACAGCTGAGAGCTTCTGCCAGCATGCTCTCCCAGTGGGAGATGAACCTCATGGCCAAACTCAGTTACCTGTCTGCCTCTGAGACCAGAGCTCTGCTGTGCAAGTACTTTGACAAGGTCTCAACAGCAGTCAACCTCAATTTTAACTTTTCAACTACCCTGTTTCATCACTGATGAACCATTAACCGTGCGTACTGAATAACGCTGATGTGGCCACTTCCTGCAGGTGGTGTCTCTGCGCGAGGAGGAGCGTAAGCTACAGCTCACCCTGGCTGAGCTGGAGATGCAACTGGATGACCAGCAGAGGCTGGTTCAGTGGTTGGAGAACGCCCTCGATCGTACGCAGCTCGACACGGACCGTCGGCTCACGCAACAGCAGAAAGAACACGAGAGGAGCGTACAGCTCTTACTGCAACACTGTCGAGGTGCTGATCACTGGAGACTTCCACAACTATATTATCTCTCCTGAAAATAAAATGTTCTTCTTTGATAATCATCAAAGTGGATAATATTTTCATACCTTTGTGTGTTTGTCCTCCCACTGCAACAGAGCAAATAGATGAGGGCCTGGCAGGAAACCAGCGACATTTTGAGGGGTGGATCCACAACCTCAGCAAAGAGCTGAACCACCATAAGGCAGCGAACGTGGAACTGAGCAACAGACTGCGGGAGGTCTGTGGTTCATCCAACCAAGCCAATCAGCCAAAGGAGCATGCTAAAGGTAAAAAGCATCATTAGGTCATAGCGTTTGTTGATTTTACTTTTTGTCTTCATGGAAATTACAGGTGTCCTCAAGGTACGAACGTCCGACTTTCGAACACTGGTAGATACGAACGAACGCGCGCCGCCATATCCAACCACAGTAGTTCCTCTTTTCTGCCACAACTCATGCCGAGCAACGCGGTTCTGTTCGAACATCTCCAACACTTGTCTTCCCCATCTTGTTCTTGTACATGTCTCTGTGAGCATTTCAGTGCATCAGGCTTTAAACCGACGTATGATCGAGAACGACTTAACTTCAAAACACCTGTACCTGTTTTTTTATTTCATTGTTGTTTTTAATGTCCTGTTATTGTTTTCTGGTAAGTTAAGGAATAGAACTTTAGTATTTGGAGGATTAATGGTATTTAAATGACCTCAAATGGCAATTATTGATTGAAATTTAATAAGTAACGACTTACGAACAATTCAACTTACGAACAACCTCTCAGAATACATTGTGTTCGCAGGTTAAGGACTACCATTATCCTGCTGAGGTAGAAGAATACATTAGAACTACATCTAATAAGATGTTTTATTTATCCAAACTCCAAAGACTAGCGCTGCATCCTGTTGTTGTCTTCCAGGTGCGGCACCTGATGGTAAATCTGCAGGTGTGGGGAGCACAGAGAAGCTGACTCGTTCCCCAGAAGACAGTCCAGGAGGCAGAGGGACGGCTCAGTCTGATAGACCTCCCAGGTCCAGGGAGGAAATGCGTGAACTGGTGAACACACCTCTCCCGTCCACATGGAGGCGCTCCTCTCTCCCCA
Organism: Antennarius maculatus; assembly: GCA_013358685.1. Lineage (NCBI taxonomy): Eukaryota > Metazoa > Chordata > Actinopteri > Lophiiformes > Antennariidae > Antennarius > Antennarius maculatus. Next base: position 16,117,672 of record CM023606.1, read on the forward strand.
CAGAAGAATCTACTGTCATGGAGGAGTTGTGTCTGAGAGCAGCTGGAGAAGCTCCTCTTAACCGTGTAGTCCAAACTGGACTGGGGTCCTGCAGTGGACCCACGACTCTGCCTGTGGTTAAATCTCGCCGGGAATCCCGCCGCTCCAGCCTCAACGTCGGACCACTGACTTCTAACAATGCATTCATTGATGTTCGGAAGAATCCCGTCTAAAACTCGGCGTAAAGTGTTACTCCAGACATTGATTTTTTTATGGGGTTTTTTGTGGGGTTTTTTTGTATGTCAGCTTTCTGTCTGTGGTCTTTGTATCCTCAATTTTTGTAAAGTTTTTTTTTTTTTCAACAAGGACACCCACTGATTTTATGTGAAGCACTTTCATTGAAATAATGTTTATGTTCTGTTTCATACAGTCATTGCTAGGAATATTCTTAACAAACATGCCAGTCAGTAAGAAGTAATTTGTTTCCATCAGTATGAAAAGAGATTCTCTTGCTCCCCAGTCATGTAATGTTCTTACCTTCTATTATATTTTATATTTAAAAAAATATCTTTTACAAGCAGCTGATTCATTCTTTTTTTAAATTTTTGATCAGTGTTTACAATGTATGACTGTTAGCTGGATTACACAGAAACCACTGAACCATGAGAATACAGGGGGAATTCATTAGTAGGGAAAATTTATATAAAGATGCAGATCTGGGACTTCTATTTTAAATTTCCTTTAACAGTGATAGATGGGGATGTTTTACACCATCACCACCAGAGGCCATTACATTTTGGAGTGAATGAGATTAAAAGGGACAGCGCCAGAAATTTGTATAAATTTTTTTGAACAGTGCAGGATCCGACTGATGATGTTTGGATGGTTTGAATCTTCTTTTCCTTTCGGCTTTTCCCTTCAGGGGTCGCCACAGCGAATCAGTTGCCTCCATCTAACCCTGTCTTCTGCATCCTCTCACACAAACTACCTTCATGTCCTCTTTCACTACATCCATAAACCTCCTCTTTGGTCTTCCTCTAGGCCTCCTGCCTGGCAGTTCAAAACTCAGCATCCTTCCATCAATATATTCACTATCTCTCCTCTGAACATGTCCAAACCATCTCAGTCTGGCCTCTCTGACTTTATCTCCAAAACCTCTAACATGTGCTGTCCCTCTGATGTACTCATTCCTGATCCTATCCTTCCTGGTCACTCCCAGAGAGAACCTCAGCATCTTCATCTCTGCTACCTCCAGCTCTGTCTCCTGTCTTTTCCTCAGTGACACTGTCTCTAGACCGAACAACATCGCTGGTCTCACCACAGTTTTGTACACCTTTCATTTTAGCTGAAACTCTTCTATCACACATCACACCTGACACTTTCCTCCACTGGTTCCATCCTGCCTTTTCTTCACCTCTTTTCCACACTCTCCATTGCTCTGGACTGTTGACCCTAAGTACTTAAAATCCTCCACCTTCTTGATCTCTTCTCCCTGTAACCTCACTCTTCCACTTGGGTCCCTGTCATTCACACACATGTACTCTGTCTCTGAGATGGTTTGAATGTTTTCTGTTATTTACATGTTAATTCCTTGTTGGAGCACAATGAGACTGGATATATGGGATGAATAGATAATCAAAGTTATCGTTGTGAAAGCTTTCACCTATTTATATATTTGAAGATCAATGGTTCTGTAAGAGGCGGGAGCAGGGAAACCATGTGAACAGTAGAGGGCACTACATCCTCAGTGTTTCACAGGAGTGGACTATTTCTGGACTCTTATCTCTTCCTCTGCACTGACGCCAGAATTCTTTATGTAACAAATATATGCACCTTTGAAAAGAAAATTGACTAATTACTTTATCTATTATTGTGTTTATTTAAAGATAATTCAAAATAATCTGAATGTCTATAGTTAAGATAGATCAACAGTTTTATGAAACACACACACGCACACACAAATACGAATTGTGTGTGTGTGTGTGTGTGTGTGTGTGTGTGTGTGTGTGTGTGTGTGTGTGTGTTATAACGCCGCGCTCCCAACAACATACGCATAAACGGACTCCGTCTCCGATTGGTCGTAAACTCGCTGACGTCACCACAGATCGGGAATGGAAGGGTGCACTTGAAAAAAACGGGGGAGGAAGCGGGGTTGTGGGATCAGTCGAGCCTCCGTGCGTGGACGCCGCACATCAACGGGAGTTTGGACGGAAGGAACACACACACACACACACACACACTGCGGATGGAAGGCCGGCGCTGCTTTTCTGCTCCGGATTGAAACACAACAAGGATACCTCGTCCACGTCCGTGGGTCGTGTGGGATTTATCCATCCGATCCCGTGGAGCGCGGGTGATGCTGCCGGCCGTCCCCGTCACCACATGTGGATGCTTTATTGACATGGATGCTGGAGGCATCCCGGAGGAAAGAGTCTTTGGGATAAAGTTTCCGCAGACATCATCACATCACAGGCAGGCTGTAATGAACGCGCCTCACGCACCGGCCGGATGTAAGACATTTTATAGGATGTGAGACATTTGCGTTAATTTAACGGTGTTTGAAATATGTAGTGCTTCAAACCATAAGCAGCAAATAAAACCACAGTGGGCTGCTTGGTCCTGTTTCACTGCCTTTTTTAAATCTCACGAGGAGTAAACTTAGCAGTTCTATCTGACAAAGACAGCGTGTATTTACTGTGATCATGAAGGTGGGCTTCTTCTGTTGTTACTCTGACCTTTAAAGGCAGCTCCACACCTCTAGAGGTTCCTGAGCGTGTCCCCACTTGTCAGTAAAAGTGTGGACAGAACCACAAATCTGTTACCATGTGAACAGATTAAACAATCAGAAAAAGAACTATTGTAATTTTAGGAATATGTGACACAGTTTTATCTCTGAAATACAAAGAAAGTGACGCATCCTCGTCAAACTATTTATTCCACAACTGCATCAACTAACATCAGACGTAGTGGCAAAGAAAATACTATAATCGGTTAACGTAACAAATAAATGTTTTGTTTTCTTTAGTTTTTACGTTACAACTTTTATTTAAGGGGTAAATAATGATAGGTGAGGAAAGGTGACCTCAATGACAACGTTGTGATTCAGTTATATTTTTTATTATTATTGTTATTATTATTAGTAGTAATATTATTATTAATAATAATTATTAATAATAATAATAATAACATAATGATAATAATAATCACACTATTGCAATATCTGTGATATCAAAAGTGGCATTAAACTTTTTCCAAAGGCTTTTAAATCAATAGCTTTTTGTCACGTAAATTCTAAGCATATATTTTATTTCCTAAGAATTGTTTTAATTTTTTTTACAGGAAGTTTATCTCTCGATTAAGAAGCACATGAAGAGAAAGTTAAAATGTTGAAGAGTTTTCTTTGAGATTTGTGAGTCTGTTTGAGAAGTGTTGGTGGAAAACAAATCAGCAGAAGAGTTACATTTTTATTTAGGACAAGATTAAATAAGAGCTGCAGTCTAACCCTGATCAAATTTCACGAGTTCATTATTATCTGTAATGTACAGGACTAATATTTTATGTAGCTCATAGGAACTGTATCTGTGAGATGTTTTAACGTTTTTATAATAATGGCTTATAATTTATTAGTTTTGAACATTTTAAATGCATTTGTTTCTTGTATTAAAATGCTGGTTTCAGTTTGTTGTGGAAAAGTTATGGAATAAACATTAATGTTGATTTATTTCAGGTTTAGAATCAAACTGCCAGCAGAAAAAAATTAACCTGTAGGAAATTGTGCATTAACTGTAACAATTTTCTTTGTTCCCAGGAAGCTTCACACTTACCTTTCACAGCAATCAGTGGAGCTTGTTCCTGTCTTTGGTTATCTAGCTGTATGAGTGTTAATCATCCATCATAAAGCTAGATAACCGAAAATAAGAATGACCTCTATACCTGCAACATCATGTATTAAAGAGAATAAACAGACACAAGAGGACTTGACATCATTTCTGAGAGGGTACGAAGAAGTCTTTCATTAAATGTATAATGGATGAAATCTGGATTTTATTGCTACAATTAGAGCATCATCATTCTATCATTTAGTTGACTTATCAACAGAAGAATGAGTAGACTTAGATCTTTTATAAATCCTGACAAATGTGATCATTTGGATTGTTGGATATAATAAGTATTGATAATTTTTCTTAAGCTTCTTTTAATAATTTTGGGCTTTTACCCACTATTTTTCTGCTCTATATGGTGCTTAGATTTCCCACAGAAAAAATAAAATTATTACCTGCAGTTCTGATGATGAAACAATAATAATAATAATAATAAAACCTTTATTGTCCCACAGTGGGGAAATTTGTGTACAAGCAGGGATGGATTAAAAAGAAACTTTTATTTCTTTATATCTCAGTTTCTGTTCATTTAGATGTCAATACAAGCTTGTAGTAAATATGTGATTCCGCAAAATGTGATCAGCTTCCAGAAAGGTCATATAAAATACTGTCATTTGTGACCTCTGGAAACAGTCTTTTATAAAGAAATCTTGAGGGACTGCCTCTGTCGTGTATTTATGCCTCAAACACAGTCACATGCTACAAAGTTGCCCCCTCAGAGGCCTTATTTAAATACCTTTAACAAGGGAATCCCTGCTACATACTTTAGAAGAACTCGAGTCTCTTTATTAATGTCCATAATAAATTAAAATATAAATGATGCTTTCTAGTGACAAAATTTCAAAAAATGTTCATCATCTTTATTTTGTCAAAATAGAAGTGTCTTGCTTTTGCTTCTGTGACCCAGAGTGCTGAAAATGAAGCAAATAGAAGTGAATTAATAATTTTATAGTATATGTATTTTAGCTCAGATCCACAGTGGATTTCACAGAAACTAGATGTCAGTAAGCCTTAACACACCATTCCCTGTCCTTTGTCACTTTGGTACTATATGCACTACACAAAACTGTTAAACTCCACAGAACCCCCCCCCATCCATTTGGATCATAGTAAAATTGACATATGATCCAAAATATCCCTTTTTGTTCATGTTGAAAGACACATTATCATTACTGTGATATATCCTTTATTCTCAGTCCAAACAAGGATAATTGAATTTGAATGAAGTACATTTTTATGTAATTTCAAAATGAATATCACACTACAACAATCTTCAGCAAGGTGCTGAAAATTTCAAAGAAAAACCTGATGTTTTTGTGAATCTCAGTCACTCTTGACTGCGCAGTAAAGGCCATCTCTAGTAAGTTGGAGCTCAGCCTCTTTCACTGTCAGAATATCATGGAAGCCATCTTGATGGCATCTCTACCGCCTGTAAAAGGTTTGTGTTGCTGCAAAGCAGGCAAATTAATCCGTCCATCATTAATTGTCTATTGCATCCAATCGGTCTGTCTGAAAAGCTCTCCTGTCTGAAGTCTTACAGGAAAATGAAGTTCATTTGTGGGGTCACTTTACCTTTGAAAGACCAACCAGTGAGTCGGTATACATGCACCTGCCCCTGATATTAAATGGTGAATGAAGAAACTAGTGATTGTACAGTCTCTGGCTTTGGATTACATTACAGCTACAGGAACATTCCTGCACATCTGACACGTCTGATATCTGGCTGATCTATGGCAAGGGGGGGCAATCACCTTAAAAGTTCTGTGAGTCAATTAATTCAACCAAATACGAGTTTCCATAGTAAAGATATGTGTAAATATTAAATAAAATAATAGAAGTAAATGTTAAAACTGTTAAGAATGTCTGTGATCATCTTTTAGATCCAATTTAACCATACATTACCCCCTCCCAAACCCCCCCATCTAAACCAAATACTTTAATCAGAAAGAAAATTCAGACATTTATAAAAACCTCAAGATAAATCACAGATATTTTGTAAATGGTCTTGTATCTGTTTCGATTTTTTAAGGAAGTGACCAATTTGAATTAAACTCAAAAATATAGTTAGAATTATTTATTTTATATATTTCTAAAAAATCTTATATTATGTCTTAAATGAGGCCCCAACCTAGAGCTCCTGTCTGAGCTCTGTGCCTTTACTTTTTGCCAGAGAATTAAAGGCCAGGGCCTTAAATCAGGAAATGTGCTACTCTGATGAAAAATAAAACACTGCAGGACTTTTAATTATTAATTATTTTAGGTGTAATGGTAAAGATACATGCTCCACCAACAATGAGAATTAAATGTGTGAAGTTAGAGCCCAGACGGGAATTAGTATCTAACGGTGTATAATAAACATTTATGTTTCCGTTGTTTTCTTTAATGCAACTTTCTGTTATTTGCTTCAAATACAACCATCTGTCTGTTTTTGACCTTGGCAGACATTCTCCACTTTGCACGTTAGTGTAGTATTAAAACGCTTCATCTGTTTCTTATCGCATTAGTTGGCAGAGGGCAGGCTGGCGCACACGGAGGGGCTGAGACTGAGGCCCAGCAGCGGACTGAGTTGCGTCAAGTGGATTTACAGTTAGATCGCTCACAATGACACGGACTATAAAATAGTGAAAAAAGGACAGAACCGGCTTTATTCTACAAATGAAGCCCAGAGAGCCAATAAGCTGCTCACTGGATGTCTCTCTCTCTCCCTCTCTGATTTAAAAAAATCAAAAAAATCAAAATCTCTCTCCCTTTTTTTCTTAATTTTGTCCGTTTTTTTTTTTTTTTTTAGTTTGATAAATGTTAAAAGGTTGGATGTTTCTTTTTTCAGAAAACGCACAGTATTTTTGAAAATCCTCTTTAAGTGAATCTCTTCTGGATTTTGTGTCAACGTGATTATTTTGTAATTTGACTGTTATAAATAAACGTGATGTTAAAATCTCTCTCTCTCTCTCTCTCTTTCTCTCCCTCTCCCCTACAGATCGCTTCTGAGGGATAAAAACAGGGTTGCCAACGAAAACCCAAGAGCCTAAAAAGATGGAAAATAAAGGAAACAATCAGACAACTCCAGTCGATGATGAATAGGAGCCAGACGAGCTCTGCATATTAACATAATTGCATAGAAACGAGGGAGAGCATTTAAAGGGGCAGCAGCACCCAACGTGTCACCCAGTGTCTGAAGAGCAAGATGCATGTTTAAATACAGTACAGGCACAGGAAACATGGACAGGACAGTCATGTTTGAATCTTACTGAATACTAACTATACTTTTTTATTTAGAAGTCTGTTATGAGTTCTCCTCAAATTAAGTCAAACACAACCTTATTCTTTTTACATTACACGCAGATAGAGGCCCAAGTGAGATGGAAATGGGCCCACTTTTGTCTCATAAAATGAGACCCATCTTGGACTTTAAAATATCCTCCATCCCTGTAATGCACCCTGACTTACCCCCACCTGTCCTGAGAATTTAACTAACACAATTTTGTCTTCTTTTTAGTTTGTGAAAATTAAAAGATTAAAATTCTCATGAGGGAAATATACAATTTATCAATGTTTGCTCATCTATTGTCAACTTAAATGTAGTTTAAATATTCCTATATTTTTACCTCAGAGGTGATGGCAACCTTCTGCAAAAACAACTCCAAATACAGGCATTTAGTTGTAGAATGTGAATGTTATGTGCCCAAAAACCTCCAGAGAAGAGTTCTGATATGACGATGAAGGGATTTCACTTGAAACACTGAAATGCTGTCCAAACGGATTGTTACTGAGACAATGTAAGATTGTTTAATTTCTTGCATTCATAATAAACTACAGTGTTTTTTTATCTGAATTATGATGTTGTCTTTTGTCTTTCATGCACCACCTGTCTTTCTTGCATCAGTCTATGTTTAATGGTTGTTAATGAGTTAACGTGCAAACACATTTTCATACAGTCAAATGCATCCTGATGTACATCCGCACACATGTCGAGCATTAAAGTGATGCACAAACCCAGCAGGCGGTGGGTCGGTGTTGTGTCCTGCAGCTGCAGCAGACCCTGTTGGTCAACAGGAGTCAGAGCCCACATTATCATTCTGATCCTTACTCTGCTCCACAATGGCTGCTTTGTGACAGGAGCACTTGACAAAGGTCTGCCATGTCTTTTTCCCAACATTGTCCCTGTGAGCAATTGGTTGCAGTAAACGTCGCACCAGACCAGACAGTGTCATGCCCACATTAGCATTGCAGCCACACAAGTGTCTCCAGGAAAAGTTGTATTTTTGTGAGTTAGTGTCTAACGGTGAGTGTGTGAGTCAAACACTGTGGACATTATCATAAATGTGCCTCCTATCTGATTGATATCACAGAGGGAACTGTCTTATGCTAAATATAGACATGTAACCTCTGACATTTAGATTGTCTACATCATGAAATACTGATACTTGTCCAAATTTTAAAAAATAAACCAAAATAAAAATCAACTTCAATCCAAGAAGACAATCATGTAAAATAAATCAAAATAAATCAAATTTTAAATAAATGTTCTGTTGTGCATAAGAATGAAGCATGAAAGAAGATACGGATAAAAAATAAATGATAACTTGTAAAGTCTGGAGATAATAATTTATCATTTGCACAGGATAGACTATTTTAATGATGTAATAATCCTGAAATCTGTCAAGTCCAATATAGGATATATCTTCTTTATCAAGGTATATAACTTCTTGCTTGGCCGCCAAATAAAGAAAAGATGCTGACATGATCTATTGTAGATTCACACAGATTAAAAAAAAAAAGAGAGTGAGACACAAGCATTTGAGAGACAACCAAACAGTTATGATCTTGGCCTTAACATGCTTGAGCATTGAGAGACACTTGACTCAAATGGTCTTTAAGTATAACACTGATCTGATTCTGGACTGGTATGTATTCCCCATCCTTCTGTTTTCTATCATAAGACCTTTGGTCTTACAGGGACCTCTTTTCACACTTGTCTAGGTCCAAACAGCCTCACAGCTCAGAACCAGAACCTGAGGAGACAGAGACAGACCCATGGTCCAGTGGGTCTGAGCAGCAGCGTCCAACGCCCAAGGCAAACACACACAAAAAAGTTTGAGGCAATGGGAGAATTCACTAAAATATGTATACTGTACTGCATTCCTTGTATATTGGAAGTATGTGCCACTGGGCTATTGAATATTATGTGTACTGTACAAATGGAAAATAATAATAATAATAATAATAATAATAATAATAATAATAATAATAATAATAATAATAATAATAATAATAATAATAATAATAATAATTATTATTATTATTATTATTATTATTATTATTATTATTATTATTATTATTATCATTATATAAATGTTCAGTATTTTTTCTTAGTTTTCTCTTATCATGACATTTATATTTGTTTTTTTTAATTATTATGATAATAAAAGATTAGAATTGAAGCTTTTATAGATAATGAAACAGGGAAAAAAGTAATAACATAATAATATTGTAAATATTTATAATATTACTTTGTACAAAATGAACCAGAAACTTCTTTCTTTCTTTCTTTAGATTTATAGATCTTTGATAAGCTACAAATAAATACACTCATTTGTTTGTTCTTGTCTTTCCAGCAGATTTTCTGTGTGATGAGAGCGTCTTGGTGACTAAATCACAAAGCAGTTTCTCAGGAATGGATTACCATTCTCTCCCGCCACTCTTTCAGACTGTCAGTCAAGTTCAAGTTCAAAGGGGGAGAAATGTCTCGCCGCTTCATTCACTTCTGCCCCCCACCCTCCAAAAAAGTTCCTCCTTCCCTCCCTCCTTGTACCCCCATGGTCTGCAGTGGCTGCACTCCATACTATGACAGAGGGGCTGTGGGTTCCTATGGCAGCAGGCTGGACGGCTCAGCTACACAAAACACAGCCTGTCAGAGAGAGAGAGAGAGAGAGAGAGGTTCAGGTTCAAATCCAACAGCTGGGCACACCCCCCCCCTCTCACACGTAAACCCGCCTTCCCCATTAGGCCTTTCAAACTTGCACCCAGATCCTGAGAACACAAAATTTACATTCATCATGCGCTCTCTCACTCCTTTTCCCCTCTCACTCTCTCTGTCTCTCTCAACCAGCCAACCCATTCGTACACACACACACACACACACACACACACACACACACACACACACACACACAAACTCTTTGTCGAGCCCACCTGACACCTAACTTTGGTATGTGGTCTGTGTTCTGGAGTCATGGACTCCATGTGTGTCTGTGTGTGCGCACGTGGTGGTGGGGTGGTGGGTTTGAAATCTCATTCAACTGCCCATGAAAGCATGATCATTTGCATAAACTACATGCTGTCTTGGGGGTTTGGGGGTGGCAGCCTCACTGAGAAAAGGTTATGAGAGAAAATGGAAAAAGAAAGAAAAAGAAGGCATGATCCTGCGTTATGGAGCTGCAGTAAGAAAGAGGAGAGAAAGAGGGTAAAACGGGTAAAGAAAGACATCTTATGTGCCCCCGTGGGATTAAATTGTCCAAGAACATCTTAATGTTTAATATGGAGAATCTGGCAGCAGCATGGCTGCAGGAATGATCTCATATCAAGCCTGTGACTCAATTTCAATAGAGTTGCATATGGGGAGATGATGCAACTGGTTAAAGGAATGCGCAACCTGCACAGAGAGGTGCCGATATGAATCACAGTTCATTTTTACTTCTTATGTTGCCTCCTTTGTTTAATCAAGTTCTTTGTTTCTGAAAAGGATCATAATGATCACCTCTCATGCATCTCTTCAAACAAAAAGATCACTGATGTTGCTGTTTAGCCTACTTATTTTGCTGGTGCTATTCTTGCCATAAAAAACAGACAAAACTAAGAAACACTTTCCTCATTTTATAATGTAATAAGTGAAACAATCAGAGACAGTGAAGGAAGTCATTTAAAATAAATAATCATAAAAATTCATGAGTAAGTGTAAACTCTTTGATCACATCTTGCTGATTTCAATATGCTTTACCAATTTCCTGAGTTTATAATGTGACTAAAGCCCTAATAAAACAAGTTAGCACGTCGCACTGATTTATTCAAATCAGGCAAATCTTTTAAAGTTTTAGTAAAAAAAAAAAAGAGGCAAAATTAATTCTGTCCAAATTATGAAATAGACAATTATATAACACGACAAATAAACAGAATGGGTCTGATTTAAGACAGTCGACTTTTTAAAGAATGAAATGCCCTTTAAACTGAAGTGATGTTAGGCATGAACCAAGTCTCGTTGAACTATTTATTTAAATCAAATCTTACTCACATGTGAAGGCCGGCGGCATCATCGTCAAACCATTTCCTGGTTTGTTTGCTGTAGATCAGCTGATGAGAGGATGACCTTGTGTCCTTCAACCTACTGCAGGTCAGAGGGATCGATGACCTTTTACTCTCCAGGGGCAAGAGCTGAGCCCTCGCAAGCCATCCGACGGGTGCATCTTGCTGTTTTTGGTGTATTTCTTCTGGTCATTTTTGGGTCATCAAATAGTTGTCCAGCCTGAGGGCCGAAGTTCTTTTATCAATAATCTTATTTTAGCCTCTGAAAAAGAAAGCTTTGTTGTGTTGTGGATGAACTATCATATAAGTGTGTCCCCAGGGCATTTTAAAAAGGTCAGCGGTCATGCCCCCATTTCTATCTTTATATGTCACAAACAGTGATATACAGAAATGTGTGTATTCACTCTGGGAATTCTTTTAATTGAAAACTATAATGTGCAAAGAGCTGGCGGCAGTGGCTCTGCAGTAGAGCAAACGCCTTAGTACCAGAAATCGCCCAGCCATCGGTGGTTCGAATCCCGCTCCTGCCGGACATCCTCGGAGTGTGAGCTGACAGTGGGGGCTTCAGCTCACCTCCCAGCCACTGCCGAGGTGCCCTTGAGCGAGGCACCCTTGAGCAAGGCGCCGTCCCCCCACAAGCTGCTCATTGGGGCTCACCCCGAAGTTGCGACCCATCACTCCGCTTCTCCCAGTCTTGTGTGATTATTAATCATGTGTGATTAATTGCATGCCGGCAGGCCCCAAGTGTGTTGTGTTTACAGGGGCCTTTATACAGGCCCCTGTGCTACTAACACGTATATATGTATATGCATGTACAACAAGGAGTGTAAAGATAATTTCCCCGTTTGTGTGGACAATAAAGTGTGTTTAATCTTTAATCTCTTAATCTTTAAATTATGGATTTGTCAACATTATTAAAAAAAATACAACAACAGGGAAAAAGTATAATCATATATATATATATATATATATATATATATATATATATATATATATATATATATATATATATATATATATATATATATATATATATATATATATATATATATGCACCTGGACCTGCAGCCTACAGGTCCCTCAATGGGCCAAATTTAAAATGCTTGCGCATTGACTTAACACTCACAATTAATTGCGTTAATTTTTATAGCGCGTTAATTTGCAGCGTAATTATAATCTAATTAAATAGTTTAATTAAAGTGACAGCCCTATTATATATACATATATATATATACAATATACTGAACATCTAATTTTATCCTGTGCTTCTAACGACTCGATCACATTTGAGCATGTCAGCAAACATGAGTGATGCACATGTAAGTGCTTCAGAGAAGGGAAGTGCGCGTATCAGTCTGAAATGGTTCATTAACTGTGCTCAGATTTCATCAAGACATTAAGATAGAGGTAGTCCATTGAAATGGGAGTCACTGAAAGTCAAAAGCATCATCTTCAGGTTGCTATGGAGATAATATAAACAATAAACTAATACTTGTCCTTACATTAATTAGACTGCTTCAAACTCTGATCTGGTGCATAGTTGGCTTCTTCTCCAAGAATTTAATATGATTTGTTTTTCAGTCCATTTGTGTGAAATTGCCAAAATGTGGCCCTCAGCAACATCGCCTCATATCTGCTCTCAAAGTAGGAAGCGATGAGTTCAGAGGTAAATCCGACACTGGCCATGACTTATAAATGAACAGTAGACAGCTGTGGACCATGCTTATGTCCATGGAAGGCTGCTGATGATCGTCCAGTCATTTGCTTCTTCCAACTCAGTGAGCTTTAGGTCTTGTACTCAGGATTTGCATAAGAATACATTCAGGTCCTGTGAACTTCCCCAACCTATTAACCCATCTCCCCAGACATGAATAGCTCTGCTGTGAGGCTCCCCAACCACTCAAACAGGCTTTACCTCTCCCATACGAACCAATTTATTATATCTCATGTCTCTGTCTGATTTCCTGTTTAGGAGCCCCTCTACAGTTTGTTTTAGGCATTCCCTGCCTGTTGCTTCATATGCATTAGTCATTTTTGGCAGATTTATGAATCTGCTGTTGTGTTACGCCAGGTTCTTTTCAGAATCCCCAAATTCTAGCAGTTAGAAAATATTTTTTCAAATTATTTTAATTTAAGCACACTGCAATTTTATTATTATTGTAAGTTTTTAGATTTAACTGTTGCCTTTGTGTTTGTAAAAATAAATGTTGCCACAGATTCATCACCACCATTTTTTCAGTTTTCTTTGCCGCTTCACAGCATGCACTGATTAATTTGTTAAAATGACATAACATGACTATGCATGAGAATGCATGCAAGCTAATTGCTTTGCAAAACAAATAAACTGTGATCATTCATGGAACCAGTTATTATTAAAATATCAGTTCAGTTAAAAACAAATGTAGATAAATAATCACAATTAAAAAATTTGGAAGTAAGAAATGGAATAAAAAACGGAAATTACAGTTCTGGAAGAAATGGCATGAGACTGAAGAATATCCATGAACAGGTACAAACTACTTGATTCTGATACCAGATTTTTGATCCCTGCTTCGGACACAAAATAAAAAATTATAGTGAGTCCAATCTGTAATTAGAGGTAATCTAACAGCAACTTCCATTCATCTGATTGAATAGTATTGAGTTTGAGGTGCAGAATGTGGTAACTGTCACATACGCAGTTACCTCTGAGCATTACACTTCCTTATTACTGCATAGAATCCAGATGTTTTGAGGGTCAGTGGTTCATGCAAATAACACCAGCAGATTTCTTTTACTGCAGAAAGGTATAAAAAAGGAGGATTTACTCCAGACTAACAGCGAATTGAATGAGTAAAGCAATTGTTTTTGGATATTTATTGTATTTCATTCCTCAATGTAGCCGCAAGAGGGCACAAGCCAGTGTCTTATTGTGCCGGTCCCAAGCCCGGATAAATACAGAGGGTTGCGTCAGGAAGGGCATCCGGCGTAAAACTTTTGCCAAATCAAAGATGCGAATCAAACATATGACTTCCATACCGGATCGGTCGAGGCCCGGGTTAACAACGACCGCCATCGGCGCTGTTGACCTACAGGGCGCCGGTGGAAATTGGATTACTGTTGGTCGAAGAAGGAGAGGAGGAAAGTGCGTTCGCACGAAGAAAGAGAAGAGGAGCGCCAAGAGTATAGGACTAAGAGTAGGGACGTTGAATGTTGGAACTATGACAGGAAAAGGTAGAGAGTTGGTCGACATGATGCAGAGGAGGAAGGTAGACATACTGTGTGTCCAGGAGACCAGGTGGAAAGGTAGCAAGGCTAGAAGTTTAGGAGCAGGGTTCAAGTTGTTCTATCATGGTGTAGATAGAAAGAGAAATGGAGTAGGAGTTATCTTGAAGGAGGAGTTTGTTAGGAATGTCCTGGAGGTAAAAAGAGTGTCGGATAGAGTGATGAGTCTGAAGCTAGAAATAGAAGGTGTGATGTTCAATGTTGTTAGTGGGTATGCTCCACAGGTAGGATGTGAGCTGGAGGAGAAGGAGAAATTCTGGTTGGACTTTGATGAAGTGATGCAGAGCATACCTAGAAGTGAGAGAGTTGTCATCGGTGCAGACTTCAATGGACATGTTGGTGCAGGTAACAGAGGTGATGAGGAAGTGATGGGCAGGTTTGGTATCCAGGAGAGGAATGCAGAAGGACAGATGGTAGTTGACTTTGCAAAAAGGATGGAAATGGCTGTAGTGAATACTTTCTTCCAGAAGAGGCAGGAACATAGGGTGACCTATAAGAGTGGTGGTAGGAGCACACAGGTAGACTACATCTTGTGTAGACGATGTAACCTGAAGGAGATCAGTGACTGCAAAGTAGTGGTAGGCGAGAGTGTAGCCAAACAGCATAGGATGGTGGTGTGTAGGATGACTCTGGTGGTGAGGAAGATGAAGAGGACAAAGACAGAGCAGAAGACGAAATGGTGGAAGCTAAAAAAGGAAGAGTGTTGCATGACCTTTAGGAAGGAGTTAAGACAGGCTCTGGGTGGTCAGGAGGTGCTTCCAGATGACTGGACAACTACAGCTAATGTGATCAGGGAGACAGGTAGGAGAGTATTTGGTGTGTCATCTGGAAGGAAAGTAGACAAGGAGACTTGGTGGTGGAATGAGGAGGTACAGGAGTGTATACAAAGAAAGAGGTTAGCTAAGAAGAAGTGGGACACTGAGAGGACTGAGGAGAGTAGACAGGAGTACAGGGAGATGCAGCGTAAGGTGAAGGTAGAGGTAGCAAAGGCCAAACAAGAAGCTTATGATGACTTGTATGCTAGGTTGGACAGTAAGGAGGGAGAGACTGATCTATACAGGCTGGCAAGACAGAGAGATAGAGATGGGAAGGACGTGCAGCAGGTTAGGGTGATTAAGGATAGGGATGGAAGTCTATTGACAGGTGCCAGCAGTGTGATGGGAAGATGGAAAGAGTACTTTGAAGAGTTGATGAACGTGGAAAATGAGAGAGAACAAAGACTAGAAGAGGTGACTGTTGTGGACCAGGATGTAGCAAAGATTAGCCAGGATGAAGTGAGGAGAGCACTGAAGAGGATGAAGAGTGGAAAGGCAGTCGGTCCTGATGATATACCTGTAGAGGTTTGGAAGTGTCTAGGAGAGGTGGCAGTAGAGTTTCTGACTGGGTTGTTCAACGGGATCTTAGATAGTGAGAAGATGCCTGAGGAGTGGAGGAGAAGTGTGCTGGTGCCCATTTTTAAGAACAAGGGAGATGTGCAGAGTTGTGGCAACTACAGAGGAATAAAGCTGATGAGCCATACAATGAAGTTATGGGAAAGAGTAGTGGAAGCTAGACTAAGGGCAGAAGTGAGCATTTGTGAGCAGCAGTATGGTTTCATGCCAAAAAAGAGTACTACAGATGCAGTATTTGCTTTGAGGATGTTGATAGAGAAGTACAGAGAAGGCCAGAGGGAGCTGCATTGTGTTTTTGTAGATCTGGAGAAAGCTTATGACAGGGTGCCCAGAGAGGAACTGTGGTATTGTATGAGGAAGTCTGGAGCGGCAGAGAAGTATGTTAGAGCGGTGCAGGACATGTATGAGGACTGTAAGACAGTGGTGAGGTGTGCTGTAGGTGTGACAGAGGAGTTCAAGGTGGAGGTGGGACTGCATCAGGGATCAGCTCTGAGCCCCTTCTTGTTCGCTATGGTGATGGACAGGCTGACAGACGAGGTTAGACAGGAATCTCCATGGACTATGATGTTTGCAGATGACATTGTGATCTGCAGTGAGAGTAGGGACGAGGTGGAGGAGAAGCTAGAGAGGTGGAGGTTTGCCCTGGAAAGGAGAGGGATGAAGGTTAGCCGCAGTAAGACAGAGTACATGTGTGTGAATGAGAGGGACCCAAGTGGAAGAGTGAGGTTACAGGGAGAAGAGATCAAGAAGGTGGAGGATTTTAAGTACTTGGGGTCAACAGTCCAGAGCAATGGAGAGTGGGGAAAAGAGGTGAAGAAGCGTGTCCAGGCAGGATGGAATGGGTGGAGAAAAGTGTCAGGTGTGATGTGTGATCGAAGAGTTTCAGCTAAAATGAAAGGAAAGGTGTACAAAACTGTGGTGAGACCAGCGATGTTGTTTGGTCTAGAGACAGTGTCACTGAGGAAAAGACAGGAGGCAGAGCTGGAGGTAGCAGAGATGAAGATGCTGAGGTTCTCTCTGGGAGTGACCAGGAAGGATAGGATCAGGAATGAGTACATCAGAGGGACAGCACATGTTAGAGGTTTTGGAGATAAAGTCAGAGAGGCCAGACTGAGATGGTTTGGACATGTCCAGAGGAGAGATAGTGAATATATTGGTAGAAGGATGCTGAGTTTTGAACTGCCAGGCAGGAGGCCTAGAGGAAGACCAAAGAGGAGGTTTATGGATGTAGTGAAAGAGGACATGAAGGTAGTTGGTGTGAGAGAAGAGGATGCAAAGGACAGGGTTAGATGGAGGCGGTTGATTCGCTGTGGCGACCCCTGAAGGGAAAAGCCAAAAAGGAAAAGAAGAAGAAGAATTGTATTTCATTCCTCAAGTAATTATCTAATGTAAGTGAATGGGTAGTAAAATTGAAAATTAATAAATTGAAAAAATAAAAAAAGTTTCAAACGTATACACTGAAGAGCGATTCATAAGCGGATTTGAATTAGTGAATGACCAACCTGTGTCGCTGCTGCTTTGTCGCCACCTGCTGGAAATAAGAAGTATAAACTTCCCAGCAGTTGTCCCATTTTTTTCTCCTTGGCCTCATTTTGACAATCCATCTATGCATCCATCTATGCATCCATCTATGCATCCGTCTATGCATCCATCCATCCATCCATCCGTCCATTCATCCATCCCTCCAAGGGAAGAAGTGAGGATCGTAGGGGGATAGGACACATAAATGTGGAACAGCAATACCAATAAGAGTTGTGATTATTTATAACTTCTAGAGTAACAGCACCGATAATTACAATGATGGTGATAAAAATATTAATATTTATGTGATGGCCGCCAGGCCTTGTTCATGGCCATCATAATCAATAATAATAATAATAATTATAATAACAATAACAATAATAATAATAATACATTTGAAAAAAGTCAACAAATTGCACATACAATGTAAAGCATTGTCTGAACTCAATGGTATGCTTATGAGCTTGGAGGATGGGGGACACATCAGACAGAGAAGACACTTGTCCTGAAACAAAGACCTCATCAAAGTTTAGAGCACATGCAAAAAAAAAAAGAAAAATACACCTATCCAGCTCCGCAGATACATACCAGTGAGGCCTTGTGTATGCGGCAACAAAGCACCAATTTGTTTCTAAACTAGTCAGGTCTCAATCAAACCCTCTAATTAATACAGTTTTGAATAGTGGGCATCAAATAGCAGCAATTACCTGTGAAAACTTTGATGGAGAGGAATCCCATCCATCTATTTGATGATTATCTACATTACCAGACTGGTTCAGTGCACAAACAGAGCTCAGTGAGGCCCATGCCGCGAAAAACTAAAAGTCTCTAATGATGGTCCATACCACCATCTATACCATGCCAAGAAGGCTGGGCAAAGAGTGGACACACACACACACACACACACACACACACACACACACACACACACACACACACACACACATACACAATCAATAATCATTAATTTGACGATGCCTTGCTGTCTCTCTACTGCTACCATTAAATTTACATTTGGTATCTTGAGTGAAATGTCTCGACAACTATTGGAGTTCTATGGAGTTCTGTAAAAACACTATAACTAACAAATAACTTTCATCTTCTGACTCAAACTTGTCTGTGCCTCATGTTTAGTTTAACTTTAGTGTTTGACAACTATAACTTTCCATGTGTGAAGCTGATTGTTCATTCAAATCCAAAAGGTTAAGAAAGTGTTTCTGCTGCTATATACTGGCAGTCTTTCAAGTTAAACCTGGAGTGCTAAAACAAGAAAAAAAATGTGTTTTTTTTTAATCAGGACATTGTACAACAGGTAAAACGTAATCTAAGTGTGATGAAACGTGACATTTATTAATAATCGCAGCATATAGTTCATACCCACCAGGAGAGGCCAGAGACTGAAGTTAAGATAATTGTTTATTGCTGTAGATGAAAAATTACTTTTTTTTAGAATTCTTTGGCACTTGAGAGATACAGTATTGTGATTGAAGGTCATCATCATTGAGACACTGATTGTGGCGGTGGTGACTGATGACTCCAGAGAAACTGATGACGCTGGGGAGGCTGTTGAAATGATGGTGTTGGTAAATTGGCAAAGACAGTGTGACTGAACTTTTACAAACGCTTCACTGGTCTGTACATTATTCACATAAATATGAGTGAAACAGGAAGACATTCTGGTAAGAAAAGCAGTGGATTTGATTATATTTGTTGCCATGGTTACAACTTCTCACAAGCTATTGAGGGGTGTATTAAACCACTTCAAAAATACTCAAGACAGCATTGCGATGTAAGTTCACACCGTCTCTCACTAATGAAAGTGCAACTTTACTCCAATATGAATCGATGGGTCCCCTTGGTAACCATTACCTTCTGAACTGCATATCAGTACGAGTATTGTCATTGAAGTGTTTCTGCTCTGATGGCGACCCACAAATTACTCAAGTCAAGTAGTTTTAGAAAGAAAACCACAAGTTTACACACAAAGCGTACACAAAGAGGGCATTTATTTACTAAGAAAAACAATTCGTGCACCAATGAGGTTCAGAGGGAAGTGTCTGGATTTCATCAGCAACACTCACAATCACAGTGAACAGTGTCCCTGTAGCCGAGCAGGACCGTGTGTGTGCACATCAGGTTTTGTGAGTCTCTGACGAGATGTGACAGCCCAGCTCTCATGCAAAGATCCACCAAGTCGGTCCATTTTTCTGCCTTTTCCATTTACAATGCTTCAGTGGAGATTTCTTTATCTGAGAATGGACAATGGCCTCTTTCTTTCTCATTTCTTTCTCTCTCCCATGCACACACACACTCACATCCAGACTCACATACATACACACACACTCACCATAAAGCATTGCTGGCAGATGCACGCACACTTGCTTGCTGTCATGGTCATTTTGATGGTAATTAATGACATCACCACTGTGTGCAGGAGCATGGCGGTGGTAAGTGTGTGTGTGTGTGTGTATGTGTGTTTGGGGGGGCGGGGGGAGTGGTGGTGCATTTGTTTGTTGAGCAAACCGTGGGAACAGGGAGTTCTCCATGGTTGCGAGGCAGGGAGTCAGGGCCCCCAACAATACATATGCTGTTGCTTTTCATCTAAACACCCTCCCTTCCCAGGAGAATCATTTCTCTTCCCTCCTTTCCTGTCCCTCTATTTCCCTCCTTTTTTTCCACCGTGACTTTCCTCCCTCATTTGCACTTGTCGCATCGTGGAGTGTGAGATTACCGCCCTCTTTCTGTCAGCGAGTCTCATGATCCTAAACTTGGTTGGAGCTGATGTTGTCTGGTGATGATTCACAGCGAGCGTTTAAAGTGTGGAAATAATATGGTAACTGAATAAATGATTTATTCTCCTCTTCAAATTGCTGGTGAATTTGGCACAGAGATGCTTTTGAGCTATTGATACAGTCAACTGTTTGCTTACGCTGCATCATTTTCAAATACCTACTTATTGTTCGTACTTTTACTGACAAGTACAGTTATTCCTTTAAGAATCGTGAAGAGAAAAATTCTGCTCAATGAAGTCCAGACTCTAACTAATATAATTCAAGATCCTTCGTATAATGCTTCATTCAAAGGCTTCCACATTTGAAAAAGGGCATAATGACATTCTAAACGTGTGGAAAACAGATGTATGTGCCTCAGATGCAAACAGAAAATACTTCTAAATAGAAAGGAATTTAGATAAATAGAACATAGTTTGTTTGTCGAGCATATTTTTAGAATGTACAGTTACAACATGACTCTGACCGACCCACACAAGTACCGTATTTTTCGGACTATAAGTCGCTCCGGACGATAAGTCGCACCAGCCAAAAAAATGCATAATTAAGAAGGAAAAAACATATAGAAATCGCACTGGAGTATAAGTCGCAGTTTGGGGGTAAATTTATTTGATAAAATCCAACACCAAAAACATACATGTCATCTTGAAAGGCAATTTAAAATAAAAATAAAATAGAGAACAACAGGCTGAATATGTGTACGGTATACTGACGTTACATGACTGGCATGCCTGGTAATGTCAGTAACGACATGATATTTTACTGAAAAGTGCTGTAAAACTGAAATAAACATACAAAAACAACATGTCAGACTTTGATTCCCATACATTCACAAACACAAAACGTAGTAATACAAACTAGTTATTATCAACTCCACACAGTCTAAGTAGCAAACAGCGATTAGCTCAATGCTAATATAGCATGAAAAATCCCATTAACGGGCTAGCGCATTAGTGCCGATAGCACGACCAACTATAACATACACACAGCAAACGAACTGCGACACCACGACCAGCAAATTCACTCCAAAAATAAATGCATGTACTCAGACTTCTGAGCTTTTCAGGCATGGCAGAAAAACGAGACGGTGAGTGGAAACAACTGTCGTTACTTCCTGAACTACAACGTAACGCTACGGAAGCCTGCGGGGACAAACCGCGCAACAGCTCAAAACCCATCCATCCATCCATTCTCTACCGCTTATCCGGGGTCGGGTCGCGGGGGCAGCAGCTTGAGCAGGGAAGCCCAGACTTCCCTCTCCCCAGCCACTTCGTCCAGCTCCTCCGGGAGAATCCCAAGACGTTCCCAGGCCAGCCGGGAGACATAGTCTCTCCAGCGTGTCCTGGGTCGTCCCCGGGTCCTCCTCCCGGTAGGACGTGCCCGGAACACCTCACCAGGGAGGCGTCCAGGAGGCATCCTAACCAGATACCCGAGCCACCTCATCTGGCTCCTCTCGATGCGGAGGAGCAGCGGCTCGACTCTGAGTCCCTCCCAGATGACCGAACTTCTCACCCTGTCTCTAAGGGAGAGCCCGGACACCCTGCGGAGGAAACTCATTTTGGCCGCTTGTATCCTGGATCTCGTTCTTTCGGTCACGACCCACAGCTCGTGACCATAGGTGAGGGCAGGAACGTAGATCGACCGGTAAATCGAGAGCTTTGCCTTTCGGCTCAGCTCCTTCTTCACCACGACGGACCGATACAGAGTCCGCATCACTGCAGACGCTGCACCGATCCGCCTGTCGATCTCCCGTTCCATCGTACCCTCACTCGTGAACGAGACCCCGAGATACTTGAACTCCTCCACTTGGGGCAGGATCTCATCCCCAGCCCGGAGAGGGCACTCCACCCTTTTCCGACTGAGGACCATGGTCTCAGATTTGGAGGTGCTGATTCTCATCCCAACCGCTTCACACTCGGCTGCGAACCGTTCCAGTGAGAGTTGGAGATTACGGCTTGATGAAGCCAACAGCACCACGTCATCTGCAAAAAGCAGAGACGCTCAAAACGATCCTCCGAAACTGTTAGTGGGTCAGAACATACCGGCAATGTTGAAATTATCAACAGCGCCTTCTTGCGGTTTAGTGTGAAAATAACATGTGAAATGATACAATAATGTGTTAATAATTTCACACATAAGTCGCACCAGAGTATAAGTCGCACCCGCGGCCAAACTATGAAAAAAACTGCGACTTATAGTCTGAAAAATACGGTATGTGTGTCCTCTCATATTTGTTTGGTTTGTCTGACTTCTGTCGAACACCACAAAGTTTTTTTTAAGAGTTTTGGTGACAAGAGTAGAAAACATTCTTTTTCGGTTACAATTACTTATGTCAGAATTAATTAAAATTAGTTTAGAATCAGAATTTGTTATTTTGGTTCTGAAACATCTGTGCCTAAAAATTCTGACACGCAAATGTATAGCAGTTACATGAGTGTATTCAAGAGGTAACGTACTTTATATATTTAATGTCAATATAATTCAAAACTGTGTGCAATGCATCCCTCCTTTCTCTGAATTATAAGCCAATGTGCTGTAATAATTTAACAAAACTAAAATGTAGCAGACCGACAAGAACCAGTGAAGAGTTTGCATTTTTTTTGGTGTTCTTTCTGCCCATAAAAGTAATAATTAAAACTGTACAAAGTGCAAAATGCAAATGGATTAAGATTAAAAACCATTATGTATAGAGGATGTGCAATTTAGTAGCAGTGCTAGGATGATCAACTTATAAATATTGGCAACAAGAATTAAAAACCAGAAAACAATGGCATATTGAGATTTTCCTTTTATTATTATAATCAAATGCTATCTCTGGTGCACTAATGAGGGCTTAGGGCCAGGTGGAGCCCGGCAATTAGTAAAATCCATTCAAGTTGGATCCCTCACACATGTTTAAAAGCAGTTCAAATTTCAATTTCTTTCAATCTAAGCAGTGAACTAGTGGCCTTTGTGCACAAATCAAAGCGCTGCCCTGCTATGAATAGTGATTTCTCTGGTTATCCTGCTCACCATTGCCAGCAGAGGTCTTCACCCCTGAGACTTTCCCCTTTGACCCCAACAAATGAACTTTTGTCAACTGAATAAAATAGTAGTAATTGACCTTCAGTGATATCTGTTGTCTGGGCGATGGACCCTACAGAGTGCTTGCTCTGTGGGACGTCCCATGGTAAAAACTCAGCGTTTACCATCTGTGGACAGCGAGGAGCTTAACTTAAATTTGTGAACTATGAGAGCAGGAAAATGCAGCACTTTAATGTGAGTATTTACATTGGCCAAGCAAGACTTCCTGGAGAGGACAGAGAAAAAAAAGTAGGTAGTCCATCTAAAAGGCCAGATGGACTCTGCAACCTTCTCCAATCAGCTTACAAAGGTGATATAATTACCAGGGCAGGATGGGACAAGGACTATGCCTTTGGAGTCCTTCGGCCGCCTTCTTTTCCCATTGCACCTTTTCTAGCTCACTCTATACTCACTGATTATATCCCCCTCCCTCATTGTCCCATTATCCCCCTCTAACAACAGACCAATTTGTCCCTCGAGCTTGGCTCCCGCCTCCCCTCCTGCTGCGTTATTTAGCCCCTCTTCTGCAGTTCAATGACAGGTACTGATTAGAGAACTTCCACGATCTTTTTGCAATTCCTCAGAAATCCCTCCTCCCCTACCCGGCTACCTTTAATCTGATTACAGGCTTTCTGCAGCTTTTCAGACGCGACCGCTCCCAGGAGGACAATGGCGGACCAAGTAGTTTTCACGAACACTCTCCCTCTGGTCATTCGACTCACATGAGGATCTACAGGGCTTGTCTACGCTGGGATTTGAAAGAAACATCTCTGTTACAGTGGATCTGCCTCTCACCTCGAAGAATGACATAAAGCCTCATGACAACATCAGAAAATGCTTTTTATTTCTGCTTTGTCAAAGTTATTGAAAATAGACAGCTTTTGATGTTTGGTTGAATATTATTACCTCAGATTTTCACAGTTCTAATTCAGCATTGTACATAAAATTTGAATCTTTTTCGGCAGGTGTTGTAGGGAGTGTTTCTTTTGAGGTCTAGGATGTCAAATAACTAGTGACATTGAATTATTTTATATATTGTACATTGATTTACAATTGAAGATGAGCACATGCACACAAAGGGCCTGTAAACATGATGCCCTGGCAGCAGTTTTTGGGGGGTTTGGGGCCTTGATTAAGGGCACTACGGCAGTGCTCAGTAGTTAACCTCACGCATCTCCAGCTACGTATCAGCTCACACTCCACATTGTGCCCCACCCTGGACTGAACCACTGCCATCTGAAACAATGTTCTCTGACCTGGAATCCAACCCAGACCGTGGCAGTGAGAGCACCGAACCCTGACCACTAGACCATCAGGGAGTGGTATAGGTTACAACCTTTCTTATATGATTTCAACCATTCAAGTAGTGACACATTATGGATGTTACATTAAGGCTTTTTTGATACAGAAAACAAATCGTATGTTAAATTTCACACTGAAATAATTCACACCATCACCAGTGACATTGATGCAACGTGACAAACCACAGCTCGGACAGACATCTAAGACTGGCCTACAACGATGTGGTGAGATCTGATGAATACTACTTTAATAATACTCATGCAGTAATGTAAATAATTCAGCACAGATGTTTTTGTGAGTCTTTTTCAGTATTCTGTGAGTTTAAGTGCTATGATAATACCTTATTTGTACATTTGTTTGGACGCAACAATCATTCAGTGAAAATCTGATCTGTGATGCGCTATCAACGTGTCTGGAGCATCTCCCCCCCTCACGTCCGTAGTCTCCTGACTACGGGCATGAGACGTAGATAGGCTCCAGTAACCCCTGTGACCTGCGAAAGCAGAGGAAGTGGTATGGAAAATGAATGAATGAATGAATGAATGAATGAATGAATGAAAATGTGATTGCATACACATATGATAGTCACACCTTTAACCCGCAGTAAGGCTCCTACATACTGCACCTAAACACCAACAGTCAACCTGAGGACACCCACACAAAGAACATGTCCACCCAGTGCATTTAGTGTTCATTAGTGTCACAGGGTCTGGTCAGGGAATGACCCTACTGACAGCTCTATCCAGGACTCATTACCATAAGAATAAAAAGAGCATGGACACCAGAGCAATCAAGAACGTTCATGTTGACCTGAAGGGTCTGTTTGACCCTCTTAGACTCCTCACACTCCTTCAGCCAAATTAAAATTATGCTGCTGTTATATGGATGATGTTATAGAGAGACAATAGTTTAGCTAACAGGTGGGAAGTCAGACATTTAAACCAGTTTAAGAGGGTACTTGACCCGTCAGAGAAACAGGAATCATTGTGTCGCTCGTTTTGAAGCAGCACATAAATTCAACAAAATTTTTATTCATCCAAAAGGCATATACCAATCTGAATGCACCTGACTGTCCCTGTTTTATTTATTTATTTATTTAGTTTAGTTGATTGTTGAAAATAATGTGAGATTTATCTTAATATAATAAAAATATAGATCCGTGGAAAAACGTAAAAAAACACTAATAAAAAGAAAGTGTTGAAAAGACACACGTTATTATTATTATTATTATTATTATTATTATTATTATTATTATTATTATTATTATTATTATTATTATTATTATTATAAGAGAATTAAGGGTGTTGTTTTTACTTTTGTCTAAACCAACCACTGACTGAACACAAGTTCTCCATTCAATACGGAACATAAGACACTTCTGAACAGCATAAGTTCATAAAAGTATCTAAATCATTCATAGTTCTGAAATAGTTCAAATCAATTCTGATTCTTGTTTGACACATTCTTCTTAAAATAGCTTTTGCACTGCAGTCAGACGAACCTTCAACCTTTTTCTTCCTACTCAGATAAATTGCAATCTTTGCTTGGCCCAGAAGAAATATTAGAATCTGCCAATCCTTTTATGATTCTGTTTAAATTTCAAACCTATAATGTATACCTGTTTTTCAAAGGTATGACCAAATGAGAGAAAGGTTCTCTCTAAAAACGGGAAAACATTGTCGTGAAAAACAGTTTTCACTTTTTCACAGTGAGAACAGACTTATTATGTTTGTTGGTTGTTTGTTTGTTTGTTTGCTCACAGTCCACTTTTTAAGCCTGTGATTTGATGACAAAGGTGCTGACAGCTCGTCCAACAATTTATTTAGGATATGTAATTTTAGGGTCTTTTTCCTTTCTCCCCTATGTATTTATGTACAGTATGTATTTTAGATTTAAATCAGCGAGCATGACGCTTAATAACTCCAGTTATTAATGCAGATTGCAGATTTACCTGTCATTCTTTAACGTATGCCGCCACCACGTGGAAAATTTTGGGAATTGCACTTAAGAAGAATCAAACCAATGTGTGTGTTGCTATTGGGTTTGTTGTTGTTGTTGTGGCTGTTGTTTTTTTTGCTTAAAGAAATGACGAAAACTTTCCTTACCTCTTATAGCAGAAATCACAGGCGACAGAGGTGAATTTTAGCCCCCACAGTGCAACATGACAATGGGAAGAGGGCAACAGGGTGACAAGACCCTTAATTCTCTTACAGGAGTCCCTTTTAAAAGTTGACTGGAGGTCAATATACTTGTGCTTATGGAAAACTAGCTTCAGTCAACGTACCTTAATATACACTGCAACTTCAGATGATTTCAGTCAATAGCTGACAAATTACTTTGGTCAAATTAATGTAGAAACTTTCCTGCTTCTGATATATTGATGTGTGCACGTCATCTGGCAGCAGATGGGGGATCTAAAGCCCGAATTGTCCAGCATATTTGGTCTATTATTCTTTATCTAATACAACTTATGAGCGATTAGATGAGTAACACATGTGTGCTCATGCCCAAAGTCCTTTCTTGCACTATTTCAGGCATTCAAGCTCTTTATTTTCACTCTTACACCGGATCTCCCTTCTTAAGCTCAGACTTAGCACAGCTGATCCCAGAGACATAAAGGCACCATGTCCTCATCTCTTACTAGTCAACCAGATCTAAACCACAGGCATACCACCCATCCAGGAAAATATATATATACATACATGTCCCATGTAGACCACGCACACACACATGTCACTCAAGCGCCTATTGTGAGGGCAGTAACCCTTTGAACATTAGATCCATGCCAAGTGTCTCTCTCGCTTTCCTGTCATTCACTTTCTGTCTCTTGTTTAATTCTTCACAGCTGAGGGGACACATGGCACCGATCCCTCGAGAAAGACCAAGGTCAGCCTCAGGGCACCGACTGTGTCAGTATCCAGTATCATCCATTCAGTGTGATCCCCGTCAGCAGTTCACCACATGGGATGCAAACTGCTCCTCAGTGTTCCAAACTCTGGTGTTATTAAAGAGAACAGGATCTAAATGGAGATGGCAAACATACACTAATTTGAGATGCATGTATTTATAGTGTTCTTTTATTTTGTTTCTATTACTTTACATTTACTGCGTTTCCAAGGGAAACATTTTACCCCAAATTTATTTGACATCTTTAGCACTTTGTGATATTTCACATGAAGTTTCGTCAATCAAAACCGATGAAAAGCTTATTAAAATAGGACGCTGTAACTACTGTAATTAATCATTCCACCAATAGGATTATTTCTAATCTATTTTAATTACTTGAATAACATATTACACAAAACAATCTCAATATTATGTCTTCCGCTGTTCAATATTCCTATCCTAATCAGATGTCTTTTCTGAATTACTAAGAACCAAATGAGTGTCTTTTGATGTTTAATCAAGTTATTAAAGTAAAAAAAAAATGGATACAGGCTCATGTTCTGCCATCACAGAGCTGCAGAAACCTTGTTATCTTCAACTCTCGCGGGTTAATCAGTGTTTTCAGTGTGTAAAACACAGAGAAGTGTATTGGAGCAGTGCTGATGTCAAGTAGATATACTAAAGCTTGACTTAACATCAATCAAATAGTCAGTCATCTTCTGATTACCACCGCTAATTCCGTGGGTCAGCGGGTCACGGGGAGCCGGAGTCTATCTCGGCGGCATAGGACATGAGGCGGGGGACACTCTGGGCACGACGCCAGTGCACCGCCAGCCACACACAAAGACAGACAACCATGCGCGCACACACACTCATTCCTACGGGCAATTTGGAATGGCCAATCAACCTGAGGTGCATGCCATTGGAGGTGGGAGGAAGCCGGAGAACCCAGAGAGAACCCACGCAGACACAGGGAGAGCATGCGAACTCCACACAGAGCGGGACTTTAACCCGGGTCTGCTGTGTTGTGAGGCAACAGCGCTAAACACTGCGCCACAGTGCCGCCCCAATCAATTAGCAAATTATTTATTTGTTTTAGTATACAGTAACAGCAACCAAAAAGAGAGTAACGAAACATTTGGAGAATAAATATATCTTTATATATTCAATGTTTGCTCATGTGTTACAAATTCTGGCTATTTTCTTCACAAAAAATACTTTACAAGGGTTACATCTAAAAGAAAATTTCAGAACACCTGAACAACATAAAAGATGACTTTAAAAGATCTATTCAGCTCCATTCTTCGTTCCATTTTAAAAATTATATATCCACCGTTTCTTGTTCCTCGTTCCTTAAGAAAGTATTTCAAACACTTATTCTCAGCTGTAACATTTATCACTACATTATTGAGAATAGGATTGTTTTCTAAGCTCATGAAAACTTGATGAGTGGGTTTCAAAGGACAGTGATATGAAATTTCTGCACAGGAGAAACTGCTTCAAGTCTTTTATTCATAATAAGGAATCCCTTGTGTGTTCATCTTGAGATTTCTTTTTCCATTTTAAATATGAGTGTTATTTGAGCTCTTTTTATACCAGTATTTGTGAGTCCATGACGTTGACCTTGACTCGAACATAATAACTGCTGGATGGAATGCTGTGGAATTTTGTACAGATGATTCTCGCTCTCCAAAATCCCGCAGATGTTAGTGAATCCCCGTGATGTATCCTCTGACACCACTAGAGAGTCATGTTTTTGGCTTAACAGCTACTTAATTAGCACGAAATTTACAACATTTCCTGTTTTTTTTTCTCTACAGCCACTATGAGGTTGAGCAATTGGGTGACTGGTGCTGAAATCTGCTCCACACATTCATGGTCCCCGGAAGCTGAATTACAGTACTGCTATTGATCATCCACGGTGTGGTTTTTACACAAACCTGCTGGGAAATTACCCCAGAGATACGTGAGAAACAAGACCTCACTTGGAGGAAATCACAAATAAAAGCATGTAGGTCAAACATGGCATTATCAGAATATCTGTGATGTGACATTCACATCCGTAACAGGGGCACTTAGTGTTTAGTGCTTGAAGTGTCTGCATGTCGACATAGTGACTATTACACCTGCAAACAGACAGACAGACAGACAGATAGATACAGATAGTATTGTTCTAATCATTAACTTTATAGAACTGTGTTGCTTTTTGGTAATTTCCATTCTTTTATAGTGCAGACCTGCAGCTCCATTAATGTTTCATTTACACGTTTGTGTACACCTGCATTCCAGCCATACCACTGTAAGAAGGAGGCTGTATCACAGCCTTGGCACTCCCACTCCAGCTTTCCACTTTCTCCTTGCTGCACAAAGTAATTGAACTTGAGTAAACATGTGCACGTATGCACAGAGAAACACCATCCTGTTGAATGGTGCATGTTGCACTACGTCATGTCAGCTTCACACCGAAACACCAGCACATCAGTCAGGCCGTCCCTCAATAGAGAAGTTTGGCTCCGGCAGAGGTCTCACAGTCAGCAGTTGTTACCGTCACTCATTATCATCACAGCCTCCCACTGCACACACACATACACACACATACACACACATACACACACACACACACACACACACACACACACACACACACACACACACACACACACGCACGCACACACAGGCAAGCTGGAGCCTGTGCAAACACCCACACATGACCCCTGAGTGCATGCACACACCACTCGCCCACTGTCAGACGCGCGCACACAAAAGCACGCATGAGCTATGGAGCATGGGCAGCAGGGTCACCCTCGCGCCATGCTTCATAAAGGGCGCCGTTACAATAGGTTTACTGTTACTCTGATGACTGCTGGGATACATTATAACTGAATGTGCAGCCCGATCCTCCCCATTCCTCTCCATTTTTCACATGATGACAAGGAAGACTGAAACGGGACAGCATGTTATCAGAAGACACCCCTGAAGGTGAGCTGATTCATTGCAGGGTTATTACATACCTCTGTTTCTATAATATAATGTAATAATAATGAAGACGAAGAAGAAGAAGGCCGTGATACATAGAGAGAGAGAGAGAGATTGACGAGTTCTAAGGAAACTTCCTCTGACAGTTTTTGAATTTAAAGCTAAATTAGGTCAAAAACTGAGTAAAATCATTGCAAAACTTTGACACCAGTTTGACACAATAAGCATTTCTAATGACACTTAATGACAGCTCTTACAGGATGAGAATTCAACTGAACAAAATGAGACACTGACAAGTGTAATAAAAAAATGTAATTACAAGCAAGGAGAAATGTGAAGGAAGTGAAAAGAGGAGGGAAGATGAGAGCAGGAAATTGCAGGTAGACCGGAAGACAGAAATTAGAGGAATTTATCCAAAAGAGGTATGAAATGGAAATTTCACGGGTCAGACTCGACTTGGTGAAGTGGATCAAAATACAGAGAACGCAGCAAAGAGGCTCTGTCACTTAAAGACGAAAGGAGGGGGAGGAGAAGAGAAGGCAGAGAGGGATTAGTATAAGAGGGGTGGTGGTGGGGTTCTGGTTTTTGGGTGACAGATGGGACTCACCCAGATCTAGTGGGGTGTGGCGGTGAATTGTGAGATTCTTGTGAGCAGGGATATTTGCACTGCAGCTGTCAATGACTCGACACCTACACAGTTCCACCCCCGGCCCTGGTATTACACTCGCAGACACTCAAGTCATATTTCATATCATGTGATCAGTTAGCTTTATCTTGAGCCAAGGCGTTGAATTGAATGGAATGTTGTGGAACTTTCAGACAATGATTCATTCTCTCCTGTGGTTATTAATTAACAACTATACAGTTATGGTGTGAGGGCATACAGGTTGTATTTGCTCAAGGTGTGGCCTGTCTCGATTTATTATTCTCCTTCAACCATAATTCAATTATTTAACATTTAATGGAATAAATATTCGGACTCTTAATTTAAATAAAAATCTTGCAGTCATGACATATAAATTCAGTAAATATATAGAATACCAATGGATCGAATAAAGCAAGTTTTGGCATTAATGATTTTCCACAGTTTATTGTGCTTTTAGTGTAAACAAATCTTTTCTATTTTGTTCAACGTTCAACTGGAAGAACAATTTTTACAGTTCAAATAAAGAATATTGAGGAAGAAAGTCAAATAATTCTGGCCTAAAATGTATAGCAGTAAAAGTATTCAATGGAAAAGTACAGTCCTGCATTTGATTATTTTTAAAATCAGTTTCTTTATATATTGCTGGAAAAATTATGGGACATTATTATTACGGACTTTGCGGGTCATCTATTACCTTTAATGATTTCCCGCCTCTCTTGCGCACCTGGACGGAAGCGAAAGAACGAAAAGGTGGCGCAGGTAACAGCAGCCTTCCTCCTCCTCCTCCTCCTCCTGCCCGGCCAGGTATTGCGGTACGGAAGGACTCTCCGTCAGTCTGCTCTCTGCTGAACACAGCAGGCATGACGCTGGTTAAATATGAGAGAACCTGAACTACTGTTCCCGTCTTTCTTCTCTAATAGTAACCTCGAGAACTAATGGGGCTGATACTGCTGAGCCTGATCCTTCGGTACTGGATAAATAACGTGGAGGGTAAGTCGGACTTTCGGTTTTATAAAACCAAGGACAGCATGTTTTGTAAGGTGCAAACGGTCACTCTGGAGGTGATCAAAAATGCTGTGTTTCTGTATATCATGATAATCTTTTATGCTCTTTGACGTCACTTTCTATCAATCAAAAGAGCAATGCAATAATTATATATTTATATATAATATAAAATATATATTTCATGAAATAAAATATAATATAAAATATAATATACTATAAAATATGATATGATCTAAAATATTATATATTTTATTCATCAGTTCCAAACCTTGACTCTTTAAATTTAAACATATTTACTGGAGATAACTTCATTGACTGGAGGAAACTGTCAGATATTGCCTTCCCGCTCTGATTGCACCTTGTGTTTCAATGTATCAGGATCGTGTTCAGCTGGAAGCGCTGTGACCTGTGATGACTGCCTGCAGCTCAGTTCTCACTGTGCCTGGTGCACACAGGAGGTAAGCAGGTGACACTAATGCACTGAAACATGCAGGATGCTGGACACGTGTGATGCAACCGAGGAAGACCTTAAAATGAGATTTTTTTGAGACTCTTTTCTTTCATCTCTCAGAATTTCACAGACTGGTTTTCAGTCAGTGAGAGATGTGACACACTGGAAATCTTACTAGAAAAAGGATGTGCCAGGAGTCAGCTGGAGTTCCCCATTTCCAAAAGCCAAATCTTGCAGGATCGCCCACTTGGGAAGAAGACGGGAAATGTCAATAGCACTCAGATTTCACCACAGAAAATGGCACTAAAGCTGCGACCTGGTATGCAACCTGAGGACATTTTGGTTCTTTGGCTTTTAGATGGAAATAAAGTGTTGATTCTGTGTTTGCACAGGTAGTCAGGTGAGTTTTCAGGTCAAGATTCAGCACACAGAGGACTATCCTGTGGATCTTTATTACCTGATGGACCTGTCAGCGTCCATGTTTGATGACCTGGAGAAAATCAAAGACCTGGGTTCCACTCTATCTAAAGAGATGGCCAATCTCACCAGTAAATTTAGAATGGGCTTTGGCTCCTTTGTGGAGAAACCCACCCTGCCTTTCATTAAGATTACAGAGACAGAGCTGGCCAACCCCTGCAGGTACCGAGATTTCAAAAGTGTGCTCTTTACTGGTGCATGTTTGAGGATGAAAATCTTCAGTAGAACGATTTGGATCTCAGACAATCTAATTTTTCAACTTATTGTTTTCGTCTTCTACTTCCAGTGGTATAGCTCGAGACTTAAACTGCTTGCCAACCTTTGGATATAAACACGTCTTGTCTCTGACGAGTGATACAGACAAGTTCAATGAGATCATCGCGATGCAGCGTGTATCTGCAAATATCGACGTGCCAGAGTGCGGCTTCGATGCCATCATGCAGGCAACGGTTTGTGGGGTAAGATCTGGCCTCTAACATTATAGATTCTAAATTTGCATTGATGTAGCAGTTGTCCTGTTTCTATATAAAAAACATCACATCTCCTGATAGGACAAGATAGGCTGGAGGAATGACTCGATGCGTTTGTTGGTCTTCGTCAGTGATGCTGACTCACACTTTGGAATGGACAGTAAAATGGCGGGCATTGTGATTCCCAATGATGGACAGTGCCATCTGGATGCCAACAATGAGTATGCCATGTCCACAGTGTTGGTACGTTGATGTAGTTCTGGCCTTTGTGTTATAGAGTAAAGTTTGTGAGCTTTGATTTCTCTCATTTAATCCCGGTCCTGATTTTCAAGGACTCTCTTTCATTAATCCTTTACAATGAATCATCGCTGCTTGGCAGAGAATTCACTATTAATCACCGGTGGCATGTCTACATTTCCTTTCCAGGAGTATCCAACTCTTGGACAGCTGATGGATAAGGTGGTGGAGAACAACATCTTACTGATATTTGCTGTGACAGAAAAACAAGAGCGAATCTATAAGGTAATCAATCCAGAAACACATTCAGCTGTGTGTCCATCAAAAAATGATGCTGATTGTGTGAGCAAAGTGTTTACCGAAGACTGCGTATTTATTCGTGGAGCCACATTGTCATCAAACCTGTTCGAACTAGCCTTCATTTCTTCATCATTCTTTTGCCTACCTGAGCCAAGTCTGCCCACATTTGTATCACTATTTGCCACCTACCTGTGTTTTTTTTTTTTTCTTTTCTCCCAGAACTATGCAGATCTCATACCTGGAGCCACTGTTGGAGTCCTGGCGGCAGATTCGAGGAATGTCCTGGAATTGATCATAACAGCATACAAAGTAAATGAACTGTATTGTGATTCTGTGTTTGCAGGTGCTGGTACTGAGGAAAGAGACTGAGACTACCTTCAAATGATAAAAACAGCTCAGCTGTTCTAATTTTTTTGTGACTTTAATTGGCCTCAAATCATTTGAGGTTTAGTTTTAACCACAGATGAAAATAAAACCTTGATGAATCAGTTCACTCAAAACCGATAGACTATCTTTGTCCTCTCTGCTTTCATACTTTCTTTCATTACGTTTTTCCCTCCGACGCCCGCTGCTGTGCATCAGCATGTCTGACGGCAAGTTGCTGCTTGCCACGGCTGTTTGATGTCCTGGCCCCTCTGACTGTGACTTGGTCTTTCTTTCCGGGCCGCTCTTTCTCTCTCCCTCCCTCTTCCTACTTGACTGCTACCTCTCTGCACTCGATGTCCTTTTCATGTATCCCGATGGCGGCGGCGAATGGTAACAAGTCCTTTCATTTCTTTGCCACTTACGTCGCCGTCACCTTGTTTTAGTCCCCACCATGTTAATTAGGCTGAAGAGAGGAGCTCTTGTTGCTGAAAAGAGGCATATTCAGTGATAAAAGCCAGATGATTAGTATTTATATATCCCTGCAGTTTTAGATGAGTGTTTGCTGCTTAGCGGATTGATGCTTTTAATGTCCCACTTTAACCGCCCTTCTACTTTTTCCTCTGAATAACACCTTTGAATATGTTTTGCGTACTTTACTTCAATCCGACTTCAGATTGGTGTATTCTATAAACATCCCCCTGTTTCTTCTCCTTAGCAATGCTGAAGGCACATTACAATTAAAGGCCTACAGGAAGCGCACAATTAACCCTCTGTTTGCACCCAGACGGTCCGTCAGAGAGTTCATTACTCAAACCCAGCCTTTCTTCCAGCTGAGGTTAGCTGTCAGTTTTTCCTCAGGTGCTTTTGTGAAGCCTAGCACACCTGGTGTGATGACTCACACATAAAGACTAGATTTGAGGTTTCGAACAGTCTCAATACGATTTTATGGGTCATTGCAGAGTGAAAGTGTAGTTTCACTTAAATCCATCTCCGTAATAAAAATCAGTGTATTGATTTGATTGCTGTTCAGGTTATTTCTATCCATTTTGTTCAGTACCATGTGCGTGTTGTCAATTTGATTTATGCACTGATATATTTATGCTGGGTTTTCCAGGAACTGCGTTCAGAGATTGAACTTGAGGTCCTTGGAGAGACAGAGGAGCTACAGATGTCCTTCACAGCCATTTGCCCAAATGGGACCGTCCTCCCTGATCTAAAACGCTGCTCCAACATCAAACCTGGAGAGACGGTTAGTTTTTCCGAATTGCTTTGAAGTAAGCTCTGAACTTTTGAATTTTTTTGTTGAACGCAAAATCAGTCGTGCTGAGACCCAGCACTGAGCCCACATACATCTGTCTGGTGTTTATTCAGCAGTCGCTTTGCTACTTGCCCCTAAACGGGACGCTTTCAATGGTGCCCTGTTTGAGTGTTGTTGTTTTGCTTTTTGTGTTTTTTGTGAAATAGAAAACCTATTCATCTGGGGAGACAAAAAACTTCCAGGCAACTTATAAAAACACTTTAAAATGGGTATGGTCCTTTTCTGACAGAGTACTGCATCTATTGTTCCTCATTGGTCTTAACAATTATTCAGGAATTGAGTAAGTCCTGGTAAATACAATTCTGAAACCATATCCTCCATCTGAGCATTAGCAGCTATAAATGCTATTTCAGTTTCATCCCTTTTGAGGTGTGAAAGAGCACCATCCTGTATTTCCAGGTCCTCTAATTTTATTTTATAGAGAATTGGGGACGATGGAACGACTGGTGCTGCTGCTTGTCTTCTTCTAACGTGATAGGCTGAATATGGGTTTTTAAATCTTGGTCAAATGAACAGAAAAAAAATGATGACCTCGTGGAAATAACAATAACATGTGTTTTAAATTCTTGCATTAAAATGATAAAGTCGCTGATGTGTCATATTTATATGCTTGTAGCAAAAGCAGTGACAAAAAAAAGACAAAAACTGAAATTATTTTGTTCAGCTTTGCATTTTCTTTCTTTTTGTCTCTTCTTTTACAAAAATCACATAAAATTTAATTTGATAATATGTTTTTATAAGCAGCCAGATATTGACATTTGTAGCAAATGTTCCTCAAGGATTGGTCAGTATATGTTAGAATAATATGTGTTTTGATATAGAGTTTTGTCCTAAGTTCAGCACCTGGGACATCGTCTGTTCTGCTCAGGTAGTATTCAACGTGTCCATGGCGCTCTCAGGATGCCTGTCGGGCGTCCGGCACTTCTCCTTTAAACCGGTCGGCCTGCAGGACAGCTTGGAGGTGGAACTGGAGTCTCTCTGCTCGTGTGACTGTCATCAGCCGCCCGATGCAAACAACAGCCGGTGCACTGAGGGCCAGGGTGCTCTCCGTTGCGGCGTGTGCGTGTGCCAGCCGGGCTTCCTTGGAGCTGAGTGTGAATGCAGTGAGGAAAGTGCTGTGTTGAGCAACTGCCTTGCAAGTAACGAGTCCGAGATATGCAGTGGTCAAGGGCAGTGCTACTGTGGCCAGTGTGTGTGTCATGCATCCAGTTTTGGACACATCTATGGACCTTATTGTCAGTGTGACAATTACTCGTGTGTCCGCTTCCGTGGGGAGCTTTGTGGAGGTGAGTGAGACATGGATGTCATAAATTGTTCATGCGTTTGTGCATAAAGTCTGGTTTTAGTGACTTTGTGCTTGCAGGCCACGGCGTCTGTGACTGTGGAGAGTGTCACTGCGACACCGGCTGGACAGGGGACTATTGTAACTGCAGCACCAGCACCGAGGCTTGTCTGTCCGACGATGGCATCCTTTGCAGCGACCGGGGTAGATGCGAATGTGGTCACTGCGTGTGCTCCATACCTGGAGCATCTGGGGACATGTGTGAAAAGTGCCCGACATGCGGAGACACCTGCATTTCTGCAAGGTGAGATTAATTAATGCAGCAGCTTTAGAATGATGTAACGTCGAATGTTTTCTGTGTACTGCTTAGTTCTTTACCTGAACGCGATATGATGTTCTCCCCTCACACCGCATGATCCGTCTGTTCCTTTGAATCCAGACGTATCGTGTTCCGTCCCCTTGTTCACATGTGTCTACACCTTCCATGTGACATCAAAAGAGATCTCATGTCTCAACACCACACTAGGAGATTTCCTTTCGCCATTGTAAAGCAGCTGTCAGGGATGGTGCTATTCGATACCAGTGTTACAGCAAAGACAGGTGATAGAGAGCGAGTGAAGCCTTGAGAAAACGGTGATAAGTGACCAACTTTGATTTCTTTGAACTGAGACTCACTACAAGCCTCAATAAGCTTTAGCTTCCAAAGAGGTACAATATCACACAAGTGATTCTAGGATCACATCTTTCACTTAGTTCCCATGCACGGAACAATCTGTTTAAAATCTATTGCAAACGCTTGATAGTAGTTGTTGCTGCCTTGAACGGCCCAATTCTTTATTAGGTTTAGGGGGTAATCACATTTTCACACAGGACCATTAGGTAGGACTGCATTTTGTGTTCACTTGTGTTGTCTTTGACTAATATTTAAATTTGTTGGATGAAACCTTTAAGTGTGATAAACATGCAAAGAAATCAGGAAGGGGTCGATCACTTTTTTACACCACTGTAAATATACAGTATGTATTTGTTCTGTGTTGGCCTCTGTTTCACGTCATTCTTCCTCTTCTCTCACTCTGCACTAACGTTTAAGCACAAATATATTGTATGTAGGTACAAAACTAAAAATAAAATTTTAATAATGACAGTAACGTGGAAGCGTTGTGTACTATAGATGACATTTGCATTGGAATTGTGTGGTTCTGACTTTCTCCTCACTATCTATGCCAATTCCATCCTTTCTTCTTAATTTCTCTTCCTCCTCTCTTTAATACTTTCTCAGAATAGTATAAATAATAATCCTAATGATAATTAGTTATTTTTTTGATGGCGCTGAGATGAATGTAGATGTGTTCATCACCTCTAAGGAAAACCTGACCCTTTGGTTTTCCACTCGTTTTGCCACCAGGGCCTGTGTAGAGTGTCACCTGGAAGATAAGGAGGATGATGAGTTGTGCGATCAAAAATGCAGCATCCCTAAAATTTCCATCAACACGACAGCAGGTAAATGATTCCTATCTGTACCTGTTCTAGCACTGCTATGGAATTTTGTAATTTTAAACAAGTACAAGTAGGAATTTGATGCTTCTAATACATTTTCACTAGTATGCTTTTGGATCTGTTTCATTTCTTGTCGGGTATTACCGTTCATGCAGTACAACATGTAAAATAACTTCCTGAAAGTAGAATCTGGTTTTCCTGTCAAAGACAGGAAAACTTTTGCAAAGATGAAGTTTTTCAAAATCCTGTTGGGAACCTTTCAAATGCAAAACTGCCATCTGTGACTACTTGCTGCTGGTTAATCTGGTTTGGTGTTTTGATAACATAACAGTCACTGTCAAATTTAAATAAATGTGGGGGTTGCTTGGAAGAGATTGGCATCAAAGAATTTTCAACAGTTCTTTACATGTTACAACACAGATGCCACTAAATAATCTGTCTGAAGGAACATCAGGCAGAATTTATGGGAGGATTCAAGTCCATGCAAGTTGGTATTCACGAGGCGGTGGCATTGGTCAATAGGTACCTTGCAATAAATAATATTCAAGACATCTAAATTGAAAGGGACCCTCGACGTCAGTCAAATCAAACGAGGCTGTATACAGGATCCATGTAGACATTTAGACTGCATTAATATACACACATTTGATGACCTGTACAGTAAATGCTTGTTATTGTTGTAGCTTGTCCTCTGAACATAGTGTTTTTGATAGTGGTATCAACATTGGACCATGCTAACTTTCCCCATGGGTCAGAGATTTTGAGGAATGCTGACCAGGATCGACTCAGGTGTCTCTGTGGCCCACAAGACCCTCGTCTCTAACACAACACTACCAATGTCCATTCATCAGCACCAGACAATGGGGAACATATTATTTACCTTGTCGTGCAGGCAGAGCTTTTGTAGAGCATGTGAACAGGCAAAGGACTTTGTTCTCCTTTATGGAAAAGACTTTAAACTCACTATGCTTGTGCCACCTGAGAGGTATATCTGATTATTGCAGAGGATTTTCAGGCTTCAGATATTAAATACAATGGGCTGGCCCGCACACACATGCATATACATCAGATTGTAGTCTTTGATATGGAAATCACACTGACAGCACAACTGAAGCAAGGATCCTTTTACGTTCTTTGCACAAACTAGAAATGGAAGATGATGCACACTCCATTTCTACATCACTGTGAGAAATGGAATGTTCTAACTTTCCCCTCAGATAATAAGACCCCTTCGATGCAATGTACGTTGCTGACGGAGAACGAATGCTGGATTTCGTTTAATGTTGTGGGAGGCGAGACGGGGATCACCGCCTACGATCTCCAGATGTATGGTAGGTTTCACAAGAACAGAGAAAGCAGATGAGACAAAAGAAGATACCAGTTTGAGCCTCACCTCAACCTCTCTCCTGTCTCAGGTTGCCCGGAGCCTCCCAACATCTATATGATCATTCTGGGGGTCTCCCTGTCCGTAGTGTGCATCGGCCTGATCCTGCTGGGAGTGTGGAAGGTGTTGGTTTCAGTTCACGACCGTAAAGAGGTAGCTAAATTCGAAGCCGAGAGGTCAAAGGCAAAATGGCAGTCGGTAAGACCTCGAAGTATTTTAACACATAATGATGGCAATAGTCTATTATTTTACTTTAATTGTCTTTAAATCTTGTGAAAACAGGAAAAAGCAGCAACTAGCCAGTCAAAGACCTACTGTACATCACTGTCAGAAATCTGTTTGTAAAACATCAAAAACTAAATACAGTGTGAAATTCTCGGAAAACTAATGCACAGTATATCGCTAAACAACAAAAATAAAGCAGCTTAATCTAAACTAATCTAAATCCCAAATCTATTTTACATGAAGAAGCATTGTTATTCCTCACAATATTTGAATATATGGGGTTTCCCTCAGGAACACTGCATTCTTTCAGGAGACAACACTCATTTTTATAGCAACACACCCATCCTAATTGTTTTCTCTATTAAATTGCACCATTTATTACTAATGACTTATTGCCTAAGGTACAGAATTATTT
Organism: Antennarius maculatus; assembly: GCA_013358685.1. Classification (NCBI taxonomy): domain Eukaryota; kingdom Metazoa; phylum Chordata; class Actinopteri; order Lophiiformes; family Antennariidae; genus Antennarius; species Antennarius maculatus. Next base: position 16,158,096 of record CM023606.1, read on the forward strand.
TTAAACAAAGTTCCTTTAGGAAGAAATAGTACTTGAACAGCCTTAGAAAGTAGCAGAGATGTGAAGAAAGTAGTTTTGGTTCCACTTCATTGAATACTCTCCTGATAATGGTCAGTTTATGTCGGTGAACAATGCTATATTCTTTTCTCCTCACTGACGACTTGACCTATCATTTTATAGGTATATAGTTCCATTTTCTTAAACAGTGCTTCCATAAAGTGTGTAAACAACAACAATTAAAATAAAAATATCAACAAAATGAAAATTGTGAAAAACATATATCAATCCACCACAGAATGGAACTATTTGCTCATCCGCTGTTGCAGAAGTGTGCTGAAGGAGGTCAGTTTGTCACATGCATCAAGTCTTGACTCACTTAAACTATTAGATTCCTCAGAAAGCATCAAAGGCCTTGAGTGGGATCGTGTCACAGAAACTTATCCCTCTAATCTCTTCATTTTAGAGACTATTAACAGCCATGTCTGCAGACCTGTAAACATTAGCATCCTCATGTAGCACATGGGTCAATCTCACCCATCCTCTTCCAGTTGTCTCCATATTTACCAAAACCCTCTGAATTTGTCATCTTCAGGATGTCTGTAAAGATTCAGTCATTCAGGTCATGGTAGATCAATGTGGGGAATAAAAGATTTCTTAAAGCTCTTAAATAAGCTTTTGTATCTTTTTTTAACCTGGAGACACACAAGGGTACAAGTATAAATTAGTTATCTTCATTATTGTAGTGTGGTTTAATTAAGGCTGATTAAACCTGCGCCACAAGTTGTGTCACAAAATCATTGCAAGAATAGGAAGAGCAATGACCATAGAGAATAAATAGAGAAAAAGCAACTAGATAAACTAATAAAAATACAGGCTGGTATTGTATTTGTGTAATACCCCAGTCCTAATGCTTAGGTGACAATATTAAGAGCATTTGTTCCATTGTTGATTATTTGAACATATTCATGAATGTTAACCATTTTGTGTGCTTGTGTCTTTTCTTTTGTCCCACTCCAGGGGACGAACCCTCTGTTCAGAAGCTCAACATCAACATTCAAAAATGTTACTTACAAGAACACGCAGAGAGAAAAGATTTTTACACTAGATCACTACTGATGATAAACTGGAGGCGATGCAAACTAACATCTGAGTGCACTTCAAAATCTATGCGTGTGTGTGGTTCTGTGTACGTGTTTGGGTATGTGTGATTGTGTGCATGATTGTGAATGGGAGAAAGGAAATTTATTACTGGAATTAGTTTTATGCCTGCATTTCTGTGTTGAGTTAAAGGTGTTGGAACACAGTAGACAAGACTGTGAACAGATTGAACTCATGATGAATTCCCTGCTGTAAACATGCACTGCCAACATCCTACTAAAAACTGCTCTGTCCTGTTGCGTGATCCTACAAACACATGTTTGTCTACTGTAACATGCAGCGTGGAAAGGAGTCTACACTATGAGTGGTCTACTACTGAAAAAACTACTGTTTATTTTAATGACTGTAAATATACCAGTGGATGATTATGATGATCTCTAAAACACGTTGTGTTTACTTGTTGATTTTGTAAAGCAAGGCTGAGCCTACAGTGTTGATAATTTAGATTTTAGTGACATGGCACATAAATAAAGCTGGATTTTGAGTTATTCTTGATTACATTTAGCATTTAAGCTTATTCTACATCTTACACAGAAAAAATACTTTGTGAGATTTACCTAATTTTATTATAGCGTTTTTTTCAAAATCTCCATATTTTTATGTTAGATTTACTTATATTTTCCGAGTTGATTGTGATCCATTTGGGGAATTTTATACTGTATTTACATTATTGTATTTGCTTTCAGTTTAAAATCACTGATTCACCTGTTGCCAGTGTTGGACAATAGGAGCACTCAGAGGAATCCATACAGACACACAAGAACTTGCAAAGTTCAACACTCCAGGTTGGGATTTGTATCAAGAACTTTCTTGCAGTGGGGCAACAATGCACATAACATTTTTTTAAGTACTGGAAATGACTTTGTCTTAGCTGAGGGTGGTGCACTTTAATGTGTTTAAAAAAAACACGTATAAAAATGGAGTTTAATACTAGACTAACTGTTTTAAAACATGTAACATTTACAAAGGGCCAGAATAAGTTTTCTGCATAGAACTCAAATCCTCAAACAGGTATTGATCAGAATGAATGTGCTCAGGGTGATAAATTACTGCCATAATGGAACTTTAGTTAGGGATTTCAATTTATAAACTTTCATTCCAAGAAAAACAAGGTGACGTTTAAACTACAGGCGGACTTTATTGACCCTGCCATGGACAAATAGTGGAAAAATGAAGCGCATTTACAGCTCTTGGGTTCTTGTATTTTACCATCCACGTTTCCATTTTCTCAATGGATGGCTATGTTACCAAGTGGTTGCAGGGCCTTAAAAAAACATCATCTGATTGCTTGCAAATCTGATTGGAAAATTTCACCAGTTTGGAAAAATGTTCATATAGATGTGGAGAAAGAGGTTTTAAAAAAGCATATTCAGGGACAGTTATATAATGACTTGCATCATGGTAAGTTGAAGGATTGAGGTTTTTTTTTTTTTTTTTTTTTTAAGCTTGTTGGTTCATTGATTGGATTGTTGGCAGGATAGAAAAACTGCAGAATAGATTTCCATGAAACTGGGTGAGAGGATGGGACCTGAGTCAGAACAGATCAACCATTAAATTTAGGTTCAGACCAGTGTAAAGAATCAAAGCCAGGATTTCTTTTTATAGCACTTTTTAATTTTTTTCAGGAAATATTGAAGCATTAAAAATATTGAGTGTGTGTAATTTTGGTGCACATTGAAATCTCTGAATCCAACATTTTTATTGTATTTTCACAGGATGAAGCGTTTTCTCAAAGGCTGAGCATTAAAATACAGCAAACTGCAACAAAAACAACAGTGTAACAGACATTTACTGTAGATGGACTACAAAGGTTCTGATGTATTAAAGGGGATGGATGCGCCTTCGCGCCTTGGCAGATGTATGCGCTCTGCAGAGTACCATTCTGGCTCCACATTGCGTTATAATCTCAGTTACAGAAGAGTGATATGAAATGATTTGATGCTTCTATTAATATTTACTGGTTTTACCTAACAGTGGTAAAATTTCAATTTTGTTATTTGCCACAAGTATATCCTATACTGAGCCTCCTCATCCTTATGGATGTATAACTAGTACTTCAAGGTAAAAAGCAGCAAATAATCGTAACGGACGCGCGATTTCTGTTTACCTTTGTTAAAATGACTGTGGTTGTTTATTTGCTGACGTTCTGTTTCCCCGTTTAATAACGTGTTGTGGCTCTGGCCCAGAGAGAGGGGCCGGGAGCGGCAGGAATGCTGCCTGCAGCCCGGAGAGGAGCAGCAGCTCCTCCGTCAGAAGTGACGTCGCTGGTCCCCTGCTGAAAAACTTCACCCGGCCAAAGTTTTCTACGAGGGAAAATACAACGAGCCCGAAATATTCAATCTGACCACGACCCTCGGAATGTGCGGACATTGTGTCTTCAACCTAGCACCCAGTCGTCGAAATGTTAATTCGTTTGTTTCGTTTTATCGGCTCCGTGGTTGTTTTAGCGACCGTTTGCGCAACGCTGTTGTTGGGCAAAAGTTGCCTGTGTGTCACGGAGGAGGACGATGAGGTTCTGGAGAAAGAAGAACTCATGGAGTTTTACAGTAAGTTGAATCATCCTGCCGCAGCTATCGGTGCGTTTTGCGTTTTCCTATCTCACTCCAGAAGAAGTGTGCTCGGCGCGTTCTGGGGTGATTTACCGCTGTTGGTCAACACCATCCCGGTCTGCTCCGTGAGGAGCTTTAGTGCGCGGATCGCGATTGTCATTCGGATTTTCTCTATCCCTACTTTGGTGGAGACGCAGCTAGACGATCCTGAAGTCCTTCAGTGGCCTCCGGACCACAGTTTGAGCCCCACAGTGGCAGTTTGAATCCCATTACCGGCAGTAGTTTTTAATTGTCTGCTGAAAAAAAGACCCGCTCAGAATCTGAAAGCTTTGTGCCAGTGAGTTCTGGTAAAGGGAAACGTGCTGCCCATTTTTGTCCCCTAGATTAATTTAAACACGCAGAGAAGTCTGAGGAAGGAAAAAAAAAACACATTTTGCAGCCCAGACTGAACAACAGTCTGACTATTATGGATTTTTGCAACAGGGTCAAAAGGATATACTTATTCTAAACATTTTTGTTGTTATTAAAGAATAACCTCAAACTTTTGCTTGAATCCGTTTCTCTTGTTTGGGGAAAAAGCTTGTGTTTCCCATTTTTGTTCACTCCTAGTATTACTTTTAAGACAACTGATTAAGTGAAATTTTACCAGCTGACTTTTCTTTGGAAGCACTTCACCTTATCAATACTCTACTGAACCTACTTCTTCAAATAAATTATCAAATAAATTACCAAAAATGAAAATTTTATCTCACAATCCTCATTTTGTCCCAATCAGACGACACACATGTGTGTTTATCATTGTTATGGTGAAGTCTTTGTCAGTATAAACACATCGGAAGGATGTCAGGACTTCTCCAGATGCATGTGTAACTCCAGTGACTTTAGTTAAACAATCAGCCCAACTGTGTAAATTAAACACTAGAAAAGTGAATTTAAATTTAATTAAGTTGTACTAATACACATTCTGTTTTGATCTGTGGTGTAGATCTTTCCTCCTGTTTTTTTCATGACTGCCAGCTGTGTTTAGAAGGAATCAGAAGGTTCTTTTTTTTTTGTTAGACTATCCGTTTACACAAAAGCTGTTATCCCCACCAGAAACAGTGTGACAGTGGTGAAAGAAATATTCAGTCACAACTTTTTGTCATTCTAAAACCTTTTAATATTTTTTTCATGAAGCTTTCAACCGATAACAACCGCTTTACAAAGCTGTACCTTCTGTTGTATGGTGACATAAATGTATTTGTTTCATTTCCATGGTTACACATTATGTTTTGGCTTATCGGTTAATGTGATTTGTCTCACAAGATGGTCTTCAGGGCATAACTCAAAAATGTTAAAAAAGCTTTCACAAAAACATTTTCAAATCGCCCATCCTCTGGGAGCTACATTTTCATATTTTCAATAGTTTGACTTCTAAATATTTTTATTTCCATTAAATTTCTGCAATCATCCAACTGACTTTGGGCAGGAGGAAGGTCTCCGGTCTCCAGTTCATCACTGAGCCACGTAGAATGACAACCAGTCACACTCATATTCACGTCAGGTTCAGGTCACCAATATGTCTGTTTTGAATGTATTTTGGTGGTGGGAGGAAGTCAGAGAATTTAGAGGGAACCCAAACAGACAGGGAGAATGTGCAAACCTAGCGCTCCTCCCCCTCTGTTACGAGTAGTTCAAGTCTGGACCCCAAGGAGCAGAGACTGACACAAACGTGAAAATAAACAGTTTTATTGCTCAGGCAAAAACACAAGTGAGCAATGAAACCAAAACAACAGAGCAAAAAAAAAAAAAAAAAATCAACAACACTGAAAAGAGCATGTAGCTGCGAGAAAACTAGGAACACTAGCATCATGAACACAGGACAAAATAATCTGTCACCCTCTTAGGGAAAAGCCAGGCCTTTTAAAAGGAGACTGATGAGCAGAGTGGGAACTGGTGTGCCTTGTCAGCTGGTAGGATCCACGCACACCCTCTGCCACAGCTTGACCTGTCAGGAGAAAATGAGTCTTCACAATAACAGACCTGCCAAGCACACAAACAGAATAGAACCATGACACCCTCCTCTCCTTTGCATCACCTCTGTCATCTCATCTTCTCTCTTTCCAGGAAAAGGTCTGTTCATCCTAGAGAGTGAGCCGCTGAAGCGCTGCATTAAGGTGGATCGCTCCAACCTGGTGCTGGAGGACTGCGAGCGGCCTACGCGTCGCATGCTGTGGAAATGGGTCTCCCGGCATCGCCTCTTCAATTTGGGCACCAGCACTTGTCTGGGCCTCAACATCTCGGACTCGACGCAGCCTCTCGGCACATTTGAGTGTGACATGACTCTCCCTGTGCTGTGGTGGCGCTGCACGGGAAACATGCTGTACAGCGCATCCCAGTGGAAGGTGGCCGTGGCCGGACGTTTGGTGGTGGTAAAAAAAAACTCTTATCATGAGTGGAAAAGGTACAACACACCCAGAGAGGGGCCCTGCTCGTACCCATATGACGGTAACTACCCTCCTGGTGACATTTTCTGCAGCAATCGTCTCCTTAGGATGTTCTCTAAATCATATCGGATGTGTTTTGTGTAGATATCCACACTTTGCTGGGGAATGCACATGGCATGCCTTGTGCCTTGCCCTTTAAGTACAACAACAAATGGTACTATGAGTGCACGACTGAGGGTCGGGAGGACCATCTGCTGTGGTGTGCAACCAGCACTCGCTACGATGAGGCCGAAAGATGGGGCTTTTGTCCTGTGCAAGGTAAAAAGGGATACACAAACACACCTCCTGTTTCAACATTGTGATGCATACAGTCCCATTGCGCCTTCTTCTTTTGCAGAGTTCTCCTACCTCTTTCATTTGTGGCTGTTTTTATAGATTCCAGTTGTGAGCATTTCTGGGAGTCAAACCAGGAACTTGGTGCCTGTTACCAGTTCAACCTGTACACCATCCTAACCTGGAGTCAGGCGCTATCAACCTGTAAGGCTCAGGGTGGAAACCTGCTCAGCATCACAAGCCTGGCAGAGCACAGGTACATCAAAGGTAGGCATCGGATTGACAGAGATTACAGTACACAACCAGGTACACAAGTAGCACATTAGAGTGACACTCCATCTTAAAAATGTAGATTCTGCATTAGTATTTCTAAAGTTTTAGAGTCTTCCTTTGCCTCGCTCATTTTTATGTTTTACCTTTTTTTAAATCACTTTCTTTGGGCATTCTGATGATTTTTCAATCTCACAGGAATGCGAGCATTACTGATATTTACAAATAGCTAATTAATAACTTGATAACATGATATTTGTTACAGCACAGAAATCATTCTTGTGTTTGGTATCTTCCTGGCAGATCGGCTTACAGGCGTTGGAGCAAGGGTGTGGATTGGGTTGAACCATCTGAAGGATGGGCGGGGGTGGCAGTGGTCCGATGGATCTCCTCTGTCATTGGTCAATTTCACAACAGGTACTGGTTATTTGTTTTATTCTGTAGGGCTTTGTTAGTTTCATGATATTTTATGTCAGTATATTTGATGTATAATAGTTACACACATCATAACCTGCATTTTCTGATACATGGTGGGACATGTTGAGTGTTCACTGACCTAAGTTATTGGAACTGATTGATAATAACATCCATGAAATTGCTCCCAGCTGCATGTTGATCATGTTTCTGTCTAATAGATCTTGATCCAACAGAACTGATGAGCGCAGACTTTGTACACATTGTGTAATTTTCTGATAGAAATTCAAGAACCTCATTTAACAGAATAGATCAAGAATTTTTAGTTTTCACAAAAAGAAAATATGTGATTTACGTCCATTAGGATGGAGAAGAAGTGTGCTGGTGCCCTTTTTTAAGAACAAGGGAGACGTGCAGAGTTGTGGCAACTACAGAGGAATAAAGCTGATGAGCCATACAATGAAGTTATGGGAAAGAGTAGTGGAAGCTAGACTAAGGGCAGAAGTGAACATTTGTGAGCAGCAGTATGGTTTCATGCCAAAAAAGAGTACTACAGATGCAGTATTTGCTTTGAGGATGTTGATAGAGAAGTACAGAGAAGGCCAAACGGAGCTGCATTGTGTTTTTGTAGATCTGGAGAAAGCTTATGACAGGGTGCCCAGAGAGGAACTCTGGTATTGTATGAGGAAGTCTGGAGTGGCAGAGAAGTATGTTAGAGCAGTGCAGGACATGTATGAGGACTGTAAGACAGTGGTGAGGTGTGCTGTAGGTGTGACAGAGGAGTTCAAGGTGGAGGTGGGACTGCATCAGGGATCAGCTCTGACTCCCTTCTTGTTTGCTATGGTGATGGACAGGCTGACAGACGAGGTTAGACAGGAATCTCCATGGACTATGATGTTTGCAGATGACATTGTGATCTGCAGTGAGAGCAGGGAAGAGGTGGAGGAGAAGCTAGAGAGGTGGAGGTTTGTCCTGGAAAGGAGAGGAATGAAGGTTAGCTGCAGTAAGACAGAGTACATGTGTGTGAATAAGAGGGACCCAAGTGGAAGAGCGAGGTTACAGGGAGAAGAGATCAAGAAGGTGGAGGATTTGTCTGGAGCCTGTTGGACAAGCATGACCCGAGACTGAACTTCCTCCCTCTGTGTTCCCATCAGGTCTGCCTCCTAGCCCACTCCAGGATAACAGACAGTGTGGGGTGTACAACTCAGCCTATGAAGGTCGCTGGCAGAGCCTCTCCTGCGAGTCTGCTCTGCCTTACGTCTGCAAGAAGACGCCCAACGACACACAAAGAGCCGATCCGCTAGGTAGGAACGTGTGCTCACATGTCATGCTGACACCAGACTGTGTCAGAGATGTCCTAGCCTCAGGCAGGGATGATTTATAAGTAAAATGTCTGAAGAGCTCCTTAAGTTTTTCTAGCTCTTGGCCTCCACAGCTGCTCTGCACCTGGGGAGGGAACTTCTGACCGTACTCTCTGTAGCACCGTTGGAGGCTTGACTACAACAACGTCTCAGCAATTGTCGTAGTAAAAATATGTTATCTTCATCACGGAGTTTTGATTTCTCTTTTTCTTGTAATTCTTCTTCCTCTTCCAGAGAAATGGCAGTATATCCCTACGGAGTGCGCTAATGGCTGGTGGCCTCATAATGGTTTCTGCTACAGGCTGCTGTCCGAAAGAGAAGCAGGAACCTGGGAGGAGTCTTCTCAGGCCTGCAGCTCTCAGGGGGCGAACCTCACCAGCCTCCACTCCTTGTCCGAAGTCGAAATGCTGCTCAACATCCTCTCTAATCGTAAGGAGTAGTATGCAGCACAGATGCATGAAGTTCTGTTTATAATGTTTGCGCTAAAGGTACACCAATGATATGGTATATGTAGATTCAGGAGAGAGCATGGAGGTATGGATTGGTCTTCGAAAACAGGCATCCTTGCCGGCTGTAGAGTGGTCTGATGGCACTCCAGTGACTCTCACTCTCTGGCACCAGTATCACCCCCCTCACAACCTGACGGATGCAACGCTTTGCACCAAAGCAGACAAAAAGGTGGGAACCCTTGTGTTTGTGCTTCATCTGTTCAAGTCTCTTCAAGTCTGTTCAAGATTCACAATCACAATGACCGGACCTTGATCCTTTCAGCAAAAATGAATTAATTTTTCCATTTATGTTTGGTCTACATTTCTATCACAATTTTCTATAACACAAGGTTTCGCATGACGATTATAGATATTCAGATATAGATATTGATTTTTTTAAGAGAAGAAAAAGCACAAAATCTCATATGAGTTTTCTTCAAAAAATTTTCATTGATTGCCGATAAATTAAAATAGGTGCAAATTCTATTGATTGAGGAATTATTTACTTGTGTGTGTGATGTAACCCTCTGTCACAGGAGGGCAACTGGCTTTTAACATCATGTGATGAGCGGCTACCTGCTGTGTGCAGAGCAATGAGCAAGAATCAAGTTCATCACAGCGGAACCTGGGATGAGGGATGTCCTGAGGTAGGGAAAGGAATGCACACAGTAGCAACGACAACACACACACACCAGGTCAGTGTGTACTGAATCCCTGAAGTGTCTTGGAACATGAAGTCAAAGCATTCCACATTCCAGCTAGTCTTTCATTAATTTCTCTCTGTTAAGATTAATCTCAGTATAGCTGAGGATGGACTTGATGACAAACTGGTTTAAGGCTGGATTCTGTGTGGTCGAGGTGCCTGCCTGGAGATGTAATTGAGGACTTCTTCTCAAAGACATAATTCAGGACTGCTTGTACCTTTTCATTATCCACCCAACGTATTATACAACTTTATCTCTGAGAAAATGTTTTGTCCTGGGAATCAAGAATAAAACAGATACTCCAAGCTCATTTTAGGAAAAAATAATCAACTTTTGGGTTTTTTTTTGTGTACCTGTGTGTGTGTGTGTGTGTGTGTGTGTGTGTGTGTGTGTGTGTGTGTGTGTGTGTGTGTGTGTGTGTGTGTGTGTGTGTGTGTGTGTGTGTGTGTGTGTGTGTGTTTTTCCGCTTTCTTTTAGGGAGTGGGGGTGAGTCTGGAGAGATTTTTTTCCATACTTCCATGGCAACAATTTACACATATACTTAAGAAAAGATGAGGTTGGTTTCTGAAGCACACTACCTTTGCAAAAAAAAAAAAAAAGGTGCTGATGGCACCACACTCTGCCAAAGAAAAAAAAGTATTTTTTCCACTTCCCGACTGATTTATTTTTAACTCTGCCAGGCAGATTATGTGGTCGCAGAGTTATAATAGCTATGTACAGATCAGGATGTGCATCAGGCAGAGCAGCATGCCTGTTGCAGTTCTGAGCAAGTCTTGGCCCCCCCCCTCCTTCGAGAGCACAATAAGCTGATTCACTCCCTTGTTGACGCATCGTCTAACATTCGTGCTGCGAATGTCTCGTTTTATGAGAGGATCAGACCCCTGAGTCATTGAGCTGCTTCACACCCTGGGTCAGGAGTTCAAAAACGTCCCTGCAAGCACAATATGAGTGGACATTTTTCATCGGTTTCTGATCATTCCTGCCAGTAGTCTTTTTGTTTTCCTGGTTGTGTAATATTATGAAATAGTAGCAGTAGTGCAATTTTTTTTTAAAAGAAACTTTGAATGTTTTCTATGTATGTGTTATTGTAGAACTCTTGAGGAATTTGTCTACAGAGGACAGGAGGTTGATGGGATATGGACAGGGAGGCAAACTGATAGCACTTGTCAAAACATTAGTCAACCTAACACACAGTTTTAGATATAATTGCAAACATTATATCTAATGTTTGCAATTATATCATTAGACAAGCATTACTTGTCTAATGCTTTATTTCACATCTCTACCTCTTCTGTGTCTCTGGTCACAGTTGATTCTGTAGTATTTATTCTTGGTCTTGACACTTGTGTGTTTTGTTTTGATGCTGTAAATAGAGTAATTTTTTAAAATGTTTTTGTTATTGAAGATAAATGATTTTATGCTTTGCACATTAAAAAAGGAAAGCTGCAGGTTTGAAAAGGACATTGATGCAGTTTGGTGATATTTTTGCAGGGCTGGAAGCGACACGGTCATTCGTGCTACACGGTGACGAGCCACGAGCAGAACTATGATGATGCACTGATGGGATATTACTGCGAGGCTCCTCTTGTTATTGTGGAAAACAGGTGATTTATTAAGCATTTGATGTGTTGACCTGTTCTTTATGAATGGAACTAACTACGATGTGTTGATGTTTCACACGATAGAAACGAACATAAAAGCTGCATTTTATACTCATTATATTATAATAGCCTCACCAAACCTTACACATACTGTATATCAAACATTATATGACGTGTTACCTTGTGAGAGAAATTTTTGACTTGTGTCGGGAATACAGTGTTGGTATTGTGTCACTGGATCAGGAAAAAGCTTTCAACAGGGTGGATCATTCTTATTTATTTTCTGCACTTAAAGCTTTGGGTTCTGGTGATGAGTTTATGTCTTGGGTCAGTTTACTGTATAATGGTGCACAGTGTTTGTTGAAGATGGGGGCAGGGCTGAGTCGGTCGATTCTGTGCAGAGAGGGATAAGGTGGGGCTGTCCTATCTCAGGACAACTCTACAGCTTTGCCATAGAGCCCTTGCTGTGCAGGGCAAAACCTGGATCCCTTGGTTTTGAGTGTTCTCCTATTGTATCTGCCTATGCAGATGATGTTTGTGTTTTTGTGTCCACGCGGGAGGAGATTCAATTTTTCAGGGATAATCTGTCCCTATATGATAGGGCCTCATCTGCACGGGTGAATTGGGTGAAGAGTGAGCAATTGTTGGTAGGGTGGTGGAGGGATCAGGTGGTACCTACATTGCCCGGAGAGCTTAAGTGGGGGATTGATGGGCTGAAATTGTTAGGGGTCTTTTTGGGAACTGAGGGCTTCCAGAGGAGGAACTGGGAGGGAGTGAAGGAGAAAGTGTCTAAATGGAAATGGTTGCTACCCCGGCTGTCATATAGGGGAAGAGTTCTGGTTGCTAATAATTTTGTTGCCACGACTCTGTGGCACAAGCTAGTTGCTTTGACTCCACCACCTGATCTGTTGGAGATCCAGAAAATTATTGTGGATTGCCAAAGTGACGGACAACTTGATGGTTTTCAACCATATATGGGATGTTGGGGGGTTTATGTTCTGTAGGGAAGAAGACTCTTTGGTTACTAATTTGTGACCAATCTTTTGGGTTTGTTGTTTTCTAAAGTTTTTGTTTTTGCTGTGGTAATTTTATGTTGAACAGGTAATGTGAATAAATGTTTCTTTGAAAACCTCTCTTCATGCTGACAGATTTGAGCAGGCATTTGTTAACAGTTTGCTGAGTGAGAGTGGAGCAAAGGATGGCATGTATTACTGGATTGGCCTTGCGGACTTGAAAAGAAATGGCGAATACCGCTGGATTTCTCATAATGACTCATCTGTGCCTCTCACCTTTACAAACTGGAACAGACACCAGCCAGGTAACCAACCATTACAGTATTTTCCGCACTACAAGGCGCACCTAAAAGCCTTTAATTTTCTCAAAAACCGACTGTGCGCCTAATAATCCAGTAGGCCTTATTTGTGAAAAAAGTTTTGAAATAGGCCATTCTTTGAATGTGCACCTTATAATCCAATGCGCCTTTTATATGAAAAAGGTTTGAAATAGGCCATTAATTGAAGGTGCACCTCATAGTCCAGTGTGCCTTATAGTGCTGAAAATACTGTTCACCTTTTTGTTTTATTTTTTTGCCAAGTAGGACTTGAACTGCAATTTTGTCTAATGGAGGTTTTTGGTTTTACATCATTTACAACTTCATCCTTTCCTTTCCCATTCTTTTCTTTAGTCAGTACTGATGGCTGTGTTGCTATGTCAGGTGGCCCTGCTTTGGGCCACTGGGAGGTGAAAGACTGCAAGTCCCATAAAGCCTTGTCATTGTGCAAACAGAGCATCAGCAGTTACCACGATGTCCAGCTACCGGAGCACCATATTGATGCCTATGCCCCCTGTCCTCCAGGGTGGGAATCACGCTCTGGACTGTTTTACTGTTTTAAGGTAGGATTATCCACTCATAGCCTCTCTTCTTTTATTTAAGTGCATCCTGTTGTGCTACAGGTGAACTTTAATAGGTCAAACATAAGTCAGTAGTTCATAAGTACACCCCAACAACCCTGACAGATAATATTAATAAATAATAAAACTTATATAATATTTCAGCTACATTTTTCAAATCCAACTTACTTACCTTCTAGAAATACAGCCTATCCCAGCATGCAGTGGGTGAATTGTGGGGTTTGTTTTGTCATTTGTCTATAACATATAGATGGAGGAAAATATATTCTTACATGGAATTTATTTTCATAAATTCCACAAGATGAGATTGTTCAACTAACCATCAGAACCAGTTGTTTCATTTAGTACATTTGAAAAAACGAAAACTTTATTAACAGGATAGAATGCAGACCTTTGCATATACCGAACAATTGTAACATAAGCCAAAGACGAAAAATCATAACATAAGCACACATCTTTTTATGCACATCCATTAGAAAATTTGTTGGTTTGTTATCAGCTGACTCTAACTTACATTCTTGCAGGTGTTCCATGATGAGAAAGTTCTGATGAAACGCTCCTGGGTGGAGGCAGATTTTTTCTGCCAGGCCCTTGGAGCTCAGATGGCCAGTTTCCACCACTATGAGGAGCAGGTGTTTGTTAAGCACCTCCTCAGCACAATGTTTGAAGGGTTGGTACAGGCATCCCGGCCTTGTCGCTGCAGATATTTAATGAGAAACACATCAGTTTCAGTTAACTGAAAAAAGGCCGGTTTCCATTTCGATTCTGGGGTGATCTATGCAAATATTTAAATCAGTTAGACTTTAGGTGGCATGATAATAAACACACTGTGTGATGAAAGACATTTGTCAAAAGGAATACGTGCACACTGTCTAGACTATAGGATGACATTTATTTGTAATGTTTCTAGACAGTTTGTGTGAATCTTTTTTTGCAGGTTTTCATTTTTTCTCTGACAGACCTGCTTAAAGAATTTTTCATGACTTTTTGAGAAACTCTATTAACAGACAGACAAACTGACAAACAAACCATCACTGGCAAAAACATTACCTTCTTGACAGAAAAAGACGTGGGGTATACAAAAACGAAATGTGTCAGATCTAAAACGATCTAGAACGTAATGAGTCTGTTAATCTGAGCTCATCAGACAGATTCCAAAGCTCCTGACAGAAAAGACACGCTTCCCTCCGGTCTAAAATCCAGACACAGGAAGAGTAGGTTTGTGTGACAAACTCTGGCTGCACAAATGTCCATGACTTGAAATACAATCTGGAGCTTGAATGTGAAGGACGTTAAATGTTATTAATACATTCTAAAACTTCTAATTGTTTTCAAAATTACATTTAGTTTGATGAGCAATTTTCATGAACTGAAAGAAATAGATATTAGAAAATCATATCTTGCGTCAGTGGAATATTTCTCTGTCCTGCAGTACTTCTATAGAAAATACTAAGTGCAGTATAATAAGTGTGTTTACTCCATGCAGTGCTTAGCTTATGTTGCAGTGTGCTCTTCTTCTTTTTTTTAGAACAGAGGGTCGCTGGTTTTGGGTGGGTTTGAATAAAAGAGACCCTGAACATCCTGGTGCCTGGGAATGGTCCGATGGTTCTCCTGTGAGTAAACAGACATGTTCATCAATTTTTGTCACACTGCAGCAATCAGAGAGTGATCGTTTCATCTTTGGTTTGCCTTCATGCAGGTGGTGACTTCCTTCATAGAAGACAAGAATGAGGAGGATGACAGGAGGGATTGTGCGGTTTACAGGGACCTGACCAACACTCTCATGCCACAACCCTGTGATGCCAAACATGAGTGGATCTGCAAGCTGGGGAGGGGTAACCACACATCACACACACACACACACACACACACACACACACACACACACACACACACACACACACACACGCACACACACATCTGTGCAAACACTTGTCTGGCTACTGTTCTACTCTTATAGGTGATGCTCTTAAGAAACCCTACTGGTACACTGAAGGTGAGTAACATTAAAATTTTCCAAAATTTATAATTATTCTTCTAACATTTTTCAACAAATTTTCTTATTTTTAACTTATCACTGGTAACCTAACATTTCCATATTTTCCATCTTTCTGCGTGTACTGTATTTTTCCCAAAGAATCAGAGAATCAGAGTCTTTATTTGTCATGCTGACACACGTTTTCATATATGACAGTACGAAATACGTCTCTGAAGGTCCCAGTAAGCCCGGTCGATAAATAAGATCAATAAGATAAGTTAAGAAAAACAAGGGAAAAAAATGGTTAAAAATGTAAGATAAATAAGAAAGAGAACAGAGAAAAGTTAAGAATGCTAGATATATAAAGTGTAAAGTGTAAATTGTAAAGTGTCTGAACAGCAAAAATTTATTTACAATGCAGCAGCTTAAGTGTGTAGGTGCTCCATCTATTGCACTTAATGAAGCACCATATTGCAGCAAATCCCTGTGTGTCTGTGGTGACATACGGGGCGTCGTGAGGGTGACTACAGAGCACCACAGGAGTTCAACTGTCTAACAGCCTCTGGAAAGAAGCTGTTCTTCAGCCTGGTGGTCCTGCTCCGGATGCTCCGTAGTCTCCTGCCTGAGGGGAGGGTTTGGAACAGACAGTGTGCTGGGTGGGTGGGGTCTGTCATGACGTGGGTGGCCCTCCTTCTACACCTACTTGTGTAGATTTCCGTGGTGGTAGGTAGGCCACTCCCTACAGTCCTCTGTGCAGCCTTCACCACCCTCTGCAGAGTTTTCCTGTCTGCTGCAGAGCAGCTGCCGTGCCACACAGTGATGCTGGTGGTGAGGATGCTCTTAACCGCACCCCTGTAGAAGCACTTCAGGACTGCGCTCCCTAGTCCAGCACGCCTCAGCTTCCTGAGGAAGTAGAGCCGCTGGTGGGCCTTCCTGAGCAGGTAGGAGGTGTTACAGCTCCAGGTGAGGTCCTCAATGAGTTGAACCCCCAAGTACCTGTAGCTGGGGACCACTTCCACAGCTGCTCCTCTGATGTGCAGGGGGGAGGGAAGTGTCTTTTCCTCCTGAAGTCCACCACCATCTCCTTGGTCGTCCCCACGTTGGTGCAGAGGTTGTTCTGTCTGCACCAGTGCACCAGGTGCTCCACCTCCTCTCTGTATTCTGATTCATCATTGTTCTGGATGCGTCCCACCACTACTGTGTCGTCTGAGAACTTTAGGATATGATAGCTCGGGTGTTTCACTGAGCAGTCATACGTCAGTAGGGTGAACAGGAGGGCGCTGAGCACACAGCCCTGTGAGAAGGAGGTGCTGAGGGTGATGGGGGAGGAGACCGTGTTGTTTATCCTGACAGTCTGTGATCTGTCTGCCAGGAAGTCCAGGACCCAGTTCCCTGTGGTTGCAGACAGTCCCAGCTCTGCCAGTTTCTGCACCAGGGTCTGGGGATGATAGTATTGAACGCTGAGATGAAATCCAGGAAGAGCAGGCAGATGTAAGAGTCCTTGCTCTCCAGATGGGTGAGGGATGTGTGGACCACAGAGGAGATGGCGTCATCGGTGGAGCGGTTCCTCCTGTGGGCATATTGGTGGGGGTCCACCGTTATGTCTATGGAGTCCTTTATGTGTGCCATGACCAGCTTCTCAAAGCACTTCATGACTATCGGGGTGAGGGCCACCGGCCAATAGTCATTCAGCTCCTTCACCGAGTGGCCTTTGGGGACCAGGACGATGGTGGCGGACTTCAGGCAGCTGGGGACCGTTGCTACCTGTAGTGAGGTGTTGACGATGTCTGTTAACACCTCTGCTAGCTGGTGGGAACAGTCCTTCAGCACTCTCCCTGGGACGCCATCGGGGCCTGCAGCCTTGCGAGGGTTGATCTTTTGCAAGGTCCTCCTCACATCCTCTGTGGTCACACTGAGGGGCGTGTCGTCGGGGTGGGTGTTAGTTTGGTGCTGGGGGGGGGTGTTGGGGTCCTCAAAGCGGGCATAAAACTGATTGAGGGCATCTGCCAGAAAGGGGTCTGTCGGGCCCTGTGCATTCCTGGTGTTAAAGTTAGTGATGCACTTGATGCCCTTCCACATTCTCCGTGGGTCCCCTGAGGTCAGGTGACCCTGGATCTTTTGAGCATAAGTGGATTTGGCCTCCTTTATTCCCTTATCCAGAGCCCCAAAGGTGTACTTATTAGTGTTTTAATGGCTGACTGTTTTAAAACAGCCAGCCATTACTACAATACATAATTTTCTATAGTCATCAGTCAATTTTAAATCGTCACACAGAGAGTGAGCCCTGGGTGTTTTACCGTGGAGCTGAGTATTTACTGGCGAAGCAGCCCTTCAACTGGGAATCCGTTTCTCTGGCCTGTCATATGATGGGCGCCTCCTTGCTGTCCATTCACTCCAGAGAGGAGCTGCACTTCATCAAGGAGCGTTTGCAGCGGGTCAGTGACTGCCACCACTCACACTTATTTCTTAAAACAAAGCATAAAAAGGAAATGTGCAAATGAG
Organism: Antennarius maculatus; assembly: GCA_013358685.1. NCBI lineage: Eukaryota > Metazoa > Chordata > Actinopteri > Lophiiformes > Antennariidae > Antennarius > Antennarius maculatus. Next base: position 16,175,791 of record CM023606.1, read on the forward strand.
GGAAAAATAATTCTGAGCCCATATGGAAATATCAATTGCGCAATACTGTTTTTCACCAATTGGCGAACCTCACTTTTTGAGACCTCTTTTTTTTGTTTTTTGCATTGCCATTCTAAGTCAAAAGCCTCACTTAAATTGTAATATCTCTTTTTAAAAAATGATGGTTTATTCAAACTAAATTTAAAAATTTGAATAATTTCATTTTTCATTTTAAAAAGTGCAAAAACTGTCACTACCTTGACTCACTGTTCCAAATGATTCTGGGAGCTGAGGACACATTTATTCAGGAGCACAGTGTCCCACTCCAGCACACGGTCTAAGCAATGTACTTAATCACAGTGAATCCACTGAATGGCCCCGGAGGCCCATTCTTCTAATAGGGCACACACACACACTGAAAAGCAAACAAGAGTGAACACAAATAACACACTCGTTCCTCATAAAAACTCAAGTGTGTATATACACTTGTCGACAAACTGGAAATTACCTCACGTCAACACTTTAACGCTCGAGTGCTCCCACACACTGGGGGCAGGAAAAAGGCAGTTTTTTGGTGGCGAGACTCAATGAAGAAGTCTCTTGTGGTGTTGAAGCTTGTGAGGGGATAAAGAGAACAAAAGGAGATGAAAGAGTGGAAGCACAGGCTGAGGAGAGCACCAGAATGGCTGCTCATGTACGAACGGTTCTGAAAGGCTGATCCTGTGACCCAGTTGAGGACTGGTTTTGCAGGGGAAGAGGGTAAATGTGGAGTGAGTTTTTTTTTTGTTTTTTTCATCTCTGTTCCTTTCACTGGTACTGCAGCTTTCCCTTGGCCCGACTGACTGGTGGATTGGTTTGTCTATTGGGGAGCCTGGAGACGAGATCAGGTAAAAACAACTTTTATATCTTTTTCAATCGACCCGTCTGTCCTAAGCAAAGACAATAATAAAGCCTCAACTGATTGAGGTGCTCTTTAGTTTACTTACATAATTCAATCGCAAAAGAGGTGATTATACCCCGACAGTTAAACATGTTGCAGCAAAGAACTTTAATGCAAAGATAATTTATGCTAATCCTGATCATACAAGTTGTTTACAAGTTGCAAGTCTGTTGGCATTTGGAAAGGGCTCAGAGAGGATTCACTGCTCCTCCACATCTAGAGGATTAAGCTGAGGTGGTATTTCAGTCGTATTCCAGGCATGTCCTTCTGGAAGGAGATCCTGGGGGAGATCCAGGATGCGGCAGAGGGGTTATATCTCTGTTTCCTTGGGGACACCTTTCGTGTACCTCACAGAGTAGGTGGAAGAGGTGGGAGGATGTGAGGGAGGTCAGCTGTGGGTGGCTCACCTCCACCCACAGCTTGGGCTCTGGAACCCAAACCCTTGAGAGGGGCTTGACTGTCCACTTTTCTGGTGTTGCCCAAGGTAAGAGGCGGCGGGCTGGTGTAGGCTTACTTGTGGCCCCACAGCTCAGCTGTCACATGTTGGACTTCACCCCGGTGAACCTGAAGGTCGCGTCCCTGCGCCTTTGGGTTTGGGACAGGTGTCTCACTGTCGTTTCAGCCAACGGGCCAAATGGCAGTGCAGAATACCCAGCCTTCTTGCAGTCCCTGGGAAGGGTACTGAATAGTGCTCAGACTGGGGACTCCATTGTTCTCCTTTGGGACTTCAACACTCACATGGGCAATGACAGTGAGACCTGGAAAGGGGTGATTGGGATGATCGGCCTCCCTGATATGACCTTGAGTGGTGTTCTGTTATTGGACTTCTGTGTTAGTCACAGTTTGTCCATAACGAACACCTTGTTCAACCACAGGGATGTCCATAAGTGCACCTGGCACCAGGACACCCTAGGCCGAAGGCCGATGATCGACTTTGTTGTCGTATCATCAGACCTCTGACTGCGTGTGTTGGACACTCGGGTGAAGAGAGGAGCAGAGCTGTCAACCAGTCACCAACTTATGGTGAGCTGGATCTGCTGGCAGAGAAAGGGGCCAGACAGACTCGGAAGGCCCAAACGTGTTTTGAGAGTCTGTTGGGAATGTCTGGCAGAACCCTCTGTCAGTGAGGTCTTCAACTCCCACCTCCTGGAGAGCTTCTCCCAGACTGCAGGAGGCTGGGGACATTGAGTCAGAGTGGACCATGTTGTCTACTTCCATTGTCGAAGCCGCTGCTTGGAGCTGTGGTCGCAAGGTCTCTGTTGCATGTCGCGGTGGTAACCCCCGAACCCGGTGGTGGACACCGGAAGTAAGGGATGCCGTCAAGCTGAAGAAGGAGTCCTATCCTATCGGTCAGCCTCAAAGAAATTCTGGCAAACCATTCGGCGCCTCAGGAGGGGAAAGCGGTGCACAGCCAACACTGTTTACAGTAGAGGTGGAGAGCTGCTGACATCGACTGAGGATATTGTTGGGCGGAGGAAGCTGAGGCTGAGGTCTCAGAGGAGGACTCGTCCATCACCCAAGCTGAAGCTGGTTGCCAAACTCCTCGGTGGCAAAGCACCAGGGGTGGATGAGATTTGCCCTGAGTACCTCAAGTCTCTGGATGTGCAGGGCCTGTCATGGTTGACACGTCTCTGTAACATTGCATGGCAGTCGGGGACAGTATCTCTGGATTGGCAGACCAGGGCAGTGGTCCCTCTTTTCAAAAAGGGAGACACACTCCTCAGCCTACCAGGGAAAGTTTACTCCAGGGTACTGGAGAGGAGGATTAGACCTATAGTCAAACAGCAAATTCAGGAGGAACAATGCGGTTTTCGTCCTGGTCGCAGAACACTGGACCAGCTCTACACTCTCCATCGAGTGCTCGAGGGTTCATGGGAGTTTGCATTCGATCGTGTCCCTCATGGTATCTTGTGGGGAGTGCTTCGGGAGTATGGGGACCGGGCTGTCCGGTCCCTGTATGACCGAAGCCAGAGCTTGGTTTGCATTGCCGGCAGTAAGTCAGACCTGTTCCAGGTGCATGCTGGACTCCGGCAGCGCTGCCCTCTATCACTGGTTCTGTTCATAATCTTTATGGACAGAGTTTCTAGGCGCAGCCAGGATCGGGAGGGAGTCCGGTTTGGGACCAAAGGATTTCATCTCTGCTTTTTGCAGATGATGTTGTCCTGTTGGCCTCATCAAACCTGGACCTTCAGCGTGCACTGGGACGGTTTATAGCTGAGTGTGATTCGAGTGGGATGAGGATCAGCACCTCCAAATCCGAGGCCAGAACGGAAAAGGGTGGTGTGCCCTCTTCAGGTCGGTGGAGAGTCCTTGCCCCAAGTGGAGGAGTTAAACTATCTTGGGGTCTTGTTCACGAGTGAGGGAAGGATGGAATGTAAGATTGACAGACGGATTGGTGCAGCTTCTGCAGTGATGCAATCGCTGCATAGGTATGTCATGGTGAAGAAGGAGCTGAGTCGCAAGACGAAGCTCTCGATTTACCAGTCAATCTACGTTCCTACTCTCCCCTAGGGTCATGAGCTTTGGGTCATGACCAAAAGGACAAGATCCTGGGTACAAGCGACTGAAATGACTTTCCTCCGTAGAGTGGCTGGGCACACCCTTAGAAATAGGGTGAGGAGCTCAGTCACCAGGGAGGAGCTTGGAGTAGAGCCGCTGCTCCTCTGCCTCGTGCGGACCCAGCTGAGGTTGCTCGGGCATCTGTTCCGGATGCCTCCTGGACGCCTCCCTGGGGAGGTGTTCCGGGCATGTCCTACCTGCAGGAGACCTTGTGGAAGACCTTGGGCACGCTGGAAGGACTATGTCTCTCAGCTGGCCTGGGAACACCTCGGGCTCCCCCTGGAGGAGCTGGAGGAGGTGTCTGGGGAGAGGGAAGTATGGGCATCCCTGCTTAGACTGTTGCCCCCGTGACCCGGCCCCGGATAAGCGGTAGATGATGGATGGATGGATGGATGGATGGATAAATCTAACAGCAGTCAAAAAAAGAGATGCCAGATGGGAAATTTTTATCTGATGCAATCACAGCATGAGTTGAGAAAACGCCAACAGATTCATTTGGATGAGTCTGTCGGCGCTGCCTGTTTGTTAAATACATTTGTGTATTATGTGTGCAGGTGGAGTGACAACACCGATGTAATCTTCCAGAACTGGGCGGACAGGAGCATCAGAGGCGACCTGAGGAAAAGCAGGTCTTGTGTCACCATGTCCTCCTCATCGGGTAACAGAAGCAGAAACACACTCTGAGTGCTGTGTACATGCCTGTGCTAGAATGCTTACAGGTTTTGATGATATGTTGCAGGGAAATGGTCGACCAGTAAGTGCAATGATCCCCACGGTTATATTTGCAAAAGGAAGACCGTGTCTGTGGTGGAGACTCCGAGGGAGCCCCACTACATCGGAGGATGTCCAGAGAACTGGCTGTACTTTGGACACAAGGTAACAACTGTAAATGGTCCTAGAATGTTCTTAATATCGTGTAACAGCTGCATGTCTACTGAGTGCTGTTTTAAAAGGTAACACTGGAAAAATCATACATTAGTATAAGTATTCATTATTATTTAAGTATTTATATGCAGCTTGTATAATGAAGTTGTAAGCAATCATATGCTGGCTCTCCCTGTGTCACAGATGCAGAAAGGTTCCACATCACCACTGCAAAAAAAATTGCTTCATTCCTCTCAAATTGCTGCTGCGCTGTCTCTTCTTTCTGTCGTTACTGCCTGCGTAGCACCGTTTCTCTCTTTAGTTCGGGAGGATGGGCCGACGCGAAACTGAAACCTACTCATTGAAAAGGAAAAACTATTTGTGTATCCACCCTGTGATTCAGATCCACTCCAAAATATAAATGGGTTCTTCCATAGTCGACAATATATACTTTTCAACCTAGTTTCAAGAATATTGCAGCAGTAGTTAGCAGCTAGTAATTATAATGTTCTTCTACTTCTAAATGCAAAGTAGTGTATGTTAAAGTTAACTGTTACCGTTTAAAGGATTACCTCGCAGTTGCTGTGATGTCCCTCATTTCACCCTGTTCCCCTCTACCAATCAGCTGCTTCAGCTTCCCCTGGGGCTGGAAGCAGGATGTTTGTGTTTATATTCACTGTTCTTGAATACGTTATGTTGAACATTTCAAAATAAACCCTACTGATGAAACTAAAGCTTAGTCAACCTTTCTCTCCACGACCATGAAATACAGAACAAAAAAAAATTATCTGTGTTTGCTCGGGGGGTGGGGTGGGAGTAGTTATTTTGTGCCTTTATGAAAATATTTATATGAGATAACTAGAAATGTTCCTCAGCTGGACTTTCTAGTTCATTTTAAGATCATTTACAATATTTTTATTGTATTCAATCAGAAGAAGCAGAGTTCTGGTGAGGATTATTATAGCTACCAAATGTAATATTCTTCTTTCTCCACTAAAATAAAATCACAAATCATAAAAGATCATAAATCTTTCTCTGTTAGTCAAATTACACATCAAGGCTTGTTCAGCTTTGAATGGTGAGCTGTTTAACTAAAGGTACCAGGGTCACTAAGTACCTTAGTACCGAAGGTACTAAGGTACTTAGTGTACCTAAGGTACTAAGGGGTCACTTGCATTTCAAAATCTGATATTCATGTTGTATTTACGTGTGTGTTTGTGTGTGTGTGTGTGTGTGTGTGTGTGTGTGTGTGTGTGTGTGTGTGTGTGTGTGTGTGTGTGTGTGTGTGTGTGTGTGTGTGTTAACAGTGTCTCATGCTTCACCTCCCTGGCAATCCAAAGGAGGGAAAGAGTTGGCAGGATGCCCAGTCCATCTGCTCCTCGTTCGAAGGTTCGCTGATTGCTATAGAAGATGAGATTGAACAAGGTAAGTACAAATAAACCACACACTCATCCGTTGAGTGACTCGGTGAATATGCAATCATCATCAGATGAGCACACTTTGTTTATGTGCTCCACTCCTGGCATTCGTATCCAAAAGGATTTGCTACACGTTTGTTTGTATTTGTTACACTCCATTACTCCTGCAGCGTACGTCACCATGTTACTCCAGGGAAGCTCCGTAGGCGTGTGGATCGGCCTGCAGAACGAGGACACCATGAGGTGGATAAATGGGAAACAAGTCAGCTACACAAACTGGTCACCGATTGAACCGAAGAGCTATCTCACTGTAAGCTTCTGTGAATAATTCACGTTGAGATACACCTTTAACTGTTTTTACTGTTCATCTAATTTCTTCCACGAGGAGAATATAACTTTTTATAATTATTTCAGTTCTGTGTGTGTCTGTACTTGTTAAACTCTGATTTCAAAAATGTTGGAATAAGATATGATAAGATAATCCTTTATTTGTCCCACAGTGGGGAAATTTATGTGATTGTGGCAGCAGTACCCGGACAGAATGTAATAATAATAATAATTATTATTATTATTATTATAATGGAAGAATGCTGTGTAAAATGGAAATGGAAATGTAAAATATAAAAGCATATTACTTTAAGGAGGCCTCTTTTATAATAAATTGTGATACAATCACATGCTAACTTAAACCTGAATCTTTGAACAAGGTGTTTTTGGAACTAACAAAAAATTCAAGAATAGGAATAATCAGGTACTGTGAGCCAGTAAGAGTTACACTCACTGCAGCTCCCAGCTTCCTCATTCAGTGATGTCTGTAACAGATAGGTGAAGGTTTATGTAGAATTCAAAGTGAAAATGAATAGTAAAAATGTTTTCCAAAAGCAAAATCAGACAATCCACTGGTTAGAATACTCTTAAAGTAGGTTTATTGCTTCATGTCCAAAGGTGCATGAATTTCTTCCTGAGAGGGTTTTTTGAATGGGTTGATGTCCCTTTGTTTACACTAATACACACTTCATTAACCCTCACCCCAGGGAGATGAGTGGCTCAGTGGGTTTTCTGATGAGCCCCTCTGTACAGTTCTGTCCAACAACCACAACTTCCACCTGACAGGGAAGTGGTATGATGAGAAGTGCAGCGAGAGTGGGTACGGCTTTGTGTGTCAAAAGCCTCAAGGTATGGCTTCGTCAGTTTGGTTTCAGCTCCGGTTCTCTGACTATTTGTGTTTCAGTCTTACTCTTAGTTTTTAAATGTGTTTCTGGCCCACACGTGTGATTTCATGCTTTACCATGGTCAGAATAAATGAACACTATCTTTTTGAGGTTCATAAAAAGTGAGAATGAAACGTACCTTGGAACCCATGAAGATTTTATCTTTACTGACCTCATGTGGTTTCTTACCGCACTGCAGTGACTTTTCAGCAGGCACTTGTGGGGGTTTTTCATTGGCAGTAAAGTGCGTTTCCATTATCAGATCTACCACGCTAAGTTATGCTGAACCATGCCTGAAATGCCCAACCCCCAGAGTCCCAGTTAGAGCCTGCCTGTTAGCCATGACTCAAGCACCAGAGAGCTGAGAACAAGGAAATGTCTCCATCTTCACCTCTCAATAGCAGCTCCTAACCGAATTTTGAGAAAAATAGATTCATATATATATGTATATGTGTGTGCATGTGGGTGTGTGGGTGTATAAATATATATAATATATACTGTGTGTGTGTGTGCATATATACATATATACATATATATATATATATACATATACAGTATACATATGTATATATATATATGAGATTGTGCATGAACCTGAATGAACACGTTGAAGCAGCGATTCTGATCCCACCTACCAGTGTCTTACTTTCTCCTTTCCTTTTCCATTTTATTTCCTGTTCTAGATATATCAAAACCTCCCACCTACTCCTATCACCCCCCTCTCCCTTACAATGTTGAGTACAGGAGTCGCAGCTACAAGGTTGTGTCTGGCAACATGAGCTGGTACGATGCAATGCATATGTGCACGAAGGATCATTCTGACCTGGTCAGCATCACAGACGCCTACCACCAAGCTTTCCTTACAGTTCTCGTGAACAGATTGGCTGTCCCCCAATGGATTGGACTATCTAGTCAAGACGTATGTATTCTGGGTGTCTACTATGTTTGAATATGATGTGGGGTAATGTATGTGTTTGTCTGCAAGAGGCAGCAATGTTTAGCTTGCAGAAGAAAACAGAAGAAGACTTTGATCAATCTTGGTGCTGACTTCAAGTGGGGCTCATTGAAAAATGCACACTGTCAATCATTAGAGGACACTGTACATCAATACCAATACAAATTCGGTTTAATCTATTCTAGCAAATTTCATTTAAGTATGATTAATCTAATGTGCATAAGATATACATATTTATTTTTATTTTCCATGTGCATCCTCCTGAAACAAGCAAGTATGATAGCAGGTAGTTAAACACTTCATAAACATGGAACATTTGATTTTCTCATTCATCATCGTACACCACCTGACAAGACTTGATTATCTGCCTTAAAATAAGGTTAAAGTTGAATGTGGTAAATGCCTGAAAAACTTTTAATTGGAGCAAAATAGCCAGGAAGAAATTCTAAGGAAAGAATGACAAAAAGATTCTTGAAAGAGAAACCCAAAGTGACATGTTTAGTTCCTTTCTTCTTTTTATTGGTATATAACAATGGCCAGTAACAGTTTTCCTACACGCTTTGAGGTTTTTTTTTTCCTGGCCTTTTACCCAGGTAGATATTCCATCCATAGTCATATATTTTCCCAGCAGACAGTCAGTGCTTTGATATCTAGGTTCAAGTGTCAGCAAGTGATTTTGGAATGTCTTAGTCATAAAGAGAAACAAAAACAGGATGAACTAAATCTCTCTTTGCTTTCTTTTATTTTGTTCACAATCGGTATCATTACAGAAACCTTTTGCAAATGTTTTGTCTGATAGTGTTTAAAAGGACTAAAATAAATCTGAGGTTTAGATTCCAGAATTCTTCTAAATAACAAAAAAAAGATTGACTGAGTTGGTATGAAGGCTTCTTGTCCGACATATTGGTGACTGTGACTTGCCTTACAGAATGGCATAAATTATCACTGGTCAGATGGCAGTGACACAGTATATACACACTGGGATGAAGACGATGACGATGAAGACATTGTGACAGGAGACTGTGTTTTTATGGACATAAGCGGAGGCTGGCGGAGAGCTGACTGTGAGGCTCTGCTACCGGGAGCCCTTTGTCATGTTCACCCACCAAGTCAGTACCACTTCAGTAAAGGAGTATTCAAGCACTATAGAACTGTAAATGAGTGTGAAGTACAAACTAATATCTACATCTCCCCCTTCTCTCTCGCAGGTAGTAAACCCTTTATCTCATATGAGGTGGTGTGCCCCTCTACATGGGTCAAATTTGAACAAGGCTGTTACAACTTTGAGCCTGTGGTGCAGAAACTCACGTTTGAAGAGTCAAGAGAGCATTGCAGGCAGAAAGGTGTGAATCTTTGAGTTGTGGTTTGGGTCTTTTGTTTCTTGTGCAGGTATTTTCAGTGTAGTAGATGTGGGAGATTGATATATATATTTGGTGGAGGGTTGTCAATCTAGTCTACCTATTTTCTGTAGTGAGCTCTTTGTACTCTCAAATTTACTGACAAAACACAAGGATGATTTCCCCAACATATCAAATTCAGCTGAAGTGCTTAGTGGTTTTGTGATCATTTGTGATCACTTCTCTCCTGCCTCTTTCCAGTGAACACCTCGGATGTCCTGACTATTGAGAGTGACACAGAGAATCGTTTTGTTCTGGAGCAACTGTGGTCCTCAGGCTTCCTCCACCATACTGTATGGTTGGGGATGTATTTCAACATCGACAGTAAGCGTCCATCACTCTGTCATACTCAGCAGAAGATCACAATCAACTGAGGTCTGGTCTGATTAAGTAGAAGCCTCTGTTTGTAGCTGATTCTATGTCCTGGGTGGATGGCTCACTGATGGACTACACCAACTGGCCCAGCAGAGCCCCGGACCCCAAACTGCTGACTGCAGATGCCTGTGTCACCACCAGGGTGGTTGATGGCGTGTGGCATCTGTCACAGTGCACTGAGCGGTTTGGCTTCGTCTGCAAAACCATCACAAGTGAGTTCACAGAGTACTTGTTGTGGACTTCGGACACCTCAAACTCCTTATGTGATATTGGAATTTTTGATGGTGTTCTATATCTATGTCCTAAAGTCTATACATCCTGTCCAAGTAACAATGTCACACAGCTAAAATTAAAAATATACTTGCATTTCAGCCAACCCAAAATGTAAAATTTTTTATATTCCTCTTTTTTGTTGAGGTTGATGTCTAAAAGAGTTCTCATAATTATTATCCTCATTCTGTCTTATAAAGAAGAGAGGGTTTCTTGCTCTTGAATATTACTTTTGTCAGCCTCTTGTCTCACCAGCTCTTTCTCAAATAATCTTTTTTCAAAAGAAAGTTGCTCAATGTGATCAATCTCAAAAAAATCTTAAGCTGACAACTATTTTATTGTTTTCCTAATTTTTCATCTCCCTGGATCTGATCTACTCGCAGGGTCTTGGCTATTTTTCCTTTATTTGGTAAAGGGATTCTTTTTTAAATTAGCTTTTGAGTGGAGAGATTTCAACTTTCTCAATGTTGAATGAAGGGATTTTAATTTCTTAGACTAGTTTTACAAATGATAATTCTCATATTCTCCAATGATGTTGTCCACCATCATGATTGTATATAAAAGATTTGTACTTTTTTAATCAGGATCTAAACTTTTTCAGCTTTTACCAATTGTTAATGTTTAGTAAAACATCTGCATTTGGCTATGTATGTTGAAGGGCAAATTTCTACAAGAATGATGGTACATGACTTTATACTGAATTTCACTGTATGTGTTCTTTTGCAGATTTCAATACTGAGGTAGAGGTGGAGCCTCTAAATGGTAAATTGAATAATTTAGTTTGTCCTGTTAGTATAAGACATTAACATGATGTGAGGCTGAGGTTTTATTAATTATACAATTGATCATGTTGTGTATTCCAGGTTTGCATCATGGTATCATCCCTGCTGCCGTGCTGGTGGCTGTGCTGATCTTTGCCCTGCTGGCAGGCGCAATGTGGTTTGTGTACAAGAGAAACGCTTCACGTTTTCATGGCCTTCCCACCCTCGGCAATGCTTATTACAGACAAACCAGCTCACAGGGCACAGAGTCTGATGGAAATGTGCTGATCACAGACCTGGAGGTTCATTCGGGAGAATAGCACTCATTCACTCCTCCTGTTTTAAGGTCTCTGTCATTCTTCTCACTCTCCGTCTGTTTCTCACCATTTCACCAGCACATGACACTGTAAAGCTGTGACGCTGACTCCTCAGGACACTGGTGAGACGATGATGGCGAACATGTCTGTCTGTAGTTTCTGTTTGAAGGATACCTGTCACTCATGAGAGTTTTCATTTATTCAAGTTGTCTGGAATAGGTAAACATTTGTGAAGATAATTCTCACACTAAACCGAGAATGTTTAAGAAATGTCAGAGAACTTGGAAAAAAAAAAAAGCAAGTGTGTGTTGACATCCTGCAGAATGAGGGTTTAATCAATTACAATTTGTAAATTGTAATAATATTCCACACACTAGTTTTATTTTATTTTATTGTATGTGACAAAAACTTTAATTGGCATTAAAGAGAAGTAAATTGACAACAAAATAGAAATTAGACATTTTTATATTGTGTGTATGTCATTAAGAATTCAGGAGCTCTTTTATCAGTATTACTTTTGTATTGTTTTCTTTATATATATATATGTGTGTGTGTGTGTGTGTGTGTGTGTGTTTATATATATGTATGTGTATATATATATATATATATATATATATATATATATATATACACACACATACATACACTGGATATACAGTATATATACGGTATATACATATATACACACATGTATACTGTATACATATATATATGCATATATATATACTGTATATACATATATGTGTGTGTGTGTGTGCATACACACACACACACATATACAGTATATATAGTATAGATTATACCAGTGGGTTTTGTGTTCACACCTAACAGAAAGCATGTAAAAGCTATAACTGATGTCTGGATTTATTCTCTTGTTCACTTTTGTCTGCCAATGAAAACTAATTATTAAAAGTATTTTGCACAATTTTCTTTGTGTTTTAATCAATTGAAGTTATGGCTACCAATTTCAGTTTTTGCAACAGCAAACTGATTAACAAAGGAATCAAAGTAATAGAGTAAATCTCTTGTCTGTGAGTTCTCCTAATCGGTCGATCAAATCAATTCTCATCATCCAGTTTGTTTGTAATCACTGTCTTTAGACACTTGTAGGTTTTGGGTGATTAGTTCTCTACAGGTTTGCTCATTTGTCGACTGTTTCACATTCGATCAGACATTGTCTTAGTTCAGTTCTGTGTCTGATATCCAAAACAAACTTTAACCCATTCCACTTATATACAGTACATTCCACGTTCGATGAAACCATCCCCTTTTCATGTAGCAGTGCATGCTAAGAATAATCGAGAATGGTCGTACTGAGATTAATTTTACTGAGATAGATCATAATCTCTCATAATGCAGCCATACAGGGGCACAAACCAGTGTCAACTGTGGGAGGGTCCCAAGCCCGCATAAATGCAGAGGGTTGTCACAGGAAGGGCATCCAGTGTAAAACTTTGCCAAAAAAATATGAGTGTTCAATTAAGAATGCCATACCGGATTGGACTTGGATTGAACAACACCCGCCACTGGTGCCGCTAACATACAGGGCATCAATGAAAATCCAGCTACTGTGGGTCAACGATGATGGAGAGGTGGGACGAAAACTATATTGTTCCACCTGAACACGCGGTTCGAGTATAGGTCTAATCCTCCTCTCCAGTACTCTGAAACAGAGTTTCCCCTGGAGGCTGAGGAGCGTAATCCCCCTATAGTTTAACTCTTTGTCCAGGGATTGGGTCGTCGAGCTCCACGCTGTCGACTGCCACCCACCCCATACTGCACCCATCCCCTATGGTTTCCTCTGGTGGACTCATCATTGTAGGTTAAATCAAATAAATTAGTGTTATTATTTAGAAAGATGGCTTCATGCGTTTGGAGAGGAGAGGTATGAAGATTAGCTGTAGTAAATCAGAATATTTGTGCATAAATGAAGAGTTGAGACAGAACAGTGAGGCTACATGGAGAAGAAATAGCAAAGGACTTTAAATACTTGGGGTCAACAGTCCAGAGCAAAGGTGAGTGTGGTAAGGAGGTGGAGACGCAGATCCATGCGGTCTGGAACGAGTGGAGGAAAGTGTTAAATGTCTTATGTGACAGAAGAGCTTCTGCTAGAATGAATGCCAAAGTTTATAAGGCAGTGATGAGGCCAGCCATGATGGATGGATGGATTAGAGACAGAGACGCTGAAAAGAAGAAATTAAGCCGAGCTGTATGTGGTGGAAATAAAGATGTTGAGGTTCTCTTTCGGAGTAACCAGGTTGGATAGATCACAATGAGTTCATCAGAGGATCAGCCAAGGCGAGATGTTTTGAAGACAAAGTCAGAGAGAGTAGACTTCAATAGTGTGGACAGGTCCAGAGGAAAGATAGTGTATATAATGGCAAAAGGGGGTTGAGGATGTGGCTACCAGGCAAGAGGGCAAGAGGAAGACCAAAGAGAAGGTGGATGAATGTAGTGAGGGACGACATGGGAGCAGTTGATGTTAGATAGGGAAATGCAGAAGCTAGGCTGACATGGAAAAGGATAACAGGCTGTGGTGACTCCTAACAGGACAAGCTGAAAGAAAAAGACAAAGAAGATGGTGACCTGTCGTGTTGTTTCTTTTTACATTATGTTAAATTGAAGTGTAGTTGAGCAACATTTTGTCAATTATACTAACTAGAGGATCCCACACACTCTTTGTACCAGAAAACAGGCCTGTCTTAATGCATCATATATGAACTTTTTAATTTTCCTGTGATCCTTATTAAAGTTTGAGGATGATATATTTTCATCAAACCACCTCTAAGTCTGACCATTCCCTAAGTTATATATCAATAATGTTTAAATAATGCCTAGAATAAAATCAAAAGAGTCATCTTAAAGCTTTAATTTTCTCATTTATAGAGTGAAATATCTGAATGCTGGTTTCATTTCCAATGTTTTTAGCCATTCATTTACACAAACAGTTTGGGGTTGAGTGTCTTCAATCAAACTTTCACATGCAGGTTGACATTAAACTCCCAAAGGTCACATCATTGACAACATATGGGACTGTCTAGTAAATGAGGTTGTAGTATGTCTGTCAGAATCTGTACTAATTTGGTCTTGATGTTACTTTTGCTTGGGAACATGACTACAATTTGGGAGCAGAAGAATGAGAATCATTGCAATCAGGTGCAGTGGATGACATAAAGCTCCACTGGTTCACAGAACCTTATTACCCATCACTTTTACGTTGACTGCCGGCTGCATATATGAAATGTGATATATTAGTGTTCTACATAAATTATCATTGCTGTGTTATGTGTTCATAAACAAAGTGTGGCTGAAGCTAAAATGTGCCATTTTTTTGAAAATAGTCATTATCATATTATGAACAATGTCAACACATGTTTATATGGCTAAAACATTAGGTGCTACACACGGTACATAAATTAAAACACAAGTGAGTACCACGCAGTCATTCATGACAGGGACTTCCGACAAACACAACGTGTATAAGTAAACGCTTATAAATACGATGGGAGGCACCAACACCGCGGCAGAAAGGCAACACTAACACACAGGAAGACTGCTCATCTTGGCTTCAAAATAAAAGCACAAAAACTGTACCGCAACTTTTCTCACAGCTCCCATGTATCCCTCATAATTGGTGAACTAAAGAAAGGTGAGTGCATCCTGCCCTGGAGTCACACAGGGGGTTAAAGGTTAATCCGCGCACAAACTCGCAGGTTTGAAGAAAGACAGAGCAGAAAGGTAAGGAGAGACACAGAGACAAACTACAAAAATGATGGTCTGCATGAATCAAAATTGTGTTATCTACTGATGTTTGTCTGACCAAAGGCTTTTACTTTTGTCACATAATTTACTTGATCTAATGAGCCTTTGCTTTCATTTACTAAGTAAATTTTATATGACAAAAAAACAACAGCAACAATGATATAATTATTGCTGGTTCTGGGAAGATTCAGTCATTCATTCATTTGTTTGTTCATTCACCGTTATATGATTATAAAATTGTTTATCTGTTTTTTTTAGATAACTTATTTATTCACATTATATTTTAGTGGTTAGGTAAAAATGTCAACTTTCATACTCCAAACTGCATACTCCATGAGGAGAGTTACAGGATTATAAGTTTGGACGTTTGACAGGGAATAACAAAATCACATTTCATCTTGATTTTGCTTTAAAAGACTTCTAATTACGTTACTTTTGCCGTAACTTTATTTTGAAAGTTAACCCGGAAACGTCCCGTTGTAAGGGTAGCGCGCGCTGGACGGTGTCGTCGAAACAGGACTCTGGATAGCTCAGCTGACAGTTGGTCGAACTGGGTTAGGTTTGTTATCGCCTTGCTTTATGTTCGTGTTTTACTTATCGACTGGCCTATATTTACAATTTACCGCTCCTGTCGGGCTGATTCTTTATGAATCCAACGGAACCTCTCCCCCAGGACCATGCTGAAAGTATCCGGAACGACACTTTGCCTTTGTTTGTTGACTGTGTTGGAATCAACTGTTTTCAGAGGGACTTGTTCACCGGCTAACGACTCAGCTTTTGGTAAGTCAGGCTCCGACACTTTGCTTTCGTTTTCACGTTTTTAAATATAACTAGGCCGCTCCTGCCATTCATACTGGGTTTATAGAATAAACTTCAATAACAATGCAAGAACTGGGGGACAATAGCTCCATATTTGCCACACCGCAACAAGAACAACCCATCTTCGAGTTAGTTCAATTTGAAATTGTTCCCATCCCCCAGTGAGCCTGATTCTGACAGCTCAAAAACTGCCGACTCACCCCTGAGCTGTGTGTGTTTGTAATAAATCAGTACTCAGCTCTACTACTAAGGAGGTAGCAGCTGGTCATTTACAGGAAACAGGCTAATAACACTGTTTTAAATGTCTGCTGCAGTACACGGATAAAATATCATGTCTAGTTTATGTACTATTGAATATTCTCTTTAAAAATCTTCCTTTTAATAAAATTATAAAAGCTTGTAGAAGGAAAAATGCAATCGCTGATTCACAACCCATGCTTGCTAAAATACAACTGTCTGGAATGCACATGTTTAGACGTCCTGAATAAGATGAAACGCCTAAGCCAAAGTAATAAATAGCTGAATAGACCAGTATTGGTTGCTGAACATCAAAGTTTAAATAATAAATACCAAATATAAAGATGTGGAAGATGTGAAGCAAATGAATAGGATAAATTGGATAAATGTTTCCCCTACTAATTTACAATTGTTAAAATAGATCAGTTTCTCCAGTTTATTTAAGTAACAAATGTCATCCAGCCATTCTTGGTTGGACCAAAAAAAAGGTTTTCTTTTGTTAATCCTTGTATTGTTGTATCCTTGTATTCTGATGTCAAGTACAGAATAAATTATTTAAGTTCTCTGTTGTTACTGTCAACATGAAGCTGAGTGTTCCATTTTGTTTTATCATTGATTTTTGTATTAGTTGATGACAACATGGCTGTAAAAGATGACATAACAATTTTTTTTCTCACGACAGACAACGATGCTTTCACCATCCAGCACACCAGCACAGGGATGTGCCTGGGCACTGGCGATTTGGCTGACTTGCTTATCACTTCCTGTGACCAAAACAATGAGTCCCAGTTGTGGAAATGGGGATCAAGTCATCGACTGTTTCACGTGGCCACGTCCCTCTGCTTGGCGTTAGACGTCCGCTCTAAGACGCTGTCCCTGGTTGATTGTGGTGCAAACATCCTGCTGTGGTGGCGTTGCCTGGATGAAGCAGTTTACACGGTTTATCAAATGGGCCTGTCGATTAGCGATGGTAAAATTGTGGCCAAACGGGACACTAATGATTCTTGGGTAAGAGGAGGATCGCTGGACAGTATCTGCCACGTGCCATATCGTGGTGAGTATAATTTTTCCTTCATCACAGCTGCAAGAGAAAATGTTCAAATCGTAGACCTAAGCCATCTATAAAGCAATTCAAGCTGTTGATTATGGAGATCTGAGGACCTAAATGGTAAAAGGAAATGAAAGTTGTTTCAAATTCAATTCATGTTGAATGTAATTCATTACATTGAATCAGAGAATCCATTTCCTGAATTGAATATCCTGTGTTATGTTACAGCCTGGTGTATAAAAGTGTTTATTCTCTAGCCTTACGTTCTTGTTTCACTTCACTAAACAGGTTCTTGCATATTTTGAAAAGAGCCTGTCTGGTGGGTTGTGATCATTCTCATCAAGTGTTAGTCATTCAGGCTAGGTAACAGCCGGATGCTTCAAATTTCGTCTTAAAGAATAAATGTTTATTTGAATACGTGAAAGGCCGACCTCATCTCTGTTATCTCTGGTCTGTTTTATGGTTGTACACGGTGTTCCAATTAGCTTTCACTTTTGTTTCACAGTTGTCTGCTCACTACATGATTCCTACACACACACACACACACACACACACACACACACACACACACACACATACACACACACACACACACACACACACACACACACACACACACACACACACACACACACACACACACACACACACACACACACACACACACATCTAAAACGCTATCTAAAGCTCTTCTGTATTAATATCTATATTTTCAGATAGAATTCAGTTTTAATTCTGTCAAACAATGTTTCCAAATTCAAATTTCTGTCTGGTTCTCTGCTGCTTCTGGCTCCTTCTTTGTCACATTATCTGCCAGGCATGTGTTTGTGTATCTGGAGATTAAGAGGCCGTGTGGTGTTTTCAGCAAGGCACTGAATTTTACTCTCAACAAATCGTTGTCCTGACATGTTTTGGGTCAACACATACCGGAGGTCTGAGGCTTTGGTCTTGTCTCTTTCTCTTTCAGTTGTGCACACCATGGATGGGAATTCTGTTGGCATGCCCTGTGAATTCCCCTTCAAATACAACGGCACCTGGCATCACGAATGCCTCCCTTATGCCTACTTCCCTGGAATGTACTGGTGTTCCACTTCGTCCAACTATGACCAAGACAGAAGAATGGGACTCTGTCTATTACCTGGCATGTTGTTCTATTATATTATAGTTCAGTAGGACATGAATCGGAGTTAGGAATGAAACTGAGACACATCTGTACAGGACATTTTTGGTCCTCTTATTTTGCATCTAGGTTTCAATGGCAGTGTCACATTTGTTCAAAGGAACCACACTAACAGTACTTTTGTTCATTTGAACTTACAAAGTGTTAATAGCCAACTATAACAACTTGAAAAATCACAAGACAAGAATGTATGTGAAATTATTGTCTGTTTTCAATCATAAATTTTGTTACATCTGGAATCAAAGAATGACACACACATGCATGTTGTGTCATTTTGCAGAGGAGGGTTGTCAGAATCTGTTTGCTGGGCCAGAAGGAAAATCTTGCTATGAGTTTGTTAGCAGTGCTGCTGTGACTTGGCATGAAGCTTTGGATTCATGTCGGAGTCAAGGAGCTGATCTGCTGAGTGTGTCTGAGCCGGATGATCTCCACTCTGAAACCTGTAAGACCGACTTAGTTTCATTTCTGTTTCATCTCCTCTCAGATCTTTTGTAAAATAACCAATTTCTAAGAATTCAAAGTTATTAACAGCTTTCAGTGACCACAAGCCTCCAAGGAAGCTGTTTCCCCTTTATGATACTGCACTTAAAACTCATGTTCTTACCCCCATAATATATGTCCTTGACTAAGAAATGTAGGACTGACAAAACACTTTGTTTTGGTGACCTTCTATATGAAGAAATGAAACAAAAGGATGATATCAGTTTTAATCCAGTTGTATCGCATTATGTAAGCTTTCTTACATAGTTACTGGTCTTTAACAATGCATCATTTTCATTTCGTTTGAGCTTCCTGCAACTTATATTTAATTACTTTTTTTCTCTAAAATACAGCTACAGTGCTGTAAGACCTACATTTTTAAAGAAAGTTACATAATCCTGTTACAAATCATTCCTGTTGTTGATTTTAGTATTTTATGGGTCACTTCATTACAAATACTACAGATACAGAGACAGCTTGATTATGGCTCTGATCTGTTTCCTTCTGATCTGTTTGTTTTGTTTGTGGCTTCTGCTTCCTTTCACTCTCTTTCTTGATCGATTTATTCTGCTTTACTTGTCTTGTGTGCTATGTTGTTGCCTCTGCAGTTTTGGCCGGCCTTGAAAGAATGCCTGAAAGGATGTGGATCGGCCTTCACCAGTTAGACACTTCTCAGGGCTGGCAGTGGTCCGATGGCTCCCCTTACTCTGTCCTGCGCTGGGAAACCGATGATGGTGGTTAAAGAAATTTTTTGATAATTCTTTGTCTCCTGTCGTCATCTTTGTTCCCTTTTCTAAAGAAATTTGTCTTGATGGCATAAAATTACATAGAAATGTACACACAGAAAAACTTCAGTACAGTTTTGCAATTAATTTGTATAGCCTCTGAGCACGCACAGTCTTCCAGTTCCATCTTCTCCTCATGCTGTACTGTAAGTGCTCTATCTGCGCATCTATAAAGTAAGACTCTGTCAGTCAGACAAACAACAGGCCAGTGTGGAAAAGGAGCTGTTTGTCCCTTTGGTTTTGGCCTTTATGAGGCACTGGGATTGTTAGTGGTGCTGAATAAGCCATTAATCGTCTTGAAGGGTTTTATAAAAGCCACTATTTGTTATAATATATTTGCTGTTGTGTTCGTACACAGCAGTGTGAATGTTAGGATACTGCAGGTCTGGGCTTCTCATGTGAGCTCTTGGGGATTGGTTAAAACTCAGTCTTAATATTAGCTGCTTCATTTTGAAACATTACTGGAAAGTTCCTTCCTTTTCACCTCTGTGGCACAAATTGAAACCTCTGGTCTGCTGTCACAGTCTTTTTGTGATGCAGCATTGTTAATGCTATGTGGGAATGTATTTGACAGCCATCCTCTCTACTTCGTCCATCATTGCATCCAACTGCGGAGTGATGAACTACAAACACAACTATGAATCAGAGGCGTGCAACAAACGCCTGCCATACATCTGCAAGAAGCACATCAATGACTCTGGAACACCAGCGACAGGTAGGTTCGCTCTTGTCCACTCGCAGCCATATTTTGTAAATCCTATTATTGAACCATGCGAGTGACTCCAAGGCAAGTGACTTAACTCCACCGCCTCCATCTGTCTCTCCTCTATTATGCAGACTCTTTTGTATATAAAGAAACAGTGTGTCCAGATGGTTGGGTCCCGTGGAATGGATGGTGTTATAAGTTGGTGAAGGACACCCCTCAACCCTTCACAGATGCCCAGCTGCACTGTAACAGCACCGATGGTGGACGTGGCTTCCTTGCTAGCCTGCATTCCGTTGACACCAAAGAGATGATCAGCACTAATTTCCACGCAGGTGATGCTCTCATGAAGAAGTCCTTTTACTTCTAAATTATTTCATGGATAATGGTGGCATATTTATGTCCCTGAACTGATGTTTTTATGTATGTTACGGTCTGTCAGATGGGAGATTTTTGGATGTGTGGATTGGTCTGATGGGTATCGGCCTTAATCCCACTGTCTTTAAGTGGATCGACCAGGCACCCATCACTTTCACCTACTGGGATGCAAATCATCCAGTCCAACCCTCTGAAGATATCAGCTGTGTCTACTACTCTGGAGAGGTGGGTTTAAGCATTCTTCCATATGGTGGTACCTCGAGATACAAGTTTAATTCTTTCCGTTACAAAGCTCGTAACTCAAACATTTTCCCATTTAAAATAAGTAAAATCATTTTAATCCTTTCCTGCATTGTAAAAAACTCAGCATTCAGTGTGGATGTGAGAGACAGACTTTGTCAAATAAAAATATGCAATTTAATTCATTAATATATTTCTCCTAATTGTAAAAGTAGTCAGAATCTATTAAATTATTCAATACATGAAGATTGACTGTTGTAAACATGACAGATCATCATAATCATCATCTACATCATCATACCAAACCAATCAGAGAAAAAAATAGAGCGAGTAATGGACAGATCATGGCGTGACCATAGTGAGACTTTGTGAATTTGTCTTGACATGATCTACTTTACAAGGTGGTGCATACAAGACCTGAAAGCTCAGATCTTTGTCTGTTCTCCCCAGAGCCATGGATGGCGAGTTGGGAGTTGCAAACAGAGGCTACCGTTTTTGTGTCAGAAGAAAGGACAGGTCAATGAATCAGCAGTACAGGATGGATGTAATGCTCAGGATGTGAGTATTAGCGCAAAGTTATGACTTTTCTTTTCACAGATGAAATTTGGTCAAATGTTATTTGCTTGTTTTTTTTATTGGTGTTTTATAAGTTATATGTGTGACCTTCTTGCACAGGTCAGCGGTGATCATGAATGACAGGGCACTACGGTTAGATCTGTGGCCGTTCTTAGCCGCTGTTGTTGTAATGGAAGAGATGTTTGTATGTAACAGCTTGCAATTTAAATGTCTGCTTTCTGCCACAAATCGTCCAGGGTTGGAGGAGACACGGAAACTCCTGTTATCAAGTCAACAGTGCACAAGTATCCTTCAAAGATCGCTGTGACATCACTATAAGAAACAGGTAGGAGTCATTCAGCTGCTATTTCAACTGAAGGCTTCTCTTTCACTTTACAAAGTAGATTGTAATTAATTCATAACAACAGACAAACTCCTTTGTGTTTGTTTCTTTCAGGTTTGAGCAGAGTTTTATTAACCGTCTACTTGGAGAACAATTAAAAGAAAAACCACAATATTTTTGGATTGGGCTGCAGGACATTAACAACAAAGGAGAGTACCAGTGGCTCAAACAAGATGGATCTATCAATGTGGTTTCCTACACCAACTGGGGCTGGTATGAACCAGGTTAGTAAAAACAACACACTGATTCTGCTGGTCCAGTCGGTGGATGGTAATGTTACCTTACGACAAGAAGGTTCTTGGTTGAAATAACCCTCATCTGAAAACCTGGAACTTCAGTGTTTGGAGTTTCCATGTCATCACAATGTCTGCCTGAATGGCCTCCAGTTACTCTGAGTTCCTCCCACAGTCCAAAGACATGCAGTCCAGTTGAATTGGTAACTAAATTGTCCATGAGTGTGAATGTTTTTTTTTGTCTCTATATCATCTCAAAGTTAGCTTAAGCAAGTCCAGCACCGAAGTAGCTGTCGTAGTCACAGAAAATAGAAAACAGAGTTGGATGGTTTTAAAAATAAGCCCTCTACAATTGGACATCTTTGTGTTTCTTCTTTATGTACATCAGATCACGATGGTGGTTGTGCAGCGATTTCCACTGCACAGCCTCTGGGCAAGTGGGAGGTGAAGAACTGCACCTTTTTTAAGGCCGGTACCATTTGTAGAAGAGACCTCATTTCACCTCCAGAACCAGAACCAGAACTGAACTCCAATGCAACTTGTTTTGAGGGATGGGTGTCCAGACCAGGCATCAAATACTGCTACAAGGTATGTGTTTGTGTGTGATAGTGTTTCCATTAGCTTACAGCATTTGATGATTGTTTGGCAAAGGTGATTATGTTCATAAAAGGAACTTCATCCATTTTACGAATCAGTATTTATTCACATGTGGAAGAATGATCATAAACAGCTTGTTGTGGGTCCAGATAAATGATGTCAGGTGATGTAGAATGAAAATTGCAAATTTGAAATTAGTTGAATGCAAATTGAGCTTTTACCTAAAGCTGTTGGCTCAAGACTACATTAGTCACTTCTAACGTAGCACAGCTGAATCTCAAACTGAACATTCACTGTTAGTAATGCAGGCGTTTGATACGGTCTCGGTTTTTCACCATGTTAGGTTTTTCACAAAGAAAGGCTGAGCAGGAAACGCTCCTGGGAGGAAGCTGAGAGATTCTGTCAGGCTCTGGGAGCCAACCTGCCCAGCTTCACGAATAACGATGAAATGAAGGCCCTGCACCTCATCATGAGAGAATCCATCAGGTGAACACACACAAAAACAAATACTATATCTTTACATTGTATAAAACTGAAACAACCTTGATACACACTTAATACAGAAGTGTGAGTTGTAACTGCTGACAGTCATTCTCCGTCAGACCAGCATGACGAGTCACTTAACAACGGGAGGAATGGCAGCCATGTTGGCTCCACCTCCTGACTGCATTCCTTAGATTCAACTTTCCACACGAAAGTTTAGCACTGAATCTGAATGGTACAATAAAATCCCACATCTTCAGACTTACATTTCACCATTTCACACCTGATGAGTGTGCGGTGGGGTAATTTTTTTTAATTTGAATTATTAATCAGGCCGTTTGCTCTGACATGGTCGTTGCAGTGATAATCGGTACTTCTGGGTCGGCCTGAATAGACGAAACCCAGCTGATCGCTCCTGGCAGTGGAGCAATGGCCAGCCTGTGAGTATGACACCAAGTCTACCGCCCACCCTGACATATTGTGAAAACATGTACAGCATGAATCTTAAATTAATGCATTTTTGTCTTACTGTATACATGTCTGAGTGTGACGTCTGTTAATTTCCAGGTATCTATGGATGTTTTACATCATGATTTCCATGAGGATGATGCCTACAGTCGAGACTGCACAGCGTTCAAGGTGGGTTGGATATTTATTTTGCTTTTATTGTTTCCCTGTTGCAAATAGAGCAAAGAGGAGGTTATAGAATAGGTTAATAGCCTGTCTGTCCATCTTTCCATAGCATCAAAAACTCTCATTTCTTTCTCACACTATTTATACAACCATGTACTGAAGTTGTTTCTTTTGCTGTTCAGGGATTTTTGTCATTTGAATGTTATTTATTTATTAATTTTGTTGTCTCCATGATTGTAACTCATTGTGTGAGCGGGATTTTTCTCAGGTTTATGTTTCTCAAAAACACAAAAACCATTAAATGTATTTCATAAAAACATTGTGTACAATTCTCTCTTCTACTGGAGATGCATCTTGTAATATTTGAATAAAACAATATGTTTTATGTATTTTTGTTTAACCTTGAAAACTTGTCTTCTTCTCACATTTCCAGAAGAATTACAATCTGCAGGAATAACTTAAATTGCTCCTTTATCTTTCCAATGAAATACACTTTGTTTGGACTCTTGAGTATTTCAGGCTAGTTCAAAAAGATCTTGGTATTCATGCTCTTTCGGTTCTCCTGTGAATCAAGACCATCTGTTTAGATATGTGGAGGAGTCATCAGAGGAGCTACAATTGAAATCTAGCCTCATTATCTCATTGAATTAATGCCAAGAAGAGACAGCTGATCTGAACAGTGATCCCCCTTTTGCACACCTCTTTTTTTTTTTAAACACCAAATATATTGATATCTTGCAATTTGTGATGATCACTTTTCTGTTTATTTAATGAATGGTTCCACAAAGCAGGGAGTGCTGCTAACTTCACTCATCCTGTTACCCTCCATAAAAGAATAATTGTTGTTATCTTGCCACTGAGATCCCAACCTTTGCTCTCATTTAGTTTGCTTCAGTTAGTGATTATCTTTTCTGAGTGAGACATTGTTTTTTTGTTTTTTTTGTAAGTATCACTTGAAGCAAAACAATCTATGATGTCTAGTAATGACTTTGGTGACATGTGTTACATTTGTTTCCATTAGACAACAAAGAACACGTTGAGAAACTTTCTGGTTCATGGTTTACCCCCGACTCCTTTCTACGCCAC
Organism: Antennarius maculatus; assembly: GCA_013358685.1. Classification (NCBI taxonomy): domain Eukaryota; kingdom Metazoa; phylum Chordata; class Actinopteri; order Lophiiformes; family Antennariidae; genus Antennarius; species Antennarius maculatus. The sequence continues at coordinate 16,200,459 of CM023606.1, forward strand.
ACCGTTTCACTGTGATGCCCTTTTGGAGTGGGTCTGCCAAATACCCCGTGGTAAGACTACACACATAAGCACAGCTGTGAAGTGTACTGTGTGCACAAAGCAAAGGTTGGTTTGTGTAGTGAAGATTCAGCATCTCTCATCAAGACTGCTGGAATTTATTGTAGACCTTTTTATTTTTGTTTGCAATAGATTTGTACTCATCTTCAGAAACCACATGAAATCTGCTTCTAACTCTTTTTTTGTTGATGGTTCCTCAGGAAAAACACCAAAGAACCCAGATTGGTACAATCCTGGTAATGACCAAATGTTTCCAGCATCTTTGTTGAAATTCTAGTATGCATTCGGTCTGTGATTTGGACCAACTGCAATTTCTTTGACTCAGTATTTATTACAGTCTTAAATGTGTCATTATGTCAGATCATTTTGTTGTCTGTTAAAGGCAGGCACCACGAGTCATCGCTCTTTGTAGATGGAGCAGAATTTTGGTTTGTTAAAGAGCCAAAGCTAGCGTTTGAAGAGGCAAGTCTCTACTGTGGCTCCAACGGCAGCAAACTGGCTTCGCCCCTGAGCTTAACTGCTACCACACGGATCCAACAGTATCTGCAGAATGTAAGTGACAGATGATTAGTTACGCTTTTTATCTACAAAACTACTATATTAAATGATAACAACGCTGTCATGTTTGGGACAGATAACAGATTCTTCCAAGGAACGCTGGTGGGTTGATATGAGAAATCCTGGAGGGATATTCCACGTGAAGTAAGTCAGCACAGTCCCATGCCTTTACTCTTCAAATTGTGTATCAGGAAGTCATGACGCTTATGTACACATGATAAAATGTGACTGAATTTGACCGAAGCAATGTATGTTCTAGGTACATCCAAATGTTCTTTTATCACTCATTTTTCCTGGGCAGATGTTCCGCCATCAGTCCTGTAAACGAGTTTCCAGGTGAGCAAACACCACAGTGTCACAGCGATGAGTCTGAAAAGTAGTCATCTGGTCCGTAGCATATCTGATTCACCAGAAACTTACAGAAATGTGGCTTTACCGTTTGATATTTTGAATTTCACATTAGCTTTACTTTCGGTGGTTTCTATGGAAACGTGCTTCAGGCAACTCCATCTGTCTATCTAGCAAACTTCCCATTATGACTTTACCATCCGTTACACATCAATTAGTCATGAAAAGGAGTTTCTACAGTTTGTTCTTGAGTTTTCCATGGGAAGATAATTAGGGGGTGATTGAACCATTTTGTGATTTAATTATAGTTTTGTGATGATATCTCTTTCCAAATTTAGAGATCAATAACTAATTTTCACAAGACAAGATTTTAAATCTAGTGTGCTAAATTGTTCCATTCTTTTTGTACTAAAAGAATTTAGCACTTCACTGCTTAGCATCTCTTTTACTCATGAGCACATTCAATGTTATGTTTCCTTGCAGTTTATGACCGCAACTGCAGGCAACAGTTATCTTTTGTGTGTGAGAGACACAACACCACATCAGTGGAGGTGAACCCCCAGGACCCCCACTCTGGAGGACTTCCCTGTGAAAACGGCTCTCTGTCCTTCAGAAATAAGGTCTGGTCCCTCAATGTATCTAATAGAGACGCTTTAAAACAGATCAGCTCCTGTTCAATCACATAAGACAGGTTTGCTGTTAAAGCTGTCTGTTTGGCGTCTGACCAGTCTAGTCTTCTTGTATTCTGAGAACAAAACATTCACAACATTCATCAGTTACTGTAGGGATGGTGAGATGCGGAATAAACAGTTTTGCTTGAATGATTTTACTTATTTTGACATATTTTTGTATTATTCTGGTACTTTTTTTTCTAGTGCTACATATTAATGAACAGCATGAAGCCTGTGTCATTCAAGTATGCCAATGAAGACTGTCAGTCAGTGAGAGGAACCCTGGTCACTATATCAGATCAGGTGGAGCAAGGTGAGCACTGCTATTGTTGATAAGGTTTGCTTGAGCTGCTCAGATCAGAGACATCTTGTCAGAGTTCTAATCCACAATCCATAAATGCATATGTGTGTTTTAGACTTCATCACTACCCTTCTGCCAAGGATGACAAACAAGGACAAGATATGGATCGGTCTAAAAATCACAAACAACGAGCCTGTGTGGGTGGACCAGTCCCCCGCAGGGGACTACATGAATTTTAACCCCCTGCTTCAGGGCATGCACAGGAACATTAAAATCCACGTAAGTTATCACTCATGTTTTGTAAATTGGGATTTAACCAATCTCACACTCAGAAAGTCTATTAACATGTTTGGGACAGTGACACTACTTATTTATAAAAAGTTATATAAAAATAAAAAGATGAAAGTCTGTGCACTTATTACTTACCTTAGCACCTTAGTGTTTGCAGATCTGTCACCCATCAACTTTCATTCTGGGTAATGTATGTAGCAGGTTTTATGAAGGACATAGAAGGTCAATTTTGCAGTAATGTTTAATTCTTTTTGATAGTAATTCAGGTTTATTCACACATTCACCACAAACTGTAGCTGAAAACATAAACGTCTGTAATGTTAGTGCTGGTCTGTGGTTCAAACGTCAAGACAGACAAAAAAAGCTTTTTACGACATTTAATGGGGGTTTTTTTGTTGTTCTTTTCTGGTAGACGTTGGATCCAGACAGTTTGGATGTGTGTGTGTTCATGATCAATAACCCAAACTCTGCCATGCTGGGTAGCTGGGACTATTCTTCCTGCACAGAGTTTCACCATGAGGCCGTTTGCCAGCACTACGCAGGTAAGTCACCCCCCACCCCCCACCCCACCCCCAGCACTGATTATTATCCAGATCTGTCTACAAGACATAATTTAATCAAGTTATTTTGGCAAAAATTATTGTCCACCTGGTAAAATTTGACTCTTCTGTGTAGGATAGAGAAAGTTGTCATGCTGTCCTTTATGAGAGTGAACACAGTTACAGGTTGAGCATGAGGGGCGTTTGAGAATGATGGCAAAATATCCAGAGTTTTGTGGAGGATTCTAGATGGTCCAGCCCAGATTAAGGTTTTGGAGCAACAAGTGTCTGTAGCATGGCTGACACCACCTTATTTTTCTTAAACACAACCCTTCCTCTTTTCAGATGAGCAAGAGGTGCCCCACGTGCCCACGGAACCGTTCAACGTCAACAACCACACCGTCCTGCTGCTCGTCAAAAACCTCACGTGGTTTGAGGCCTTGGAGCAGTGCATGAGTAATAACATGGACCTAGCAAGTGTGGCTGACACCTTGCTGCAATCGACACTCACTGTTCACGTGAGCCGAGCAGGCACACCCATGTGGATTGGCCTGTTTAGCGAAGATGTAAGTGTGCATGAGGGCTGGCTTTTTTTTTTTTCTCATCCACTATTACAGGAGTGTTTTTAGTATGTTTTCTTTTTTTTTAGGATGGGATTCACTACCGCTGGACCGACCACAGTCACACCGTTTTCAGTCGCTGGTCTTCTGCTGTCACCAGCGGCTCGTGCGTCTACCTGGACACTGACGGCTTTTGGAAAGCCACCGAGTGTGAGGAGGAGCTCGGAGGCGCCATCTGCCACAAACCACACGGTGAGTGGAGATACCGAAAATGGATCAACAGAAATACCCGTCGCTCCTCTTCCCGAGACTCGTTCCTGCTGGGGTTGTATGTAGCATTTCTTTTCTAGATGAAGACAGACAGATTTAGATAGAGAATACCCACAGGAAGGGATGTGAAAGTCATCTTATTACATTTGTATGTTTCCAGTGACGCATTGGAGGTGGCAGTGTAGTGGTTCATGTTTATGTTTATTTATTTGACATGGACATAACAAACACATTGCTCATTGCACAGATGCACAACTCATAGATGCGTCACTTTACAGTGTGTTAGCACAAGTGCTAATTTTCACCACTCGTCCATGGGAGACTTTTCTAAAAAACAAGAGAATATAAATATAAAACACAGTATCACTATAGTTAAAAACACCCAATCAAGTACAAAAGATAAAATACATTCTGTTAATATTTAGAGCAACGTTTCAGTACATTATACAACCTTAGTACAAAAGCAAACATAATTTAGTAACCAGTCAAAGGCTATACATGTGAGCACAGTTGATTTGATTTTTTCCATAGTTTGAGCCCTCTGTAGAACACACGACCATCTGTCTCTAGTTTTAGAACCGTGGGCAAAGAGTTCCATAGGTTTGCTCCCTTTACTGAGAAGGCAGACTGTCCGAATGAGTTGTTACACCTGGGAACAATACAGTTGCCACTTGCTGATGCTCGTGTGGTTGCTCTACCAGAGCTCGGTAGTCTATTAATCAGTCCAGAGAACAGAGGTGAAACATGACCATGCAAACACTTAAAAACCAATTTGATAGTAGAAAAGAATACAATATTTCAAATGTAAGAAGGCTGTGTTTTTTTAAGATACCACAAAGGTGCCATCTCATCGGTTTTTGATCCATGATTTTTATAGCCTGTTTGTATAATGATGTTATTGGTTTTAAGACAGTTTGAGAGTGTTGTGACCATGTTGTAATACTGTATGATAGGTGTGAGAAAATCATGGCATGCATGTACAGTAGTGCAATTTTGGCTGATAGGTCTCTTCTAATATGATGGAAACAATTTAGATTTGGTTTAACCTTCTTGCATTTATGCTTTACCTGTTTTTCAAATTGTAGGTTTTTATCCAAGATAATACCTAAATATTTTACTTCACTCATTTCAGCAAGAGTTTCATTTTTGATATGAACCTGAAAGGTATCAGCAGCAGGCCAGCTGCGGATGGAGATGCACATTGAAACTGTTTTTTGTACATTTAAAGTAAGTTGTGACAACTCTAGCCAGTTTGAGATGTGCTCTAATTCCTGCGTCAGCTGTGCAGCTGCCATGCTGGCTGTTTTAGCAGATGCATAGATGACAGTGTCATCAGCATACATCTGGCAGCTAACGCCTGGACAGGTATTCGGAAGATCGTTTATGTACATAGTAAACAGCAGCGGTCCAATTACCGACCCTTGGGGCACTCCCATTTTGTTCGAAAGCAGCGTTGATTTCTCCCCATTAACCCTGACACACTGCTGTCTCCCTCCCAGATATGACTTAAACCACTGTAGAGCTTCTGCTGACATTTTAAAGTGTTTTAACTTAGACAGTAAGACTCCATGATGGACAGTGTCAAAGGCCTTTTTGAGGTCCAAGAACACCGTCCCCACAACATGTCCCCTCACCAGTACTCCTTTGAACCTGTCAAGTAAGTAGCAGCTAGCTGTTTCTGTAGAGTGCTTATGTCTGAATCCAAACTGCTGTGGGTGCAGTAGTTGTCTAGACTCAAGATTTTCAGTGAGTTGTGTAGCAACAATCTTTTCTAATATTTTAGAAACAACAGGAAGAATGGCAACAGCTCTGTAATTACTAGCCAAGTCCTTGTCCCCTGATTTGTGGATTGGGGCAATTATTGCCGTTTTCCAGCTCTCTGGGAATCTATTTGTTTTTATAGATAAATTAACTAAGTAATTGATAGGCTCTAGTAAGCAGGTCTGATTTTTTTTTTTTTATTAGTTCAGCATATAAATTATGGATGTCCTTTGACATTGATCTACTTATATTCACGATGCATTTTTTTACTGCATCACTGGATACCACTTTGATTTGAAAATCATCTGGATGGGCATTGTCATTCTCCTCACATGGTGACTCAATGGTTCTAAAGTTAGTGGACAGTTCCTCTACTGAATTAATAAAGAAATTGTTGAAAGCATCAGCCATAGCCACATTATTATCAACATTATTGTGTACTTTCAGACCTTTTATTTTAACGTGTTTATGCTTATTTGAGTCGGCTGCACGGTTGATATGCTGCCAGAGCTTAGAGCTGTTGCCATTAGCCTCTTCAATAAGCTTGTGGAAGTAGTTACACCTAGCCTTCCGTAGCTCAGACAGCATTTTGTTCCTCAAGCCTGTGAAGAGAAGGTGATCAGCGCCGTTTTTTGTTTTTAGGGACCTTTTAAGGGCAAGATCTCGCTTTTTTGCAAGCTGAAGGATATCATGATTAAACCAGGGGAGAGAATATTTCTTTGCCCAGCTTTTCCATGTCTTGGTGTATTTCTTTATTAAGTTGCCCAGGATTGAGGTGAAATTATTTACACTGTTATTTAGATCCTGCTCTGTAGTCACCCTATCCCAGTTTATTTCCATTAAATCCTGTTCAAAGTTAGTTAAATTTGCCCTAGGGATTCCTGATGATAAAGTTCGATTTTCCGTTTTACAGTGGTGGATCAAACATTTTCCTGTTAGTTTTCTTACTATCAAAGTCATGTTGTGATCTGAAAGCCCAGTGATAAGATTATAATTTTTTGTTATTCTCTCTGGCCTGTTTGTGAAAATCAGGTCAATAAGAGTTTCACTCGTCCTGGTGATGAAAGTGGGTTTATCTATCGACTGTTTATATTTGTACTTCTCCATTACAGATTTCAGTTTGGATTTGACCTTTTATCGGCCCAGTTCACTTTATAGTCCCCCAAAAATATAGTGTCATTACATATTTCACAAGCAGAGAGAAGTTTTTTCAGTTCCTTATAAAAATCAGCGCCATGAGATGGAGGATTATACAGCTCAACTATGTTGAAATCATGTTGGGGGAAAGTGTTACATTGAGTCCCAGACACTCCATGTTTACAATAAGTTTGAACTCTGCACATTTGATACTTTCCCTAATATAGATTAGTACCCCTTCTCCTGCTTTCCCTGTGGTCCTATCTTTCCTAAAACATGTGTATCCAGATATATTAATTGTGTCGGGGGGAGAAAATCCAAGTTAGAATCATTTAATACTTTCCTTATCTGATCTATTTTTGGTAACAGGCTTCCGATGTTTAATTGACCTCCCAATAGTCCTTTGGGTTTTGATTGTGGGTTCCAAATGACCTGTGCGTGATTTCCAGTTTGAAAAAACTTGAACTGTCTCTGTTTTAATGCCGTGCGATGACGAGATTCAAGTGACTGTTGTTTGATGATGGTTTCTGCAACTTACAGCTGCAGAAACCATAGCAATATTGTAGCTAAAAATGTTTTGAGCACATGGTATAAACTCTGCAACCACAAACCCTGTGTTACAATGTACTGAACCATCAACACTTCCTCTGTGGCAAAGGAACATAGCTTCTGCTGTAGGGGGAATTTTAAAATCAAGCCATAATTCATATTACTGTACAGTAGTCTTAATTTTAGGATTTTTTAAGTGTGGCTCTCTTCCTCCAAAGCAATCCAAGTAACAGTGCTTCTTCTACATTTTATATTTAAGTCTTTACAGTATTCTTGTTTTCTAATTTTTTTCTTCTTGGCTGGAATAGATATAGTATTCTTAAAAAAAAATTTCTTTGGGAAAATTTTTAAAAAGTCTTGACTTCTGTACTACAGAGGAGATCATCCCAACACCAGAGGATGTGGCAGTGAAGTGCCCTCATAAGATGAACGGACCAAATTGGATTCCCTTCAAGAACAACTGCTACTCCTTCCAGCTGCTCGCCAACCGGTGGGATCACTATGACAAAGGACAGATTCTTGATACCTGCAAAACATTACGTAAGAATTGATATAGAGATTTGATTTTCAGTCACGTTAGTTTTCATTATTTTATCCAGTATCACAAATCACTATTTACCCTTGTGGCTTTACAGTCTGTAATACGTACAACACGGTGGGATCATCATTTGGGATAAAGAAAAACTCCACATTAATAAAGGGCTATAACAGTGATGATGGCAATGATGCAGATGTTATAAAACTACTGATGTTGCTAATTGTGATGTGTTTCTACTCCAGATGCAGATGCTGACATCCTAACCATCCGAAATGCAGAGGAGAATGAGTTCATTATGCAGCAGCTGATACCCTTTGAAAGCCTGGTTCAGTTTGTGTGGCTAGGGATGTACAAAGATGACAACGGTTCGTATTTCATTACATCTTATTGGTCAGATGCATCTGTGGGTACGACATGATGCTTTTACCAACACACATGTGAATGTTTTTTGTTCATCCAAGCTGCACCTGCAGGCATGGGATTTACTACAACCCAATACGTTTGTCTGCTCATGTAAATCCTCAATGTTCGCGTAGCCTCTTGTTACTCATGCAGTGTTTTCAGTATTTCTCAGTGAGATGTACAGTTTTTCCAACAGCGAGACTGGTTCTTGGTGTGTGTGTTCATTTATATCGTCATGCTAGAGATAATAGTAATTGTGTTCTGCTGCAGATAACCAGATGAAGTGGTACGATGGCACGAAGGTCCAGTATTCCAACTGGGCAGCCGGTAGACCAGATGTACAGGGACCGTTCTTTGCTGGTCTCACCACTGAAAGCAACTGGATTCTCTTCTCAAACCCCAACCTATTCTCACAATTCAAACAGCGGACCATCGTGACATGCAAGCTGGACAACGGTTGGTACATCGCAGTTTTCTTAACATCACAATCCATCCACAATTATACACTTACAATGAATTATTAATGACACTTTTAAATTTTTCTTTCTCCCAAGAACTGAAACAGCAGTACAACCAGTCACTGAAGGATCTCCAACGCTACGGCAACTTAACTTATGAGATTGCAACGGGCAAGTTGAGCTGGTACCAGGCTGTGAAAGAGTGTGATCAGCGTGGAGGACACCTGGCAAGTGTTCATGACATCCAGCACAGTGCACATATCAATCTCATCACCAAGACGGATGGATTCCAACTCTGGATTGGCCTTTCCAACCAGGTTGGTGGAATTTTGCATTTTCCTAGTAACTGATCACACAGGTTGGATCCCATTTGGATTGGTACCTCAGATGCACATTGCTTACATGGCAGCCACTGTCCATCTCAATCTATGCAGGTAGGCAGCACAGCCTATGAGTGGTCTGATGGAACAGGATTTGACTACAAAGGCAGCATCTCCGACTCGCAGGGAGGCTCCAATTCAGACAAACAAGAGCCCAGCTGTGTTTTTGTAACCCCTGCTGGAGCCTGGGTGAAAACCAGCTGCAATGCATTGGTGGACGGAGCCATCTGCTACACCACTAACATCACCACCTCTTTCCAGAGTAAGACACTGAATTGTTGTCATGTCTGGAAACATCCATTTTAATGATTTGGTGACTTTTATAAAAGTTTTATCATTGTGTAAAATGTTGCACCTACCTGTGTTCACTTGTGCTGGAGTAGCATTGGCCACAGCCCATCCTGTTTCTGTGTTGTTTTAAACCAGGAGCCAAACTGCAAGCAGCTCCTGACGCCAATCACTGCCCTCAGAGCAATGGCGTGTCCAACTGGGTGCAGCACCAGGATCACTGTTACGCCTTCAACATGAGCTTCTATAACTACAGCTTGTACAACATGGAGCACGCCAAAAACATCTGTCAGAACATGAGTAAGTTGTCATTTTGTGTTTGATGGCTGGTAGCGAATAATCGACTGAAACGCCTGAAGTACACCTTTTGATTTTGTTTCTTCCTCTGCGGAAAGATGCTGCACTGCTGACCATAACATCTGCAGATGAAAACAGCTTTGTGTCGAAGTACATGAATGATGATCCTCTCATCACCAGTCGGGTGTGGCTCGGCTTGGTCCTCGACGCTCAGGGTAAACTGCTTGATTTGATGTAGAAACTGGACACTTTGGAAAGTTGAGGTACCACCGTAACTCTATGACCTTTACATGTAAAGAAAATGGAAGCACTTCAGCGTGGCTGCAGTAATCTGACCAGTAGCATTCATGCTGTGAATTGTCATCTCACTCTGAGTCACCTTCAGGGCATTTTAGGTTTATTCAGCATGAATTTTTGGTTCACTACCCTCATTACCAGCATAATTTCCAGCCACACTGGGCAGATATTATGTCATATTAACTGAAGTGGAAAGAAATATGTCTTCCAACAAATGCTAATGTTAACAGAAAAAAACATTTTGTTATTTATGCTGTTTATCCCTCTCACTTCTCATTGTCTCCTTGTCTCTCAGGGAAGCCTGCATCCTGGCAGGATGGCTCCCATCTGTCTTATTCCAACTGGAAGCCTGATGCCTCGTCTACAGGGAAGGACTCAGGCTCGTCCTGTGCCATCATGACTGGACAGGGAGGAACCTGGAAACCTGCCGATTGCACAGCTAGCCACGGTCGCGTGGTCTGCAAAACTGCAGCAAGTGAGTATCGCAACTGGATTTTTGTCTCAGAAAAAAAATATAAACGGTGTTGACTGACAACATCTTTGGTCCTCAGCATCTGGAGGCTCCCCTGTGGCACTGGGTCTGCTCATCGTGATCCTCATCGCTCTACTTCTAGCCATTGGCTTCATTGTCTATAAGAAGAAAAGATTCCAGTTCTCCTCTACAGTCCGCTACCAGAGAACATTCGATGAAACTGACACCACTGGTATTATAACAGAAGCTGATTGAGCTTGGTTTACGTAATCAGCCTCAGGGAGTATTGATGTGCCTGCCTCACGTGCATTGTAGAACAGAAGTAGCTTTCAACTTTTTACAATTATTTATTTTCCTTGCTGAGGCCTTCAAACGTTCCGTAGGTATGTGTAAAACTGTAAATAGTGAGTGAGAAATGTGAACATCCACCAAAACTCAGTTTCTTAATTTGGGCTCTTTTGGATTGAGTTAAGGAGCTCTGTGTTATACTTAATAGAAAAAGTCTGGTTTTTTGTGGTAAAGTTGATTATTAAAATGTGTGGGATGTTTTTTAAGATTGTAAAAAACGAGTTTGAACTGACTAAACACTCCGCTTTAGTGGGGGTGAATTGCACTGATGCATGAGTGACTCCAAACTCTCAGAAACTAAATGTCCATTTACTGTTTCTGCCGTACTCCATTACTCAAAGTCAGGTTTTCTAGAGCTTCATTTAAATTTAATACACTTTTAAAAGGCTAGCTCATCTGATAAGGGAAACGATTGTTGCTTGATTTTGAGAGTTATACTAGGGATTTAAAAATGCACCACTGTGCAAATTCATTTGGGTAGTTTTTTTTTCATGTCAAAATTATAACGTGTAGTTTACCTTTGATGTTAATTATTGTTCTAATTTAGTCAGAGAAACCAAGAGAAGCACAAAGTCATTTTCAGTTACGACTGCTGTAAACATTCATACAATCAGTAGTTGTTGTCTCCCTTCAACATGAAATGCACCAGTAATCCTCCTCATGGACATGCACAACCCCGGGATGACGTTATCCTGTAAGAGGCCGGCTCACTCGTCTGTCAGAGCTGCTGACGATTTCATGGTGAACTTTCAGCCTCGTACGTTAAGAACTATAATACGTCAAGATTTTCTGAAATTTGCCCCAAACATGAAGTTATTCTGATTTATCTACACTTGAAATTGAATGTGCATTTTGTTTTAGGGCTAGTTGCTACATATTTACGCCTCATAAGTGTCCACAATCCAAAAGAAGATGAAGACTGTAATTGTATAAAATGAGAACTTTTTCCGGTCAGCAACAACTTCAACTCACATTTAAATTATATGGAAAGATATTCCACTCTGGACAAGGGAAGATGGTCGTGTTTAGATGAACTTTGTCATTGACGTATGCCTAACAAGTAATATTACTTCAGAAGACATGGAAGTAGTTCTTGGGTAGTTCTGTGTATTTGCCGATTCTCTTGAATCGTTAATAACCAACAAAGTTTAGCCCTCAACACAAAAACGATAAAAGAGAAATCAGGACAGCATCTTATCCTTTGAGAGAAATCAAAAACCTGTTTCTATCTTTCGTCTATTAATCAGACTTTCCTATGCACTTAACTACTGAGCAAGAATGCACTTTAATATGTCGTGGAGCAACAATTCTTGTTTTTTTTAAGCACAAAGAGTTTTGGGGAAGTTTGTAATGATGTTCAAATTGCACTGCTGTTTGCTGTGAAAGCTTTGTAAATACTGTATGTGTATTGGTTTTATAACTAAAAATGAACCAAAGATGCTCTTTTTCTGTAGAATGTCAAAAGCCTGAGCTTCACTTCACTTTGTAGTGAATGGGGGGGGGGATTGCTAAGCTCTTAACCAAAAAAAAATTGTTTTTCCACTCCAAGTGAGACCCTTCAGCTCAATTCAGGTACTGAATTCAATAAAATTCCATCTTCAAATACTGTGCTTTTATTTTGCCTGGTGTGTATTAAGTGTTATAGATCTTTTTTGTGTTTGCATACATGTTTGTTTGTGGGCAGGGCTTAGGCGGAGGCAAAACTTTGCAGGGAAAATGTTAGAGCTGTTTTACAATTGTTAGCTTCTTTCCATAACAATTCTTGTTATATGGTCAAGCCTTAGTGACGTTCAATTATTCCACCACCGGTCCATTTAAATAATGAATGCAGTGATAAAGGGGAAAAAAATACACTAAGACAACATTAAGGAGTAAATCAGTAGAACTAATGTTTATTCAGAGACAGTGAGGAAGACATCCTGCTACATGTTCTGGAGTTGGTCCACTGATTTGAGTGAATTTGTGTACTGTGTGAATTACTCCGATCTTTAGCAGGATATCAACTTCAATAAATTCACCACAGCTTCCATCAGTTTCTTTTCCGTATTTTGCCAGAAATGTAGAAGTAAAGGTATTTCAGGGTGGTTCAAACCAATAGCACCTCCTGACATGCTTAATCAGCATCAGCAGACACCAGTGATATATGCAGATTGCACCCAACTTTTATTCCCAAAATAAAAGCAGGAAGTGTATTTCACATACGTACATAAAGCAATTCAAAACCTGAAACAAAGATGGAAAAAAATTACTATTAAGCAATCAGAAAAAAAAAAAGGAATCAGCACCTCTATCTATTGTCTCCAATTATTTTTTTAAATTGCCCACAAAGCAACATTTTTGTTCTATGTTTTTGTTCTACCATTTTACAGATTAAAGAACTTCTGGTATAACAGACACTTGCATTTCTATATTTAGATAAAGTGCTTCTTTTTTTTACAGAAATAAAATTAGTGGCATCAACAAAAATACTTTACTTAATATGGTAAACCATTTCAAGTTTGCATTGCTGCAAAAGCCAACTGCAACTAAGAAAATTCACTGCACAGCCCTCTGAGAATATGTCCAACCCTTCTTTTGATTCTCCTATTTCTGTGTATTTCAAACTAAATCGTCATCAAGTGTGTATAAATCGTTGTATTTTAAAGCCTAATTTAACAACATTTAGTTAGTGAGAGAAGAGGATGCAGAAGACAGGGTTAGATGGAGGCAATTGATTCGCTGTGGCGACCCCTGAAGGGAAAAGCCGAAAGGAAAAGAAAAAGGCAACCTGATTAAACACAAAATGGAAATTATACATATAACTGCATTTTGAGAATATTATATGCGTTGAAGACACAAAAATTGTATTTGACAGACAGGAATTCCATTAGATCTGGTGCAAACCAAACAACATTCCACAAAAAGAACTTTACACCAGTCAAGCTCGGAGGTGGTAGTGAAATGTTGTGATCCTTTCCTGCTTCAGGCCCAGGCAGGCAGGTCATAACTGAGGGAAAATGTCATTTCATCATCAGTCTGAGCAAAAGCTTGTGTGCAAACTGGGTCATGCAGCAAGACAATAACAATCCCAGGCATAATAGTAGGCCCACCTCTGAATGACTGAACAGCATTAGAACCCTTAAAATGTATTCTGGATGTGTTTACTCAGGTTGTCTCTATATTACATTTGAAGATTCAACACAGTTTAGTATGAGATACACATGAAATGTAAAAAAAAATCAAGAACAGGTTAAAAACTTTATCCTAGCGCTGCCTGTTCTGGGGATTTGGCATTTCAAATGAATATGACTATTGATGTATGTGCAAAAACCGGATGTGCTACCATATGAAGTAGCTCTGCAACACTTCCTCTGATCCACTTTTAACTCACATTACAGCACTTTCACCTCTTCAGTATTCTTCAAGATCATCATCCAGATCAGAAAAATCAATGGATGGTCTGCTGTCCCGGACCTCTTCCTCACTTTCACTGTGGGGAACTGCAATTCAGACACACAAGTCAAATTCTGTTATGGCAAATGTAATACAGTGATAATTCATAAAAAAGGCTGCTGTTGTTATTTGTCTTAAACATAAGTATGTATTTTCTACAAACAGAAGAACAGGAGCGAAAGATTGAAGAACATACTTTCAAGATTGTCCATGTGTTCATGAAGAATTCTCGCCAGGTTGAGTAACTGGAAAAAAAAGGGAAGACATTAAGATTTCTCCATCAGTTTGGTGGTGAAACACTGAAACCCTAGGTTAGAGCGGATTAAACCACAAAAATACTTCTCAACTGTTCTTTGTTAAGCGACATGTGCTTTGTGACATTTCCTCATCTTGGTTTTCAGAATTGTTTTGTTCCTTATCTCCATCTCGCTTCACCTTTCTTTTTTCATTCCTGTTAAATATTTTTTCATGGTCTCTTCTGTTAGTTTGAAGTACTTCACATTTCTCACATGTTCATGCGTATAATCCATGGGGGTCACCATTTGAGAATCAGTGAACTAGTGAGTTCTCACCCCAGTTCCATCAATTGCTCCAAGGACATCGGAGAAATGCTCGCAGAAATGAAGCAGAGCCACCAGATAGAGGCCGCTGTTGAGGAACTCGTCATATTCTGACTGTAAAATAAACAAACCCTTTTCAGCAAATGACCTGCAATTTATTAAAAAATATACAAATGTCGGACTTAAATAAAGAATAATACAAAATTAAAAGACTCAATAATATAACCTTCAAAAAAACGAAGACATCTTCTCAATACGTGTTTCGACTCTGGCCCACTGATTTTATTGTTGTACTTGAGGATGAAAAACGGTCACTCACTTGCACGTGTGTCCTGTACAACTCCTGGATGTCAAAGTTATCAATGTTCAATCGCAGTTTCTCCTTGCACAGTTCACATGTTGTAATAGCCTCAAGGTTTGTGCCTAATGGGAGAATAAACACATCAAGCTGTTGACTGCAACATGATCTGGTGAAAGATGCCGTTGAGTAAGAGCTCTGTGGTTACCTGAGCCAATTTTGGAATGAAGCCACCTCTTGATGCATTCCTGGTGGACATACTGCAGACTGCCGGTACAGTGGCAGGGCTGAATCAGGGGGTTGGAGGCTGATTTCTCCCCCATCTGGCAGATTCGGCATAGATCACCTTCGTCCTCATCGGAATCTTCCATCAGCAGTCTGTAGTACGACAAAAATCAAAACTGATGGGACAAAATAATGGAAAAGACAATTGTAATGTTTAACCAAGTAGAAAAATAATTAATTCTGACATCTTGTTTTGTTTGTGTTTTACAAAGTGTCCCATCTTCTTTGGATTCCTGGCTGCTTATGCTGTTAATTGCTGTGCAAATAAACAATAAATAACGACTTACAAAAAACTAAGCTCACAAATAACTTCTCTGAACCAATTGTTTTCTGTTGAGGACTACCTGCATTTCTGTTAATTCCCAGCCAGACAGCAACCAAGAAAATTATTTCATCCATCCTCAGAGAACCAGGAAGACTATTGAGACAGACCATAATCCATTACCTTTCTCTGATCTTGCGCAGTTTCTCCTGGTCGCTACTGGAAATGGGTTTCTCCCTCAGGCCATCCAGCCGGTTCTCAACATCTCCCAGTGGACCCACAGATGTAGACGTGTTTTCATGAGCTCTGACTCTGTGATGTGGCGACAGCTCCACCGACACATCTTCCAGGTCAGGTAACATTTCGACTGCAGGTTTGCTGGGACAGCCTGCGCCACAGACCTCTAAACCAACTGCTCCCTCTTCTTTCTCATCTTCATCCTCATCCTCTTCATCCTCATCGTCATCATCATCTGAGGTCGTTTGTTGAGGGTTATTCCACCTTCTTGGTAAATACTGCGGCTGGCTGTAGCCTTCTTCCGAGCCTCTGGCTGAGTGTGAACTCTGATCTCTAACATGCCTTCTGAGACGAGAGAGGAGGGGAGGGCAACGGGAACGGAGGGAGGAGGAGAGCCAGGAGGAGCTGCTGCCACCTCCACTGCTGGTACTGCTGTCACTGCTGATGCCAGGCTCTCTCCACGATGACATCCCCGACTGAGGCAAGCTGCTACGATATCCATGGTGCTGGTTTTCCTGGATTGGGGCGAGCACTGGCCTACGATTCCTGAGAAACCCCAATGTTGCTTCTGAATCACCAGAGTCAGATTCCACACTGGACATCCTGCTGCCTTCATCGCTGTCCACGGACTCTCCACCAGTTGATGGACTGTCATCATCAATGGAACGACCACTCGAACATCCACTTGAAGACTCTTGGCTGGAGCGTCGTGAAAAGAGACGGGACAGGAGGCGGCGGGTGGAGCTACGACCCTCAGGCCCTACTTCTTCAGGGGCTGGCCTAAGGGGAAGCGTGACCTCGGCTCTGGGTGTCGAAGGGGTGTACAATGGGATCCGGGAGGAGTAAGAGGAGGAGACGTCTGCGGAGGATGCTAGGTTTCCTTCTTGTTCCCGAGATAAATTGCGAGTCGACGAGCCATTCAAGAAATGGGTTGACTTTCTGTTGTTGAAATCAAGCGCCAGAGAAGGCCTGTGGGAACTGGAAGATGATAGGTGTCGATTTAGAACGCTTTCTCTAGAAGTAGAGGGGGAATAGTAAGAAGAAGAGGGGGTAGAAGAAGAGGAGGAGGAGGTGGATGGGGATGAAGGAGAGTAGGCTGTCTGTTTAGGTCGAGCTCCCTGTGCATATGTGGAGGTCAACCTGTCAGTCTGATCTGAAATGAGAGAAGCAGTCTCTGTGACATCAGCTGACACTAAGAGTTTTGCATGCACTCTGTTTACATTACAACATGTGCCTACACAATGAAGACGTCAGTCCAGGAGTCCGAATTTGTCCTTCTCCCAAACCTGAGAGGCTGGTCTCCTTCTTTGTTTCCAGATCTCTCCTGGGCAAAACAGACTTTGAAGAGGACGAGGAGGAGGAAGAAGAGGACGACGACGACGATGACGACGACGACGATGACGACCGCGAGAGCAAATGGCAAGCGCTCCACGACGAATCGTTTTGTTTTTCTCCTGTTCCTGAGCAGAAAAATAAAAAGTGGAAAAATAATTTTTTTAATTTTCCGAATCAGCTAAATATATTAATTCTAGGCCCAGGCAGGCAATTGAAACATTATGAGATCACAAAACAGGTCAGGTAAGAGGGTTAAAAAAAACATTCATAGCAGGAGTTCTGCCCTGTCCACAGGCTGTGGAGCAGAACCAGGGCATCACCAGAATGTATCAGCATGATCCTTTTGTAATTACTGACATGACATTTTAAAATTCAGAACCTTTGAATTCTGCACTCCTAAAATGTATTCTTTATTGCATTTTATTTTTAATCTGTGTCTTTTTTCTTCTAATCAGACTGAACAGGTTGCCTTTGACTTGTGTGAGTGCATTGCTCCAGACTCAATGGAGGATATAGATTATGAGACTGACGTCATTTATTTGTGGCTGGAATTGGTTTTATAATCACATAACTGATGGAAAGGAGGAATAAGCTGACTTAGCTTCTCCCTGCCACACTATTCTGCCCTGAACTGAGCTCCACAAGCCCAACATTTGTTATGTTGATTATTTAATTGAAAAATTTCCGTGGTGGAGTATTATTAGACAAAAAGTTCTTTAAAATATATATGAACTGTGAATGTGAAAATGGAGAGAAATGGAAAATACAGATCCAATGTTCTTCCTTGCTGCATGTCAGTCTCTTTTAATGAATTTTATTAAAAAAGAAATTATTCAAAAAAGAAAAGATACAGGTCTGTGTGCACTAGTTTTACATGACAGCTGATCTTTTCTTTCTGTAACTGGAGGGCAAAGAACTCTCAAACTGTCAGCTCCAATTTGAAGACTTTTTTAGTTAGCTGCTACTAGTTGCTCTTCAAGTTTTTTGGTTTGGATCATATGCTTCAGACATCGTCTGAACTTCAGAGCTAAAGAGAGAGCAAAAGGGAGAACAAAACAGCCCTCCATTATGTCTTCACTGTGTTTAAACAGAAAATCAGGGTGGTGTAAAGGCTCACCAGTAACGCTTTGAAAACTGTAAATACGGGTACAGGTTCTGCTGATGTGGGCTTACAGTAGGTAATGCGATATTTAAATAAGAATGATGTTTAACCCACTTGATATTGATCAGAATTGTTATTTTCATACACAAAACAACAGGTTCAAAATTGGCTAGATGTCTGTAAGGTCAACAGTTTTACCCCCTGACGTCCATACATTTGATGTCATGTACCTCTGCCACTGCTCAGCCCGTTACTGGAATAGGTAGATCCTGTAATAGAGGTGCTGGGCATTCTTGAGTACAGTCCTCTGTTGCTGTATGACAGTTTGGCTCTTTTAGAATCACTATCATCGGTGGCGTTCAACAGAACGGAAGGCATCCCCAACCTTCCCCCAGAATGCGTCTGGGAAAATCAAGACAGGAATTAAAAGCAATACAAATATTCCATTATCATTCAGAGAAATTCTTCTACGTTCCGTATCAAAATGTGTCAAGAATAAATTTGTTGTAAATTTGACTGATATGCTCTATTTTGTCAGCTATTAACCAGTAAGATTGCACAGTTCCATTACCAGTTTGCTCCTGCTGCTAAGGGGAGATTCAGCCCATGGACAGTCATAAGACTTGCTAGAGGATGTCAAAGAGGAAGGCAACTTCCAGCTGGTGGAGCGACTGTCAGAGCTGCTGTAGTCTCTCGACAACCCCAGCAGTCGTGGACTCTTCAGAACGAGAAAAGGCAAAACACCCAGCATCAGTTAGGACCAATGTTGAGGTAAAAATGGAAAAGGTCTCAACAATTTTTTTTTGCAATTTGGACATTGTTTTGGACAAAGACTTTTACAGAGGCCTGAAAATATTAATTTTCAAAAATGAGCTCAAATAAATATTTCCATTGAATTGGTGTTCAAGTGACTCACATTTTCAATAATAACTATGTTGAACACTTTAAACTCCTATTCCGTTTGGTGGAATAGATAAACCCACACTTCTATTTATAAAAGATGCTAACTTAAATCCAGGAAGAAGTAATTCACTGGGTCTTTAGACATTGCTTCAGACTTCTTTGGAAAGTAGAAAAACAACTAGACGTGGTCTGGGTCCTTAGTAAGACTATCTTTTACAGATGGGTCTTTGACGAGAAGCAGGACTAAAATACATGCAACGTGTTCCAAAGAATCTAGGCTGTCCTATAAAAAGACTTCCACAGTGTCAGTTGCACCAGTGGTGTATGTAGTCAGCTACCACAACATACTCTTACTTGAATCCCCTCTCTCTGGAATACTCTAAAACAGGCAGAAAAGCAATGCCCCTAATGCAAAGGCATCACAAGGATAGTTGATGGCACAGGCCACAAATGTTATTGTTGCTCTGGACTATTCCAGGGGACACCTTACATGAACCTTGCATACCAGGTGAATTTGGATGACAGTGACATGCATCTAAAAAAAAAAAAAAAAATTGTTTTAACAACCATTAACAAGACAGTTCAGGAAAACAGCATCTGGCAAGACTGAAACAGCAGATAAAGCAAATGGTATAGTTAGTTTGAATTATAAATGCGGAATTACAGAATTGTGTGTGGGCTATGCAGTGTTCTCGTTTGCGTGCATCCTTGTGTCTTTGATGCACATTTTTTGACAGGGACGCACAATCGTCAGACAATGTGCGTCCATGGGACACAGGCTTTAAATACCTACATTAAAAAAAATTATGCTAACTTTTTCTGCTATATAATATTGAGAAAAAATGCACTTCCATTCAACAAAAATATTCACAATTTATCAATCTCTCAACTTAAATTTCGAAGCTTGAAATCGCCATTGTGTTTTGATCTCACAAGAGTTTCTTGTCACAAGACTCAATTGTGTGATTCTGCCTTATTAAAATCTTGCTTGTTTTACACGCTGGAGTGAGAAAGTGGGGAGTAGTCTTACATTAACACCATGCCTCCGAAAAAGATGCAAAAGTTGGAGAAAAACCAAGTGACAATGAGTGCTTTATTGAATAAACAACCAATCAAAAGTTAATGAAGAAAAAGAGACAGATATTAGTATTTCACAGTGTGGATAGTACTGAAGAAGACGCAGAAGAAGCAAAGCAAAAACCGGCAAAAATTCGTCACCTCCATTGGTGAGGCACGGTTAAAATTACAAAGAAATTGTGTGGAGAAGGCTCTTTCAGCTTGGTACACAGGAGAATATATGAATTAAAGGCAAAGAAAAAGTGATACAACAGTATTACATCTTTTTTTATTTCTAAAAGTGGCAGTAACATTTTGATAAAAATAATATGTACATGTTTACTGTTTTTTTTCGTTTTACTTAAACAGTTATGGCATAATTATTAATATAATCATTAAAATTAACAGTTTGTTTGGTTTTTATATTTTACTATTGGCAAAGCTAAATCCTTGCATGCGGCTTCTACCGTATATTCTGTTATTACTTTCGGGATGTATAAACGTCATGTTAGGATGCACACATTTTTTTGCATCCCAGGGATGCACTACTGTCTTGAGGTAACGAACTCTGGTTATGCATAAAACTGCAATTTTGTAAATGGTTCCTATCGTAAAGTTATTATTATTATGCAATAAGCGTGAAGGTTGTGCTGTCAGTTTACCTGTTGGTTCACATCTGTCTTGTAAGAAGATGATGCCCTTGGGAAGCGGTCAGTATTCAGAGCTGTCTCTCTACAGTACAACCTACTGGAGCCCAACGATGAGGAGGAGACTGTTGGACTCGATGTGTAGGATGATCTTGAACTGGAGAGACAAAAAGGCGTTCTGCCAGACCTGGAGTTCATCATGGATTGCCTGTTGTGATTTCAGGATAAAAAATACAAAGATATTATATTTACCATATGGAAAGAGAGGGTGTGAAGCTTGCACCTTACAGTACAAACTTTCAATTTAAAAAAGGGCTGCAAACTTGTTGATCTGGCAAATACCAAAACCTGCTTCCTGGGCTTGATATCAAAGACCCAGTGTCTATCTTAGGAACTATAAACTCTGTCACATGAATATGACACTTCCAACAAGCAGTATCACTCATGAGTTGCATGCCTAAGCAAAAAGAGCTTCTACAACAGTTATGAGGTACTGAGACTTACAGATGAGCTGCATTCACAAAATTCAACATGTGGCACAGAGCAAATCATAATGTTCTTGGATTTACTTCAAGTATTATTCACTGTAAGCCAGCTTGGATGGATGAGTTCAGCATTTCTGACATAACGTGGTGCGGTATGAGTTAGTCACTGCAAGGGATACAGATCCATCAACATTCACTATGACAACTGTGCTCAAAGATAGCTCAGCTGGCCAGCAGCTTGTCAGAATGAAATGAGCAGCAGTAAATCAAGAAATTTAAGAAATAACATTAACTCCCACTAACTGCATTAACGTGTTGGTACGGATATGCATGAAAGGCTAGCTATAAAGCAATCTATAGGTGCTATAATGATAGCCCTAAAAAAAGTTGTCTAATAAGCATTCTGCAATTAAATTCATTACTGCATCCCGCTTCAAAGCAGGATGTAAGAAAAAAAAAAAAGATTTCATTCCGCTTCAAAGCGGTGATGTGTTTTAATTATCAGTATTCGTTCGTCCGTTCGTTAGTCCACCAAATATCTTCGCAACTGTTGCAGAAAGAAAGATGAAACAAAAAGCAGATTACTCGGGTGGCAAAGGAGATGAAAATGAGATGATGATTTTGACCTTGAGAAAACTATGTCAAGGTCAAATTTCCACTTTTGTACACTCAGGTACCGAATAAGAAAGACGAAGGCCAGTTTAAGACCGTAGATCAAAGCTAGTGCTCTGATCTACCTATGCACTAGCTGTGACCTATGGTCTTATTCACACTGGCCTGCTCCATATGCACTAGTCAGGTACTACTTTCAGGGTACCCTAACCTACCCTGAAAGTAGGTCTGAGTAGTCTCTGACTGAAATAATTGTCAATTCTGTTAGGGAGGTGTTGGTTTAACGTAATCTTCTTCTTTTCCTTTCAGCTTTTCCCTTCAGGGGTCGCCACAGCGAATCAATTGCCTCCCTCTAGCCCTGTCCTTTGCATCCTCTTCGCTCACACCAACTACCTTCATGTCCTCTTTCACTACATCCATAAACCTCCTCTTTGGTCTACCTCTAGGCCTCCTGCCTGGCAGTTCAGAACTCAGCATCCTTCTGCCAATATATTCACTATCTTTAACGTAATCGTGTTGCCTTAAAGAGAAATGTGTTAATCATTTCTTAGGTCGAAGCTAGCATGGCTAATATGGTCATTACAATTCAACAATCCCACAAACAGTTTTCATGACTATAAAGTTCACCCACCACTTGTAAAGTGTCTATATCAAATGTCGAACAATGTCAAATGTCATGGTATTAAAGGTAGCTAGATTTACTTTGGTGACTACATAGCAATAGTATTAGCTAAGGTATTTATAATGGCAAACAATTATGGTACGCTACATATGTTTATATAAATGTCAATGTTAATAACATATGTACATGTTAGTATATTTTAGAACTAAAATAGAATCACCTTGTCCTCTTCTTAACGTCTTGCGATGTTTTGCTGACAGACGGCCACCGCTAACTAGCTAACTATTAGCTGACAAGGAAGCCCTGGATAATACCAAATCAAAAGAATTACGTAATAACGTCAGCTTCACTTTTTTGTTAGCTTTGTCTCGAGAAAACTCTACGTAGCTGTAGTTTTGACAAAGATTACTGACTGCGTTACACATTTAATGTATCACCAGGACTCTAAATATTCGGATAGCTTCAAAATAACGGTGTCGCTTTTACAGGAAAAGCGTTGACGTATTTAGCATTTGCGTGCTGAACTGTCATAAAACATTAACAAAGTCGAGTCGCTCATTCTGACCATACCGCTCTGCTTAGCTGCAGTCCCTCGCGCCTCTGGACTGTTTGTTAAAGCAGATGGTGAGCTTGGCTTGGCGTGAGGACCCCCCGTCCTGCAACTAGGAAGTACATTCTGATTTCTTTGCCCGTGTTCAAAATGCATATTTATGTATAGTATTCTGAATGTTTGTTCATGAGTATCGTAGACATTACTATACACAGGTGTCTACCTGCAAATTACCATAGGTTAAGAGCGAGAAATGAAAATATTGACAATGCAGGTGACTGCATCGATGCCTGTTCAAAAATCGACAACCGCTGACTAAAGTTTGTAATATGCTGCTGTTTTCCCCTGTGGGCTTTATATACATTAAAGCCACAGGGGAAACAACAGCGAATCAGCGTCTATAATAAGTTTACAAAAACAAGCAGGTTGTCAGCCTTACAAAATATCATATATCTAGTGATATTTTTTCAAACAACCTATAAAAGTGAAACATGAATCTTGTATAAGCTCGACAATAATTAAACAATAATAATGAGATGTCATTATCAATGCGGTGTGTTTAAACTTGTGACTGACTAGTCTTTAGATTAAGTGGGGTTATCCTTGTGATTGGTATCTCATGTGTCTATGGCAGTGTGGTTAGCAATTTCATCTGTGCTGTATGTCGTGTATATATGGCACACTTGACAATAAAGCTGACTTTGACTTAGTGTCTATTTGTTATTTTGTATAATATGCCGTGATCAATTCCATTTGTGAAGGGGTCAGAGCTAGGATCAGGACAGGTGAGAATAGGAATAGGAAGAGCAGATGTAGGTGAACAGTGTGGACCTGAGAAAATATGATCATCTCTTATGGTACAAGTCTCATGAATCCAAATGGAATAAGTATCCGTTGTCCTTCCATGTCTCTCCATCAAATAAGAGTAATCTTACATTTTAAACTGTAAAAATGTGCAAAACGAAATTGTAATTTCACAAAAATAAAAACAAATAAATAATAGCATTTCAGATGTAGGATGGGATGGAATGTTTTACCCTTTTTTACCATAGTGATAACTAATGAACTGAGATTCTTTATTTTGTTACTGTTGAAGTACTTTGTTACTGGGGACTCAGGAAACTTTTTTTAAGTAACTTTAAATGTAAACAAATTTAGATGCAGACTATGAGACCATGGTTTACAAGGGGTCCGATATATTTTTTCATTGCATTTTCCAAGAGTATGTATCTTAAGGAGGACAGGTCAAAGTAATTTGATATAATGAAGGTCACGCAACAACAAATAACTAAGGAAAGGATGTAACAAGACAAGTAACAAGTTTCAACTCTAACTCCAGTATTCCCACATGTTGAATACTTAATGCGAAAGCGGCGAAAAAAGAAGCAAAGCAAGCTATTATCTCCAAAATAATAAAACGTGAACCTCAAAACATGGAAAGAAGGAAAGTCCACTTTATTAATCCCCAATGGGGAAATTACTTTTGCACTCAGCTATACATATTTGTGTTTGATGCAATGTTGTGTACAGGCCCCTGAAACACAACCCACAAGGGGCCTGTAGGCATGCAATTAGTAAACACAACAAACAGTAAATGGGGAGGCAGAGTGACGAGCAGCGACTTGGGGGTGCGCCCCAATTGAGCAGCTTGTAAGGGGAGCGGCGCCGTGCTCAAGGGCGCCTCGGCAGTTGCCGGGAAGTGAGCTGACACCACCCAGCTCACACTCCGGGTGGGTGGGTGGGAGCAGGAATCGAACAGCCAATGTCTTATTATAGGGCGCCTGCTCTACCGCTGAGCCACTGCTGCCCCTAAATGATGGCCTAAATGATATACAGGCCCATTAAGCAGTAAAGTAAGGACAAGAAATAACACAAAAAAATAAAAAATAAAATAATAATAATAATAATAATAATAATAATAATAATAATAATAATAATAATAATGACAATGCTCCAGCTGAAATTGCAGCTTCATTTCAAACCATTTTCTCCTGGAGGTTATGAAGGAAAATATTTCTGCTGGAGATATGTCCCTATTAATTAAAACCATCACAAAAATCTCTAATGAAATAACGAGTGATAAGGAGACCTTCTTCTCGAGACAGGTGGTATATCACAGATGGAGCCAGAACCAGAGGCCAAAATATCCATCAGGACAAAGATGTGATTTTTTTTTTTGTCCACAGATTTGCCCATTGATTGATCCTTAGATATTTAGATACACTGATGAAAAAGATGGGTAATCCCTTAGAGAACATTGTGAGAGTAGTGGTAAATCTGCCAACACTCTCAGAGGGCTCCATATCTAAGGAAAATGACACTTTCACTCACATGTTTAAAGAAATACATATTTCTAACGCAATATTTATATATTTTATTTAGTGTGTATTTGACAAAAAAATCTCAAGGAAATTTAAATAGCAAAAGCATTCTGGTCAAGATGGGAAGTGATACAAACAAGCAGGGCTAAAGCAAACACTGACATACATATACTGTACCAGCAAAGATGCTTATTATCAAGATGAGGCTAAAGCTACTGTACTTTCCATGATTTTATTTGGGGTTCTGGGTAGCAACACTGCAATCCTCTCAAGACTCTGAGCAAGTGTGAGAAAGATCCTGCTGTAGTTGAATTGAAACTAATACATGGTAAGTGATGCTGGATTTTCAAACAGTATAATGCCTTGAAGATTTCAAATAAAAAGCAAAGGGGCAGGTCAAATAAAGCAAATCAAATCCAAACAAGAACCAATGCAGTCAGAAATTGCAACATCCCGCAACACCCTGAATTCAAAATTTTACCCTGACCTGCTTGCATAAGTGAAAGATCAAAGCTAGTCCTCTGAACACTAGCTTTGATCTATGGTCTTACTCACACGGGCTTTCTCCCTCGTCTTTCTATCTTATCCAGTTCCCAAGTGTACAAATGTTAAAATTTGACTTTAACCTAGTTTTATCAAGGTCAAATTTGATGATGACCTTGACCTAGTTTTCTCAAGGTCAAGGTCATCATCTCATTTTCATTCCCTTTGCTGCCCGAGTAATGCTTTTTGTTTCATCTTTCTATCAACAACAGTCGCGAAGATATTTGGTGGACTAACGGATGGTCGGACAAACGGACTAATGGATGAAAACACAAACGCACAATGCTTCACTGCTTTGAAGTGGGATGTAAATATTATGAATATTAACTACAGAAGTCATCCAGTTGCAGTGGGCTGCCATAACAATAGTCCTAGTGCTACCTGATGTTCGGTATCCTGCTCATGGACACATCGATATGTAGAGTTGCAAAAGCACTGGAGATTGAACTACCAACTTTTTTTTCAGTGGATTACCACCATAAAATGAGTCCTAATAGTAGCACTTTTCTTCTTTTACTCATCTATTTGATATGGTAAAATTGGTATCATAGAATGCAATTTCTTGAAAGTTTGTATATTTTCCCTTTATTAAATTTGGGTTTTATGTATCTGTCATTCCTGGACCATATCTTTTTATATCACTGAATGTTTTTTGACAAAACTGGGGCATGTGATGCATCTTATTTGCAACATGACTCTCTGACATTTTCAAAATTAATACCCCAAGGGAGAACTAAAAAATTAACAACAAAAAAAATTGTGCTCAAGATACCTACATACTTTTTGGCAGTGTTGTGGATTTACCAGATAAACAACTTAAAATGGATTCCTGAACCTAGAAAACACACCCAATTATTTAGCAGCATCTCCTGAAGCCAAGGAATTTGAATAAAAAAAACCCAAAAGCATTTATCAAACACTATTAACTGTGTTTTAATGAAATCCCTATGAATTAAAGTCTGTTGATCCAAACCAGCTTTGTTTCTACAAAATAATGTACAATACATTTTGCTACACAAATGTATTTTTATGTATTTTTGTGGAGAAACAAATCTTTGAGACAGAAATGCAATCTTGTATAAATAAAAACTAGCTAAATTTTTATACATAGTTATGTAAATCAGTGAGAAAAAAATTATTTTAATTTATAGAACTTCCCTTTTATTAGTGGAAAGTAAATTTTTGGGTCAAGAATTTATTATAATTTCCACCTAAAATGATTTCAAGTCACCTCACCCATTTGAAGCATGGGGCAAAATGTGTGCAAAATGAAATAAATGCTATCACAGACAAGATGTTGCAGCTTAAAAAGTTAAAATGACAGATAATGATTAAAAGGAAAACACAAATTGGACAAATTACATGAGCAAAGCCTGCAAAAGAACATTCAGGGCAGGCCATTCATTTCAAATTTAGTGTCTTTATCAAAATGACCTCAGGTGTCATGATGAACACAAGGCCTTCAATATAATGGCCACAGTTTGAAGCTTTACAAATTGTATTGTGCATAATCACAAAAGACCTTCTGCCCTCTAATTGTCATTTGTAGCATTTACTTCTGCTGCTGAAAATAATCAGAACCTGGGTCAAATTAAATGGCTGCTTAGGGCTCTCGTTTACATGACACAAGAAGCTGGAAAAAACAGATTCTCAGGAAAGAGTGGAATATTGATGCAATTTGCAAGATGAATAAATAACAAGAGAAACTGCTTGAATTAAATTACATGTTTTGTAAGTCTTTTGTCCATCTGTATATTGATTTTAAAAATTATTCAGCATTACTTATTTCATCGTTATTTATATATTATTCTATTTATTTCTGAAGCAATGTAGTTTACCTGTGACAGACCAATTCACTTCTTTTTTTCTGTTGCAGTTATTTAAGAATATGCAATCTATGTTGTGTGACTTTATTTGTAGTCAGTAGCATTAAAGTACAAATGAACACCAAACTTCTCAGAGATTAAATACATAGAAGAGTTAAAACATTTCATATTGTTGTATGACGTAAGCAACTTAAATACAAATTGTGTGAAGAAGAAGAAGAAATCAGTCTTAGGACCTTATAAATGCGTGGATGAGACACGGTCCAGGTCTGACATTAATCTGGAAGGCAGGTGAAGTTAGGAGCCACTAGACGGCGCTCCAGTTCACAATTTCCACATCTTGACATTGCAACTGAGAGGCACAATTATTTGTGTGCCAGAAATTCGTGTTTGTTTATACAGGGCGACAATTAAAGCCAATTTCAACAGGTCTAATGAGATTGATTTGAATAATTGCTCTAAAAAGCATCGTAGATCCCATCATCACACTAAACCCAGGATTAACAGGATTTATTTGATTTGCATTCTTTAACTCTCATCCAATTTAGAAAACCTCAGAAAGCACTGATCAAGGATAATGCATATATGCTATGCATTTTCCTAACGTGTGCTGCATAAAGTCTACACGTTAATGCATTTTTTTTTTCTCACCGCGAAATTAATTTGCCAACTGAAATTGTAACACATGGAATTCATGTTAAGTTAGTGGGGGGTACATAAAGGTCAGTTTAGAGCAGAGTGGGAGCACTGTCGCACAGTAGATACATAATAATACAAAGGTCAGTAAGATGCTCATCATGCTCAGGTAAAGTGTAGCACTTAAAAAGTTGAGTAATACATCATTACTTGCATGTATACAACAGTGAATAGTGATCAAACCAAGTGTAAATCCAGTCAAGGCTAACAGAACAAGAGGTGAAGGATACACATGGAGTGGAAAGGATAAATATAAGAGGGCAGTGCTGCAGATTAATCGCTGACAAAAAAAAACGGACGCCTGACCTAGACAAATTGGGAAGAGCAAGGTCTGGTGAGTTGGAGCGGTGGTTGCAGGTCTGCAGGCCAATGCCCCCCCCCCCCCCCCCGCCCCCCCTCACACACACATGCATCCCTCCTTGAGATACATGATTCCACGCACTGTTACGTGAAGACAGACTACAAGTTCTCCTCCCCCAGTCCTGCTGATAGGACGATAATGGTGCATTCCTTTGAGCTTCTCCTCATTCATGCTCGCTGTGACAAGGGAGGAACGTGCTTTTTAAAAGAAAAAAAAAACATTTCTGCACTGTAGGCAGCTCACTGTTTCAGCTCAAATCAGAAGTGTGTAACCTGAGATTTGCAGGCAGAGGCCTTCTCTTACTTGAATCCTCTTATTTGTGTGGTCTGGATATATAAAGCATACCTGCTTGTCTTTCTAACTGTTCTAACTGGAAATTCTAGCTGGTGCAGAATTATTTTTTAAATTTAAAAAATTCATAATTGGTGCAAATTGCTTGCAAACTCAAGGACATGTATACATTTATGTTTGCACTTTAGTAATGACATTGACTTTAATTTGAGGCCTCCTGTACCGAATAAGTACAACAATGTCTGGATTTGTCCGGCACGGTGTAATCACAAAGGAATGTCCTGAGACATTTCTGCCTTTCCTCCACAAGACCCCTCTTTTCCCACGGCTTGTCCAGGTCTTGAGAATCTGTTTCCTCTCTCCCTCCCTCTGCTTCTGTTCCTCCGCTACTCTCACTGTTTGTGGAGATATATGAATACCACAAAGGCTGGTTTATAGGAGAACTAAAAGACAAGGCCAGTGTCTTCTAGGGTTAAAAGAGCAAAAGCCTGTGCCTTCTGAGTAATGCCTAGGAAGTAAAAACCAGGATAGGGTCATAAGTTATTTCCAGCGTAAATCTAACGAAGGATTCTTTGAACCAAACAAGATTCACAGCAGTGAAGTTAATGTGAACTTACTAAGCACATAATGTAAGTTGTTGTCCTGATGGAATGTCCTGTGCTTGGTTGTTGTCAGAAAAATTGTTTTTGGCAGATTATTTTATGAACTTTAACAAATTGTGTAAAACAACAACCCACAGGCTGGATGTGGTCACAGATTTGTGCACTAAATAGAGATCAGTTTTGTTCCTACAGTGTAATGTCTTTTTATGTGATGATCCCATGGCAATTTTTTAGATGCAGACAGATAAATGATTTCATTCATATTCAGAGAAGACCTTCATCCCTTTTATGATGAAGTTAAGCCGTATTTAACATGTGTTTGCTTCAAACACGTGCACCTGAACACATCAGAAACAATGGAGGAAAAGCAAGGCCACATGTGTTAACATTTTAGGTCACATGTTTGAGGGGCACCATGTAAAATTCTTGTGAGTTATTTGTGGCCGTTCTTCTCTCAGCAGAGGTTTTCACTATCATTATATATAAAATCATAGCCTTATACTGTATGTATATATTTAAACTGATGTGTTACAGACACATGGGGAAAAAAAACATACACCTGATTCAGGAAGATAAATGAATCTTTTAGCAATTAGAGACTTTTAGCATTGCAATGTCTTATCCCACATTGCTGCTAAAAGGCTTTTCCAAGGATTCAAAGAACATTTATTGGTCTTAATGTTCCCCAGACTCAAAGTGACATCTGCCTCCCTCCCTGCATGCCTGCTGCTCTTTGTTAAGAAGAGCACATAGAGGAGAGACATTGAAGGCAAAGATGATGTCACCATTGTGATCATTACTGTTCAGTGTGGTGCCCTATTTTTGACCAGGCGTCACGGAGGGCAGGCCAGAATGTTTGACTGCACATTGCCAGGAGGAAGAGTGACCTGCCAGTATTAATTAACGCAGGGCCTGTTTTCATCGTTCCTAAAAATCATTGTAAGACCACCCCCACAAGCCCACTTAAGTCGATGAGCAATCTGATGATGAGTTGTTAAGCTCGTGGTCCAGCCTCTTATAGTTTCATTTCATTGATTAAACATTACAATAAATGATTTATTTCGCACTTAAGGTAGTTTATCTCTATGTTGTTCAAATATGAACCTAAATGTAAATCCATACATATTACATTCTACAGGAAAACCTAATGCTTTATTTATTTTTATTCAGTATCTCACCACTGGTTGCACTCAGCTGTATTAACACCCCATTTCACTGTGAACCTGTTGAATAATTTATTTTGCCAATCAAAGTAATTAATGGATATTGTCAATTATTAATTTAGCGCAAATACACACAGTCACGCTAATAGAAATATACACATTTTCCATTTTTAAAGCATGGTCGTTTACCTAAGGAAAGCAGGTGTATTTAGTTTAATTCTAAATTTGTAGGCTTAAAGGACAAATTGTCATATAAAAAGTTATATAACTGTAAATAGATTATATGCTCATCAAACCTGCTTTTAATTTATTAAGAGATGATTTTGTGTATGACATCACCACATCCGGTGATTTGCACGTGTTTAACAGCCATTGGTCACAATGAAACTTCCAGATG
Source organism: Antennarius maculatus (assembly GCA_013358685.1). Lineage (NCBI taxonomy): Eukaryota > Metazoa > Chordata > Actinopteri > Lophiiformes > Antennariidae > Antennarius > Antennarius maculatus. The sequence continues at coordinate 16,231,567 of CM023606.1, forward strand.
TGGCAAGCTGACGTTCAGATGTTGCCCTCAGTAGTCCAAATCTTCGTGAACAAAAGTATATTTTTGTCTTGCGTTTTTTTTATACAGTAGGCACAATTTTTAGTATCGCAACTGTCTTTCATGAAGAATTCCCTCTCATAAGGATCTGAGAATGTACCAGTTAATAGCCCAGTAAAGATGACTCCCTGATTACTGTGACAAGTAACACCCATAAATTCTCAAAATTCCTCCTAGCTCACTGTTGACGCTTTGAGTTTCCGACCATAAACAGTGAGCTGAAGGAAAGCTGGTGATTTGGGTGCCATTAGGATGTGTACGTCAAAGTTTTTTTTGTAAAGGGGGTGGGGGGGTGAGGACTGGGGGCTGAGGCTCTCTGAAACATTGAGCAATCAGGGCTGGAGGTAAATGTCAGCTCATCATGTAGCAGAGATTGTTGTTACCCCAAGGGATTAGAAAAATTCTTTTAACACTCATACCCAAAATGTATTCACAAATTGCTCTGTCTGGCCTAGGAAAAAAAAAGGTATGAATATTTCTCATTTTTGCTATTTCAAAATTATATTATGATGTTGCTTTGGGAATATCGTGGACATTATTCAAGATAACTTGCATTCCTAAAGAAGGCCATAAAATGTGTTTTGAAAGCTTTCACAAGCTTTTTGGTTTGCCTCATGACAAACAGTCAGTTTTGGGACAAATGTGATTTTTTATGACACCTTTCGTCACATTAATCCACAGATTTTAGATTACTTCAATCACCGTATGCCATTGTGATACAAGTAAAAGGAATAAATATGCTGGTAACCATTATGTGTGTGTGTGTGTGTGTGTGTGTATGTGTGTGTGTGTGTGTGTGTGTGAGTGCGTGCGTGCGTGCGTGCGTGCGTGTGTGTGTGTGCGTGTATGTGTGCTCGTGCATGGGGACAATACAGTGGTGGGGGTGGAACATTGTCATTTTCATTCAGCTTCATTCAGGAAATTCAAAAATGCCTATGGAATTATTACGAAAACAGTTTTGATGCATTTGACACACTGTTTTCTGAAAATAGCTCTTATGTTACTCATGGACATTTTTTTCACATTTAAATGAGACTTTAAACTCTATAATTAGACCACGGGAAGTATTGTGATTAAGTTCCCATTTTATTTCTATGTAAAAAAAAGCTATGTGACTCACTGGGGGACAAACCAAAGCCTAATTCATATGCGCTCTCTAAGGTTTTTATTTATACCATCCACATCAAAATTCACACAGGTATTGTGTGTGAAGCGTGCTTTATAAGTGTTCATGTGTGGGTGTTGAGACCACTCATATTTCAGGTAGCTCTTACAATTATTCAGACAGGAAACACTTTAGTGAACACGTGTATATATTGTTATGTTTAATGGTTGATGGTATTTGCATCATTTAAAAAAAAGATGTTATCTGGAAATGTTTACCAAATGTTAACCCAACCTTCTCAAATACAATACTCATTCAATGTTACTTTTTGTTTCAAAATACTAATCCTTACACAAAAATGCTTATTCTACTTTTATTTCCTTCAGATCATTTTTTTTATTTCACAGAAATATCTTTTAAGATCAGGTATTTTAACATTTAAGAATTTATTACAAACTACCATCACTGTCTGAAAAGAATATTGTTGTTAAAAGCTGGTGATGTAATATGAAGCTCAGCTGTGCATAATCTGAGCTAAAGATTCGACTTTCGGTACATTTGCAGTGTCAACACTAGTATTCATTTTCTGTGCTTTGATGCATGTTTTCAAGAAACTCAGTGCCAAATCAAACTCGTCTAAGTAACAGTTTAAAAGAACAGGAAACTGAACGTGAATGCTGTTCAGTCCCTAATGATTGAGTTTGACAACAATGATGTCTGTCAATGCGAATGGAGAGCCTCCTGAAGATTAGCATTTGAGTGAAAACCCATAAAAGGGATTTTACCTTTATTACAAATCTCTAGTGGGTAGCTCAAAAGAAGTAGGTAGGCTCTATGGAATTACAACAATGTTTCTTATTTTCCAGGTAATGACCATGCATTATTCATAATTGGCAGTGTATTTCTGTGGAAAGTAGTGTGTTAACTTTGAAAAAAATTCAAAAACAAAGAAATAGAAAGAAAATAAGACGAGCAGTGTTACATCTGTGCTTGTATGACTAATATTCTGAAAATTAGTGATGGTCACTTGTTAAGTGTCATATATCTATCTATCTATCTATCTATCTATAGATATCTATCTATAGATAGATAGATAGATAGATAGATAGATAGATAGATAGATAGATAGATAGATAGATAGATAGATAGATAGATAGATAGATAGATAGATAGATAGATAGATAGATAGATAGATAGATAGATAGATAGATAGATCTGCTAATTTGCATGGACAGAAGTCAAAGCATGTGTAATTTATGATAGACTAATGCACTTGAGCTTGAAAATCAACTGTGAAAGTAATTTCCCCTCATCTTTCTCTATCTGAAAATGCAGAAAATGTTAAATGGTGAAGTGCTATGAGGAATGAAAGTAACATCAGTTTGTTTGGCCCCTGTGAGTCAGGGAAATTTTATGACACTTAATTTTAAATTGATTAAATTATAAGTAACTGTTGCTGACTGTATTTAACAGCAGGGTTCCTTCAGAGTGATATTCATGGACTTTGGAGGAAAATGCTAGGTTGATTACCTCAGCTAAACCCCTACACTTACGCACAGATTTAGCAAATGGAAAATCTGCTGACATTTTGCGTGGTGTGTACACACTGACTGGGTAAAGATGTGTTTTTATTTGATTCAAGGTCATTTGGCTTTGCTCAGGTTGGGGTGACATTTGCTTGTGATCCAATTCTTAATGGAGAGAAGCATCAACGCAGGACTGGGACTTGTTTCTCCACTTTCCTAGCATAAATGACTCCTCTTTCCCAGAAAAGGAACATACTAATGCTCCCTCTCTCCCCCTCTTCCTCTGCCTATGTCGGTCACACACCGACAACATGTGCACACAGATGCATCTCCTTATTGAATGACAGGGTGAATGTACCTCATCAACGAATGACTCACTCTACTACTCTGCTATTATGATGATTTCTCCCTTCTGTGTATTACATCATGCAGCAGAGGGTTCTGCTCAGTTACATTCACCACAATAAACATACTCCGAGCACGCTCAGTTAGACTGTTGCAGGGTTTTATTTGTCAACCTTGTCTGAAAAACATTATTGGTCAATTTCCCAAATCACTTTTTAATCTAGTTAATTTTTGTGTGTGCACTGTTTCCACAGACTGAATGAATCACCAGGCTTTTAGCCAGGAAAACATTTTAACCACAAAAACATTCATAAAACATCCTTGAACTTTCTTCCAGCAGATTCTTCCAGGGTTACAGGTTAAAAGTTAAAGTATATTTCTCTGTCACATAGATCCCTATGTGGATTTGGTGTTCAAGATATCTGGGTCCGCATATTGCCAGCCACTATATTTATTGCAAACCATTTTCAGAAAGAAATCGGAGGGTACCAATCAATAACAGCATTCATCTGGCATAATTGCTGAATTTCATGTCAGTGAGAGAATATGAGTGCTCCTCGAGGCGCACCGATATTCTACATATAGCAGCCACAAATTGGTCCCTTGTGCTTTCATCACACAGGCAGTTCAAATCATTGACTTTGCAAATCATTGCATCTCACAATGCATTGTGTTCAAGACTGCTGATGTATTGAAAGGATACTACAAAGAGACGATGCGACATGTATGGAAAGAATAATTATAGTCTGGTTGCTGGATTTCTGCTATTAATTCAAAACAAAACATTAAATGAAACTCAACCATTAGAGTGGAAGATGTTGGATACGGAGGCAAACAACATACGACTCGTTCTATATAGCAGAACGCCATCTTAATTTAATATATTGCATGTTTATTTAACAGTTATTATGTGGGACTAAACAATAAGTGAGGAGTAATTCAATTATATGAAAAGACATCTTTAGGCCACTTTTGTTGTGTGTGAACACTGTTTTAAGATCCATTTATGTTGTTCAAATTAAGCATCTCAGAGTTGCTAGAAGCGTCTCGTGTTAATAGAATCCCACATAGCGGATTTGTTCGGGGAGGAGAGCAGATGAATCTGTATTCCCTGAATGTGTCTGGGCAAAAATCAATAAATGCAAGCACAGCTCCTTGCTTCTGATGGCTGTCCCTGTCTTTGCATGGTGGACTAATAGAAAAATAATAATTAAATTCAAATCACCGGATTAATTTGTTTTCCATCAGTCTCAGGAGAGTTTTTTTCCCATTTCTTTAGTGGCTCATTATACTTTCTAATCAACACAAAAAAAGTCCCTCTTTTAGACAGACATGCTTCCTCCCTTCCCCCTTCTCTTCCCTGTGGTGTGCTTTCTCGCATTGCAGTCATTGTGCTGGCACTTATTATGTTACAAATGACCGAGGTACGGCAGGCATTCTCTGTGTGCATGCAAAGAGGGCCCACCCTTCTATGCTGCTAGTGCCTTCTCCTAATGACGATGCTCAGATTGCCCCCCGACGCCACCCCATGCAGCCCTCTCCCCCATTCCCACCCCCATGTGCTCTCTTTAATGAAGATTCTCCAATGCAATTAAAAATCCTTGCTTCTTGCTGCTACACTATGACAAACAGAACCACTGTCATTCCTCACGGCCTGTCATTCCTGCTACGGGAGGCGGAGGAGATGGAGAAATACACCAGGGTGCCAGTGGCTAGAGAGACAGATAGAGAGCATGTGTGTGTGTGTCAGTGTGTGTGTGTGTGTGTGTGTGTGTGTGTGTGTCAGTGTGTATGTGTGGGTGGGTGTGAGTGTTTGTGTCAGTGTGTGTTTGAAGAAGACACACTGACCCCCCCCCCATCTCAACAGGTAATGGAAAGGGGCAGAGAAGAAAATCAATGACCAAAGAACATGGAGAGCGAGCTTACAAAATGGCTTTAGCGCTACGAGCTGAATAAGGGGTTTAGAGTCCATCGTCCAAAACTCCAGCGATCATGAATGTTTAATCAGATCCATACACCACCGCCACCGTTTCCTTCTTGTTGCCTTTTCATGAATGAAAATAACTTGAGGAACATTTTTCAATTTTTGCAATAACATAAAAAGATGTCTGAGTGACACTTTTTGAAGGTTGTGACATAACGGCAGAGGGGGAGGAGAGAGAGACAGAGAGGGAGGGAGAGACTGAATACATTTAAAGTCATTTATAATGTTTATGAAGCATTAATATAAACGTGCCTGTAAACCAACACTCCATCACGTTGCTAACAATGAGTTCATTGTTTGCATGTGATTTATGAGATGTCTATAAACTAACAGTGAACAGTTTGTTAATCCAGTGTAATACCTGTTAAAATGGACACAGGCAGGCGGTGATGTGACATGTAGAGACACACCAGTTGGCTCTGGCTCCGTGACCCATCCTCATCCTCATCAGGGTGGGGCATATAAGAACAGTTGCCCACTCCATCTGCAAAAACTCACCCCCCCCCCCAACACCACCCTCCACCCCCTTGTTGTTTTCCAGTTGAATGAAATAATCTTCCCCGTCTGGAAACCCAGTCTGGGTCAGAGGGCCTGCGTTCAGCCTGTTGCTTATTGTGTGTTCAGAAGAGGAGGTAAAGCATACAATTAGGCACAGATGGCTGTCTTTGCCAGGCAATGTATTGATCCTATCCAGAGGAAGATCTGTCCCATTTCTTCTTCTCTTTGACAAATGTCTTCTAATTTAAAGCCTGTAGGAAACTGATTTGTATTTGATCATGTATCACCTTCTGACTGATCAACATTTGTGAGACACATGACACTCAGACAGATAGACAGACAGACAGACAGACAGATAGATAGATAGATAGATAGATAGATAGATAGATAGATAGATATGTAGATAGATCTTAATTTTAAAGGAAAATTCAAGATTGTATAAAAATATGTATTATATAAAACATTAATTCCATAAAGAAAATTCCATAAAGAATATAAAGAAAACATGAAGAAAACACATCTTTTTTTTTATCATACAAACGATACTGCAATTTTAATTTCTTTGCAAGTTGCAAAATAATTTGCATATGTCAACATTTTTCAGGTATTTCAGTTGAATCGACCTTTTAAAGCAAAAAAAAAAAATTTGCGAAAAAGATATCAAAATAATGAACCTGTTAAAAGTTAAATGAAAGTTAAAACATCAATGAATGGTATTGTTGTTGTTTTTTTAAATACAGCTCGTGTGTTTTGTAGTGTGTTTACTCCAGTGGCCATGATCGCCACAGGTCTGCGTGTTTCTAAAAGCAACGTGAATAAAGTTCCCCTCTGCTTCCGTCTCTAATGACAGCGTCACATTCAAAGTAATAACGGTCAATAAGTGTATCCTCGCCTCACTACGGTCGCTGCACAAATAATAAGTTTTCTTTGTGTGGCAGTAGTGAGCTGACGTCAGGTCGGTTCCTTGAAGTGGAGCTGAATAAACCTTGAGAAGAGTCTCCTTCAATCTGCTGTTAGTAACACACACACACACAGACACACACACTCACACACACACTCACACACCGAGACTCAATTACTGTCCAATTCCCTTCTTTATCATTCGTCCCCGACCTCTTTCATAACCAAAACCGACCAAGGGGGCAAAAAAAAGAGACGAGAAGAAGACAAGAAGCCGTTAGTTGAGCTTAAAAAAGAAAAACCCACGTTGGAAATAAGTAAAGTGACGAAACTAAAAAAAAAAAAGGTAAGTGTTTTATTTCTCTGACGCTGTTTTCCTCACATCACAGACCGGAGCGAAGAGCTTGGCTCCGCTTCTAGTTTCTCAGCTTTTTTTTTTTTACCCTAGCTCGTTTAAACAGCTTTATAGTTTTACTCTTACGTTTGTTACGGTTTCGGTTGTGTGTCCCGTGGTGGTAATTGGTTACAATCTTTAAAGTTTGTGCTTAAATTTCGAAAGGAAGTGTGTTTTTCGCCTCCTGAGCGGTGACCTGATAGTGGGAATCGTCTTTGTGTCCCTCTTGTTTTCTGTGTCGTACCGTTGACTCAAGCTGCTCTATTTGATTACCAGTCTTATCTTGGACATTTTAAACTTTGTAGTTGTTGTTTTGTTTTTGTTTGTTTTTTATTTTTTTTTGGGGGGGGGTTGGTTGGTTTGTAATTTACTTTTATCGATCGTGTAAATGTAAAAAAAACAGTCGACTTTTGGTGTATTTTTGTGTTTTTCTGTGTTGTAAACCGTCAACGTTAAAGGAACGGGGGTGATATTAAGCGGACGGACTGCCTTTGGTCCTCGCTGCTCGTCCTTTGAAATCCATCTAGTTTAACAGTCCCCTGATACGGAAATAAAACAATCAGTGGCTAATACTTAAATATCCCCCTTCGGTTTAGATTAACTTTGACGTATAATATTCAATTCATCCCCCCTAGTCGGTCAGAGTTTAAGCTTTTTTTTCGCCTTGCTATCGCTGGGGAGGCTGCCGGAGAGCTGCCATCGTGGTCGCTTCCTCAAACAGGAGAGAAACATGCTGGCAAAGCTAGCAGCCGCTCGGCCGAGTTGTTCAAATTTATTCCTTTGTGTATATTACAATATCCTCCATTTTTTCCCCCTGCCCCTTCCAAAACAACAAGCCTCTCGCCATCTTGGTTGTTTTAAAATCGTCCCCCTCTGAAGGACCTCTACCTTTCCCCCTCTCTCACACACACTAACACAAACACTACTTTTAAAGAAAATGGATCCTCGTTTTTTTTTTTCTCTTCACAAGTTTTACAGAACTTTTAGACTTGTTAGAAAAGAAACATACCGAAGAATCGCGTCCTGTCTGCGGATTTAGAGAGAATGTGTGAAGTGTGTATGAATGTGTGAAGGATTTGACGTGAGGGGTAATCTCGTGGACAGTGGACACTTCCTTAAATAGAGCAAATATAAGGTGGCGTGGCGTTAAATATCGGGATGGTGTTTTTATAAGAGACATTTGGACATTGTCAAAATAAAGTATTTGTTTTATTTTAAAAAGTAATTTGCTTTTTGCAATGGGTTTTCTAAGTTAACTCAGGACAGTTTCGTATTGCGTGTCTGCAATTTAGAATGAATGAATGAAGGATAGCGATCCACTTTTCCTACAAGGGAGAAGCAGTCAAAATGAAATGTAACCTGATGTCACCGCCAAATGACATTGATTAGACCCCCCCCTTAAATTAAAAAAGTGATTTAAAATCATTATGTGATTACAAATATATTTATCTTATATATAATATTTGGTGCATTGATGCTACCTACAGCTGTGCACACAGAGTTGAATAGATGAATAATGGATTGACAAGTGCCAGGTCTATGCATTCTCTGGCACGCGTCTCATCATCATTACACGTACACACAGTCTAGTTACCCTGACTGAGTTGTGATACTGATTTGCAGCTGACAGGAGACTTTGCAGAAGGAAATGGTGGCCTTGTTTCTGTAGCACATCACACGAAAGGCAATATTTTAGCCATTTCGTTTCCTGTGTTTCTGGGAGTTAAAACTTAGATCTCACTTTCTTCCCCCTTGTCCTGCAAGCACTTTAAAGAAGGAGCAGCAGGAAAGAAAACAAACCGAACAAATGCTTTGAAATGGAAAATGTGATCATTTCACCTCCCACCTCTTTTGTTTGCACATTTATTGCTGCAAAGCTTGAGTGCAGAGGAGCAGATGTTTAGCCAAACATGAAGGCGCGGTGCCTCTGTCCTTATGGGGATGGCTCTCCCTCCTCTCACTGCTGATGCATCGACGTGACAGCTGCTTGATTTCATGGAGCTGCTAAGAAGCCATTAGTGGTATCAGTAAATTGAAACAGAACAGTATCTCTCAGTTTTCTAACACTATTACAACTGTCTATTGTTACCATCTTTTTCTGCAGATTGGTTTGAATTTACTGTATGTGTGTTCATTTGACTGTCTTTCTCTCTCTCTCTGTGTAAGTGTGTGTGCACGTGCTGCAGTTCAGCAGACAAACCAACATGAAGTACTAATATATTTGTGCAGTGTGTTTTCCCATAATTTGAAAGAGAGGGAGCAAGAGCAAAAGTGAAAAAAGGGGAACAAATCTGTCAGAGTTTGTTTGCCATGCTGGTTTGAAATGAAAGCACACTGTGCTACCTCAAGCACACTCATATCAGAGATGTCTCTTCTTTCTGAGCCAAGAAAAAACATCAACTCTGGTGGAGTTTTATTCTCTCTCTCTCTCTCTCTCTCTCTCTCTCTCTCTCTCTCTCTCTCTCTCTCTCTCTCTCTCTTGTTCCTTCTTCCTCTCTTTTGCTCAAATTGGTCCTGTTGTTTCTGAAAAGATAAAGGAGGACTTCCGCTTGACTTGAACATTCAGGAATTAAGGATAGACATAGTTAAGCCCTATTTGCATGTCTACCAAAGTCACAGCAAATGGTTGCTATTGACTAAGCTGATTAGGTGAAATTAGGTTCACGAGCTCTGTGTCTGGGGGTGCTGAATCTGACAGAACGTGGACAGCTTTTCAGAAGACAATCCCATGTGCACACATGGTTGTATACTCTATAATCCTTTACCATTGAAAAGTGAGCTATCTTTTTTTTTTGGGGGGGAGGGGCAATATTCCTTTGAAAATGAAACTAAATGGAATATATTTTGTGAGCAGTATATCGATTGAGTAATCACTACGAGGCGTTACAATATCGTGGCACACATGGAGTGATATCAGAATGATATCCAGGTATGATTCACACTCAGATTCATGTCTGTGCAATCACAGTATAGATACCCCCCCCCCCATATGGCAACCATATGACTCCTGGTGTTCACTGGTTTGGTTCACCTGTGGGTCTAAAAATGCAAAGTAAACGCCCTGCCAGAAATGCAAAAAAGACATCCACTGACAGCAGCTACCTTAACACCACGCTGTTATATCTTGAATTACAGATGACATCAGCAGGGTTTTGACAAATAAATCTAAAATTCAATTGTAATTGGTAAAATGAAGGTAGAAATGACATGCGATCGGAAATCTTTGTGAACTTTTCTGTTATGTTTAACCTTAACGGTGAGTTTCTCACCATTTTATGGCTGAACTGATAATGACAGACAAAAATAAAGAGTCAATCTATGGGTAATTTATATCTCAAATATTTCACATTGTTCATGTAAGTTTTTTTGTCAGAGAGATCGCATTTTCCAAGACTAGAGGATACATTGATCACTTCGAGTGTGTTGTAGTTATCCACATAAAAAATAATAGCTATTTCCACTCTTCTTGCCCTCAGCCCCCCAACCATGTTTACAGGCCCTCATCCTCCTCTCCCCACCACCACCACCACCATCATGGATGACACGAGATAAAAAATAGCTTCAAATGAACAAAGACTAAATGTACAAATTGTGAGAAGCTGGCATAGAACAAAGAATACAGCCCACACCATAGTAACATAAAACTAAATTTAATTTCCTGTAATGTATTGGTGACAAAATTAGATCTAAGAATAAAAATCCACTGTTAGATCTGAAGTTTGTTGGGGGGGCTCCTACCTTGAGGCTAACAACTTTTTGGCAGCAGTCAGACCTAAACCAGAGTTCTTCTCTGATGTTTAGTTGCACTGATTGTAATCAAAATATTGGGCTTGCGCTAGCCATTCGCCACGTCGCCATAGGCGTGTAAATTCCAGATTGGCTACAAGGTTTTTAGCCTGTGTAGCCACAGTGGCGTTTTTATTTTTAGGGAAAAAAAGGCTAAAACTTACAACTTTTTTGGACTCACGAAAATTCCCAAGCAATAACAAAGTTTTTTTCTCTCTAGCACCGCTAGAAAATAGCCGAAGTGACCCGAACGCTCCCGATCATTTAATACGCGCTTGGGTCATGACCTCCTCTCGTCCAATGAAAAACAAAAAGATTCTATTTTTACAAGCTAAACCCCGTGAATTGGTGTACGACAAGGTGAGGATGATCGATCAAAAGAAATTAAGAATCCAGTGTTATATAGTAGATTTGTGTTAAAGTTCTAATTGAACAACAAATGGTGAATGCTGAGAGGGGTAGGAGTGACAGACCAATCAGAAGGTAAATTAAAGATATTATCAATACTTTTTTGTAGCCTTGGACTTTTAATCCCTATGACTGGCAGGAATAACCAGCGATGCATGTAAATGTGTATTCACCTCACTTGCTATTTTTCATGCCTTTTTAAATTGAAATGAAAAATTATTATCGAATTAAAAAACAAGACTAAACTATGGCATACCAATGGTGTTGGTGGTGGTCAAAGTTAAAATGTCTTCTAGTCCAAGTAAAACTTACAAGTAAACATTGAGTATTACCAAGAATCAAATTTATTAAAATCAAAAAGTCTAAGTCAAAGTTAAAATGTCTTCTTGTCCAAGTAAAACTTACAAGCAAATATTGAGTAATATTTTGTATGACTGTATCTTCACATAGTGAATGCAAGTTTTCAGTTGCTGAATCTCACATTTATACCTGCATAAAGTAGGATAGAAATAAAGATAGTTAAGCTTGACCTGTTGACTTTAGTGTATTTTTGTAGGTGAACTGAACAGAATATTATGCCCTCAGAATGCACCAGAATGCAGGAAAACAACCCCATTTCCTAAAAAATTTCCCGGGGGGGCCCCCGGACCCCCCCCCCCCCCCGTTGGTGGGGGTATCCCCCCTTGCGATAAGCGTTGGTTGTCCATGCGCTGCACCGCTGTCTTGGACACAGAGTGTGGCTTTTGGTGGCTTGTTCAATCCTTTCAGAATGAGCCACAGTGGCTTTGCCATACTAGCTCCTAGTGCAAGCCCAGAAATGTCCAACATCAGGTTCAGAAGGAATACCAACACTGATTGCATCCAGTACTACCTGTACATGCACAGCTCTGGACCAAAGTTCACATCGATCATTCTCAGTATTTTTTTAAACATTTTTAAAGAAATCAACAAGATTCGCAAACAGTCAATTGGAAAGAAAAACCCAGTCATCTGGGATCCCTGTCGAATTTCTGGGCATAAGCGCTGACACAGAGCTGTGATATTTCTAAAGGAAGTCGAGGTCTGCACTCAGTTAACCAAATGATTCCAGATGCGTATTGATATGTGTTTATACAACCTCGAAGGGTAATGTCCTCTCAGCTGGAAATTTTGCTTGCTCTCAGATGATTTACTTATCCTCACGTTACCTTGCTATTCAGGGACCATTGCATGTTCATCGCGTGGACTGAATGTCGTCAGGGTATGCAAATAATTGTCCAAAGTGCATGTTTACTAAGAGGAACTTTTATACCTCATCAAATTCTCCGGCTATCTTTGAGGCTGCCCGTGTTTGTGTAATGAGAAACACATTTTATGAAAACTAACCTGGTGCAATCGGGCGCCATCCCCCCTTGTTGTAGAAACAAATGAGCAATCTCAATTGTTTGTTAAGGCTAAACACCTCAACACCCATTTTGGTGTCTTTACATTTCAGTGTGGATTACATATGGTGGATTAATTACCACACAATAAGCAGTGTTAAGTGCAAGTGGGTCACCCTGTGTTAACTTTCAGCAGACAGAAGACAGAGCAACCAAATTTGGGAGGAAAAGACGATAAGCTGCTTCTTTGCTGTTCATCCCCTGGGCCTTTATTTATCATTCAATGTGAGAATTTCCTTGATGAAAGTCAAGGTTGTTTTTGCATGTTCTGTCTCGTTGGGATGCTTGTTTTTTCCACCAGCAAGGTGAAAAGGTTGATATTCCCCTCTAAAGAGAAGTCTTGCTTGGAAAGTCCAGGCTAGTTTCTTTTAATGAAGTCTCAAAAGGTCTTGATGATTTTTTTTCCACTTCAGGCCTGGCTTTTGTTTTGTACATTGGTGAAGAGGTGAAAATACAGTTGTGCTTCTTGTTTGGTGGATCTGTACAATGACAGGCATAGAATTACTCCTAGCTGTAACTTCACAATTTGCTTCCATCAAATATTCCCTCTCCAAATACAAGGAAATTCTGAAGGTTATGGCTTTATGCGAGGTGAAAGCATCCATTTAAGCCAGTCTTTATGAAACCGTGGAATGACAAGAAACAGCATAAAACATGGTAACTCAAAGAATGCATTCCTTTTCTTGAGAAGACATCTTTTTATTTGACCTCATGAAACAAATATGTTCCGGGATGTGGTGGAACAGGACTGGTTTTGAATCGCATAAACATGATATCAGGGGATTTTGTTTTCCTGAAACAACCAAGAGAGATGTTTTCTCTCATTTTTATCCCTTACCTGTCCGCCTCGTCTCAGTGTCCCTCATCTTTGTTCCAGCGGGAACTTGGTTATGGAAATGGCGATGAGCTCTGAAAAGCCTGCTATTTAGTTTTATGTTCACCACGCCTCAGCGTCCTCAGTCTATAGCAGGGGGCCTGTATTTGCACTTTTCTCTTGAATTTTACCATCCTGCCTGCGCTCAAATGGGAAAAGGATATTTTGGAAGTGGGAATGGGAATGCTACTGGTTTCTCTTTTGGCCTGTCTTCTGGGTCAGTGGGGTTCTTGATGATGCTATAGAATAGCTTGTAGCAAACATGAGAGCTGTGTGAGCCTTAGTGGGTGTCAAGATGCACGAATAGACACACGTACATGCTGTCAGAGGACAGGCATTTATGCATAGCACACATACGCACACAGACACACACACGCAGAGTTGCAGCACCCATTTATTGATCTTTTTCAGCATTTAAAATCTGGTCACTGCTGCCACAAAGGCTTTTTATTTTAGCTGTGCTGGCAAAGCCTGTTCCAAGCTAAGCCAGAATTTTAAATATTTTACTCCTACAAAACACCATCAGCAATGACAAGGATAGGGAAAACAAATAAGAAAGCAGTTTGGAGCTGTGCATTGTGTATTTGTTCAGAGCCATTCTTTATGTACACCACACTGGTACAATCAGCTCTCAATGTGCGGGCTGTGTAAGAACTAAAGTTGGAATAAAAATCTACATAAACTGCATAGAACACGCTCTTTTATTTCTGTGAAGAAAAGAAAACGCGACAGAATGAGCAATCCCACTGAATTTAACTTAATGCGGTGCTGACCTACATGGCCTTACCTTGTTAGAAGTGCTTGCTGAAATGCTGTCATTGGATTAGTCATTACTGGACCAAGGACAAGCTGCTGTTTTTAGCATTTTAAGGTTAAAAATGGGTACTCATGTGCGGCGAGGTGACTCAATAATGTCTAATCCACACAAGTCTTAGCACACAGTCTGACAGACATTCCCTTCTCTTACTCCAAGAATCGGTTGTTTCTGTTTCTCAATTCATAAAGCAAAAGTTATTACAAAATGAAGCTCTTTTCCTTCTGTGGAGATTTTTGTGGTGCTCAGTTAGTCTCAAGTGGTGGGAAGGAAATCACCTGACTTGTGTTCACACTAGATCTCAAAATAATTTGTCTTGAAAAGGTCAAAGCACATTTAAGTGATTTCAAAATATTTCCAAATTGTAGAGAATATGTATTGCTAAATACACCACCAGACAGTTGAAGCATTCTTGTCTATTTGAACCTGCTGCTGTTGTTGGGTTTTTTCTTGTCCTGGCCATGTAAGCCTAGTCCAGCTCAGTTTGTGGTATTGTCCCCCTTTCCCCCTCTGCGTCTATCTCTTTCTCTTTCTCTCACTCTATCTCTTTCCCGCTTATGCTTTCTGTGTCTGAACGATGACACTGAGAGACAGCTGTAACGTGAGACGCCTCTCGATCTTGGCAGGGGCTTCGAAAGCCAAGGCAGGAGGGAGGGATACGGCCTTTATCTGAGACTGGGGGCGCTGACCTCTCTCATTCCCCTTCTCTTTTTCTCTTTCTTTCCCTCCCTGTCTCTGTATCCATGAGCATATCCCATCCTCCCCCCACCAAACAGGAGCCAAGACTGTGCTCTAAAAAGTCTCCCAATGGTGTCAACCCGATGAATGAAAAATTGTGCATTGTTGCTGTTTACACCGTCAGCATGTTAGCATAATAAAGTTTACCTTTTGACTGAGTTAGATGCAACATATGTCAGCGTATTGCAGGGTATAACAAATGACATCTTAGTGACATGTGTTTGAGATACACACACATTCTGTGTGTGTGTGTGTTTGTGTGCGTGTGTGTGTGCTTGTATATAGATGGAAACATCCACACACACACTGGACTTTAGACCATGAGTGCTAAATCCTCTGTGAGAGCTCCAGTGTGTAATCCAAACATTCAGAGCTAATTTAAGCATGCAGGCAGGAGCAGCATCCTTTAGGAAACAACAGCTCTCTGTCACTCTTGCTTTCTCCATCCTTCACTGTGTGGTTCCATGTGAGGTTTTTTTTTTTGCGTGTGCTGTGTATGTGCTTGCACATTTATGTCTCGTTGTCGCTGGAGGGAAATGAAAGCACTCAATCACTCACCTGTCAGAGTACTTCAAATTCTGTCCATAATATACACACAAGCACATGCACACACACACGCGCATGCATGCACACACACACACACAAACACACACACACACACACACACACACACACACACACACACACACACACACACACACACACCCACACACACACCCCTGAGGGTTTGACAGGACTGGCCCTTTATTGACTCCCTTGATCAAGGAGACAGCAGATCCATTTAATAGACATTGCATGCACACACACACACACACACACACACATACACACACACACACACACACACACACACACTCAGGCATTGCAATCAAAGTGGATTCACATCTGCTCGCCACACATCTCCACTGTCCATTTATACAACAGAGCTGGTTGTCATTTAAAACTGTGACTATACTGCATGTTGAATTAAATATTATAAGACAATACAACAGACTTTGTAGTGTTTTTCATTACTAGGTACACCAACAGTTTCCATGTTGTGCTCGCAGCAAAACAGATCTGATTGGCCTTTTCTCTAGACTTTAATGTGTGTCATGATACAAGCCTGGCCTGGGCTGTAGGTCTGCTAGTCTTGGTCCCCATGCTCCCCAGTTGGCCATGTTTTGTGCTGAGTGTTTTGGAAGGCCAGTTAGTCAAGACGGTGCTGGGAGGAGATGTGACAGCTGTGTTGGTCACGGCTACTCTGACCTTCACACGTCATCTTGATGGATCATCAAGGTTGTAATGATACACTGAGCCTGTTGTGTAGGCCTGTGCTTGCCTGATTATCCACTTGTGATGATCTGGTCACATACTGTACTGATATCATTGTTCGAAATGCAACTGTGGACAGTCACCAGTCAGGCCAGAGTAAGTGCGTATCTGAGTGAACTTTATCTTGCAAAGAAAAGCAAGAAAAGGAAGTGGATTGGCTAATGCAGCAATGGGCTTTCTGCCATCAAGAAAAAAAAAGTTATCATGGCAACATAAAAACACGCATACGTGCGTAGACAAAAAGACAGAGGCACACAATCCAGCCTGGTATTTCATATATTCTCCCTCTCACAAATGGATCACTCTAATGTTCAGAGCTTTTCTCCAGTTTTAAAGCCCTTTACTTTATGTGTGGTGTAACCCGTTCCCTTGAGATGGCACTTGCTCCATCAAGTCAAGGAAGAAACCATTTAGTGGAATGACAAACGCACACGAATATTCACCCACATATATGGCAGCAGGAGGCTGGGAGGATTTGAATTGCATTTAGACAATCGCTTCTCTTCTAGTTCTTTAGTCCTCCAACTGCTCCTTTCTTTTGCCTAGAACATACACTTACACATATAGAAAGGTACTGCCGCACAGATTCCATTTTGTCAGCTTTCAGCTCCAGATCATGTAACAATAAAAGATGCTGCCCTGCAGTTAAATACTGCCAGTAAATCACAGGGCAAAGAAAGCTGGGAGAAGCACTTATTTTTAAGGAGCATGAGAGACCATACGAGGGGGAAGGGGTTGAGACAGATAGTGTGAGACAGAGAGAGAGGGGGGGAAGAGAGAGGTTCTTTGTGCACTGTGTACTGGCATTGTGTGTGAAGAAGAGATGAATCACTGCTATTTAGGGATTGGTTTCCTGCAACTGATTGTGTGACGACTCGGTGGCGGACAGACTGTCAAGACTTGCCTGTTTTGTTCTGGGGGCTTCAGGAAAATGTCTGCGGCCAATTCTCACTAGCTCACTCCCACAGGCCCTGGTGTGCCAGAGATCAACAGAGACAACAGAGACAAACACCTCAACGTTGCTCCTCTGATACGACATCAAATATTAAAAAGCAAGGGATTTTAGGCCAATCTCAATGTTTATTTTCAGAGTACACTTGTTTTCCATGCTCAATGATCTTTTTTCTAAAGAAGGCACACATGGGGCATGGTGTTGCCTTCTCTCTTTCTTTCTTTCTTTCTTTCTTTCTTTCTTTCTTTCTTTCTTTCTTGGTGCATGCTGGGAAAGGGCGTGAGGGGAAGTGAGAGGAGAGTGTGGCATCTCTGAGTTTTTCATTATGTTTTTTGCTTATTTTTCATGTTTATTGACATTTCTGTTCATATAGTTTAATCACAGTTACGTTTGGGAGTTTGTGGGTGTTTTGGGGGGATTAGGGGGTAATTTGGCAGCCCACAGGGGCGTCATGTTGGTGAGCTCCAGGTTGGAGAGGCTGATACGTTGGCATGCCATTAAACTGGCACTGGCCGTCAGCTGCTTGGTGGACAAGGTTAGTTTAGCCGTGGAAGAGAACATTGGGTATGGCAGCATAAAGTCAGCCTCTCGAATGAACAGCGTGGTGGTGATAATCCTTGACAGCGTTGAAAAGGTGAACCAGGTAGTTGAGAGCAGTGTGGTAATTCAGAACACCTTTACCCCCGTCCTCACCCTGGCGAACCCTGCTAAGAAGGTGATTATATCAAACGCACCACCGTTCATCTGCAACGGCGTCCTGGAGAAGGAGTTGTCCCGACACGGTCAACTCCTGTCTCCTATTAAAATGAACCCGCTCGGCTATAAGAGTCCCCACCTGAAGCATATCGTCTCATTCATGAGACAAGTTCTGATGGTCCCTAAAAAGATTGATGAAGAGCTGAGCATCACGCTTGTGTTCAGAGTGGACAACTTTGACTACCATGTCACGACTGAGAGCATGAAGTGCTTCAAGTGCAGAAGGGAGGGACATCTCATCCGTTCCTGTCCAGAGAAGGATGATGAGAACCAGCCATTGGCTGCTGGGCGGCTGGTGTTTGTGGCCGCTGCGGAACCAGTTGCAACCGCGGTTGTTGCGCAACCGACACCTGCAACTGCTGCGGAGACAGGGACTGCAGCGTCCGCTGCAGAACCGAGGATAAGCCTTGTCGCTTCTTACGCGGCTGCAGCGGCTTCCTGTGCTGCATGCCCGGTTCCACGATCGCAACAATGTGGGTTTCCAAACCCGTCCCCCGTTGAATCGCCGATCACCAACCCGGAGCCACAGAGTAACACACAGGACACGGGTAACAAAATAATGGCAACACAGGTAACTGACACGCAAAGCACACATAATGTTAATTATAGTTCACAGGGTGATTTGGGGAGGTTGATGGGGCCAGAGAGACTACTGCCAGAGTGGCAGAGTCTCTAATGGAGGAGGAGGAAGAAGACATGTTAATAGATGAGGAATTTTTAAAATTAGCTTCAAAGAGAAAAAAACTCTGACACGAGAAATAGTAACGGTAAAAAAGTTGCAAAGCAAAAAAATACAAAGACACCGATTAAACCAGTAGTTCTGACAGTGGCAATGAAAGTAGTCTGAAAGACGCCGTAAACGAAAAATATGATTCACAAAAGATGAAAAAAATTCCTGCATGATACAAAAGGTCTAGGGGTTAAAAGTGGAAAATTTCCTTCCTGACCTCAACATGTTTTTAGATAGCATCCATTTTTATTTAAAAAACCCAGAAGGAAGCGAGCAACCTTCTGGGTTTGAAGTTTTTAGACTGAGGAAACTTAAAAAGCCTTTTGTATGCCTTTTTAAACTTGTGTTATAAGTGCTTGTTTGTTTTTAACTCCATTTTTTACATGTGCAGTTTTAAACTAGGCACACTGAACATTAATGGATCGAGGGACATGGAGAAAAGATCCTCTGTTTTTAGTTTGATGAATGTGGAAAATGGTTAATTGGAAGTGAGAATGGAATAGAGAAGTGTATTTTAGCCACAAAACCAGCACCAGGGGTGGAGTGGGGATTTTATTTTCTTGTGCTTTTAAACTTTGCTTTGTTTTAGTGGCCACATTTTAAAAAGTACAGGCAAAGATTGAAAGGAAGACGTTGGTTTTTATCTGTATGCTCCAACTGTAGGCACAGATAGAGTGGCTTTTTTAAATATTTTAAATAATGTTCAGAAATGCAGCAGAGGTGAACATCTGCTTTTAGGAGGGGATTTTAATTGTACGGAAAGCCCAATTCTAAACAGGAATCACCAGGAGCCTCATGCTGCATCAAACAAAAAACTGAAAGATTTTATAAATTCAAATGATCTGATTGACATGTGGAGGAATTTTACAGGCACAAGTCGATAGTACACATGGGTAGAATGTAGAGAGAAAACACTATCCATGTCACGATTAGATAGATTTTATTTTTTTATCCACCAGTTTAGTGTTTTTAAGGACTCTTCCATATTGCCAGACAGTTTTACAGATCACGCTCTTGTACAGTGTTGTATTTTTATGAATAACATCAAAGCTTTAATACATTGCTTTTATCTGATAGATGTTTTAAAACAAATTTTATTGCTTTTTGGAATAGTTTTGAAAAAACAAACATGATTTTAGCTCTCTGCAGCAGTGGTGGGATGTAGGCAAAAGCCAGATCAAGAATCTGTGTCTACAGTACACTCAGAATGTCTCCGGTGACTTGGTCAGAGCCATCAGAGATCTGGAGAGACACATGGTGGAACTGCAGACTTTAGCAGAGTCCACAAGAGAAAGAGGGCACATTACAGCCCTCAACGACCAAAAGCATACTTTAGCTCAGCTGCTGGGCATGCTCGTGAGGGGCGCCATGGTACGCAGTAAGTTTAATAACATTGGTCTGATGGATGCTCCCTCTGACTTTTTCTTTGGGTTGGAGAGGAAAATGGGACAGAGGAGTTTGATCCACTCTCCGCGATCCACGGATGGCATTGTCCTGCAGGATAGTACAGAAATCCGTGGATACGCCTCAGGTTTCTATGAAGAATTGTTTTATTCTGAGTACACTGAGAAACCTGAAACATTGACAACATTTCTCTACGGTCTGCCAGAGTTTCAGCAGACAGTAACGACTGTCTAGATGCTGACATCACCCTACAGGAGCTGTCTGTAGCCCTGCAGAGGATGAAACCTGGCAAGTCTCCTGGCCTTGATGGCCTTCCTATTGAATTCTATAAAGAATTCTGGGCAGTGATTGGTGAGAACCTGCTGTCCGTGCTCAGGGAAAGCCTGATGACAAATCGGCTGCCCCTGAGCTGTATGAGGGTGGTCCTCGCGCTCCTGCTGAAAAAAGGAGACTTGCAGGACATCAAGAACTGGCGGCCGGTGTCCCTCCTCTGTGCAGACTACAGGCTCCTCTCCAAGGTCTTGGCCAACAGGCTAAGAAAAGTGATGGAACAGGCTGTTCATGTGGACCAGACTTACTGTGTACCAGGAAGGCAAATCACGGATAACATACATTTAATCCGGAATGTTTTGGAACTCTCAAGTTCATTGGGCACAGAACTTGGTCTTATTTCGATAGACCAATTAAAGGCTTTTGATAGAGTTGAACACTTGTACTTGAAAAGTTTGGCTTTCAGCTCTTAACTTTATTGCCAAGATTCAGATACTGTATGGAGACATTGAAAATGTACTTAAGGTTAATGGTGGCTTAAGCGCTCCTTTTAAAGTCCAGAGAGGTGTGAGACAGGACTGCCCCCTCTCAGGAATGCTGTACTCTCTGGCCCTGGAGCCTTTTTTAAACCAACTGAGAGCGAGCCTCTCTGGTTTTAATATTCCCAGTTCTATTTAGGGTTTTAAATGTCTGCAAATGCTGACGATATTGTTGTTGCTATTAAGAAACAGAATGATGTAGATATTTTAGAACAAACTGAAACTTTTTAGTGAGATTTCCTCCGCAAAAGTCAACTGGGGGAAGAGCGAGGCTCTAATGGTGGGAGGTGGGCTGGAGGAGATCAGGCTCCCAGATAGACTCCAATGGGAAAAAAAAGGGTTTTAATACCTTGGAGTTTATCTGGGAGACCAAAATATTGTAGAAAAGAACTGGGAAAATGTTTTTAAAAAAGTAAAAGGGAGGCTGAAAAACTGGAAGTGGATTTTAACGAAATTGTCTTTTAAAGGTTGTGTTTTAATCATTAACAACTTGGTCACATCAATGTTGTGGCACCGGCTGTCCTGCATTGACCCACCACCAACGTTGCTCGCAAAAATCCAGGCAACAATGGTGGACTTTATTGGGGACTGCCGTCACTGGGTCCCACACAGCGTCCTCTTTCTGCCCAGAGAGGAAGGAGGGCAGGGGCTCATTCATCTGGCCAGCAGGGGCGCTGCATTTCGACTACAGTTCATTCAGCAGTTCCTGACTGGCCCTGAGGACCTGGTGTGGTGGCCCACAACACAGGCAGACTTGGCTCAGTGTTGGTGTCTGGGACTCGACCATGCTTTGTTTTTAATGGCCCTTAGCACCGACAAACTACAAAACCTTCCAGTTTTTTATCAGTGTTTTTAAAATCTGGGGCTTTTTACTGAAGAAGAGACCAAAGGATTTTAACTCACTTTATTGGATTTTAAAAGAACCTGTCATCAAAAAAGGACTTTTTAGTGTGAAAGACATTGCAGGAGCAGCAGTAGAAAACATGTTCATCACTGTTAAAATCCCCACCCTTGGGCATGTGGTGGAGTTCTATGGACCCATTTTTAAAGATGCTGCTGCTCTGTCCTCCGCTGTGGGTGTGACGTCAGTGAGGCTCGTTGAAAGACTGCTGGGAAGCTGGAAGAGCCGACTCACCCCATAGCAATTGAATTTGATCAGTTCTTATTGTACAAGTCTTAAATCCCGATGATGCCGATCCCTTCCCAGTAGACAGCTTGTCTCCTTATTTTAACAACTCTGTGTCAGACCCGATCAGTCTCAGTGACAGTAATGAAAAAAAAATGTACAAACTGATGGCAAAAATTTTAAACAAAGACAAACTTAAAGATCGCGCTAACACACCATGGAGGATTCAGGCCGGTCTTGCACCGGGGGTGAACCTTTCATGGGAGTCTTTCTAGAAGTCACCGCGAACCAAAAAAGTTGGAGATCTCCGATGGAGGGTTTTACATGGTGCTATGGCTGTCAACAGTTTTATTTAGATTTTAAACCCAAATGTGTCGGAAAACTGTCCGTTCTGTTCTCGCAGAGAAACTGTTTTCCACTGTTTCCTGGACTGTCAGAGGCTCGAAAACCTGTTTCTGTTTTTAGAGGGAGTGTTTCTCTTGTTTGGTCTTGTTTTTAACAAACAGGTATACACAATCAGTTTTAAACGAGGGAAAACCCAAAAAAAGGAATTGATTTTAAACTTCCTTCTGGGTTAAACAAAAATCTCTATTTATTTAAGCTGGAAAAAAAAAGGTTAAAGGCTCTTCAGACTGTAGTGCAGAAATCATTTTAGAGAGAATGGTCCAAATGAGAATTATGATTGATTTTAATTATTACAAAGCAATGAACGATTTGGAAACTTTGAGGAACTTGTGGTGTGTCAAGAATGTTTTGTGAATGAATGTATCTGTGCTGAGTGAGAAGGTTGTGTTCGGTCATTATTTAATTTAATTTATGTATGTTTATTTACTTTATTAATTTTCTTCTATTTATTAATTTTTGTATGTGAATTCCTTTTTGTGTGAATCTCTCTTGGTTTTGTATGAGTGTGATTAATCTGTGAATTTGTTTTTCTGTGAATAAATGTGATTTTTAAAATCGCTTAAAACTAGAATTTGGTTTCTATAAAATGACAAAAGACCTAAATAACTTTAGGAACATCTGGTGTCACAAAAATGTCCTATGCACCTTAATTGATGATCAACTCAATTTTGCAAACTTCCTGATATAATGCACTGATTTTAGATTGTATTTCCTCTTACTTATTGGTTTTTAGTGTTTCTGAAGCTCTTTAGTGTTTTCATCTAATGTAAAATTGTAAAATGTTTTGAATATGATTAAAGTGTTTTTGAAAAAGTAAAAAAAAAAGTCTTTCTTTTTCTTGCTTTCTTTCTTTCTTTCTTTCTTTCTTTCTTTCTTTCTTGCTTTCTTGCTTTCTTTCTTTTCCATTTCTCTCTCTTTTTCCTGTTAACCCTGTGCAGATGCTGTAGAGCCGCTGTTTGAATCCTAAAGTAAAGTCAACATCTGTGGGGTTGAGGGGGTGGGGAAGGGTAGATTAGGGAAGCTAAACAAGACAATTCACAGAGACATCACAGCAGAAGGGTTGCACACTGTCTTGCACAATGTGCTAACATGCCAGCAGAGTAAAGGCAGGTAATTCTAACTTAAATAGTTCCTGTAGTTCAGCTTTTTTCCAGTTTGACTAGATGGCAATGACTATGTAAAGTGTCATGAAAGTGATGATGATTGTTTTGTGGTATTTAAATTGTTAGCAGTTCATTACCATAATGTAGGGTTATAATTTGTTGTATCATTTTGCTGTGGTGAAATACACATTTGCACAAGTACTACAATTTTGTACAATTTTGAGATACATTTACATTTAGCAACTTTAGTTACTCATTTGCTTTGCAGATTTACCTGGAAAAATACATCATTTAGTCATAAATGAACTACTGTTTAGAACTACGCAAAGCTAGAGATGACTATTATTTTATTGATACTGATACAGATACCAGTACTGATTGTTAACACTTTTATATTCTAATCAATACTTTCCTCTATTATTTGGGGCAAAACATAAAGACATGGCAAACAGAAATGTGATTGGTGATTATTAGTAATGAGAGTTCAGGGCTCTGGCCACCTTTGTACAGTAGATAATATCAGTAACCATCAGCAACACTGGAATTAACCAGTTTGGCCAACTTGGCCACATTTGGTTCAGGGGATTCAAAAGGTCCAATTCCTGCATCAATATATATTAATGAATAATGGCTGCATATAATAATGTCTTCTTGTGATAACTTGATTTGTATACATCAGAAAATCTCCCCCATTGTGAAAATCAACTACAGGCTCTCGGTGGGGTGTCATCTGGGAAAGCCAAAGACAAAGGTCTGTACTGTATTTGTGGATCCTACCATTTTATCAAACACATCTTACACCTAGGGTTGTTATCATTCTAGTTTTATTTGTTTTAATTTAAAATATATTATTGATTCTGATTTCCCCTTTCAAGCTGGATGCATTTTGTCCTGTTCTGTTAAGTGCAGTTTGCAGTTTGTTTGCGATGACTCACATCGCAAACAAACATACCAAGAAAAAAAAACAAACACATTTTGAGTCCATGAAAAGAGCACAAGTGTATGCAAGAGTATGGAGTATAAAGAATTTATTACCTCTGAAAAAAGTGTTTTACAGCTCAGAAAAGACATATGGATGCCTTAATGATCGATTGAAGAGTTGCCAATCATGTTGATAAACTGTGGCGACGTGTGCTTGACTAATATGTTAAAAATGCCAAACCACTGCATTCAATAGTAAGCAATAACAAAAACAAAGATCTATCCAGATCAGTTGTCTGAGTTGGAGCTGGAATTATCCCAATTTCTTTTGTGTCATAAAGGCAACACATGGGTAACCACACCGCAAAGTTAGCGTGAACGAAACATAAATTAACAAGCAGCACCAGGAAAGAACACAGAGACACCAATAGCATCCCTGTCCACCCTGCTTTATAGCTCTGGTCTGGTTTGAAAAGACGGATATTGCTTTAAAAATTGTAAGCAGCAAAAAACAGATGACCAACCAACTTAGTCTACCATCACTGAACAAATCCATTTGCTGTTGCCACACAGCAAGGTGGTTCCGGGTTCAAGTTGCACTATGTGCAGTTTGCATGTTCTCCCCGTGGCTGCGTGGGTTCTCTCCAGGTTCTCCCGCTTCCTCCCACCTCCGAAAACATGCGCTGGTCCCAAATTTACCGTAGGTTTGAGTGTATGTGTTTGTTTGTCTGTGTATAAATGTGGCTCTGCGGTGCACTGGCTTTGTGCCCGGAGTGTCACCTGCCTCAAGCCAGAGTCGGCTGGGATAGGCAACCCCCGACAGCGGATGAAGCTGGTTAGGAAGATGAATGAATGAATGAATGAATGAAAATCATTGTGAGACAGCTGTCCACAACAGATACAAACCAGCCAGGCTACCAGCAAAGAAAAACAAAAAAACACCACACACACACGTACATGCACACACACAAGACAAACTTGGACCTAATGGCAGCAGTACAAAGTACAAAGGACATGGGTAGAATTTACCCATGTTAAGTAAAAATTTTATTTACACTTATTGATACACCATTGATATCAGTAGCAATCAACACCTCCTATGCTGTTAACTAGAATGAGCTAGCATGACAAAAGGATTCTGAAAACTGCAAAACATCATCTCATTATTGCCACCAACGAAATCCAAAAAAATATGCCACAAACATTGCTGACATGCTCGTTTGCAGCGATACAGACAAACAACATTTCTCTTTTTAATCGCTGGCTCTTCCACTCACACAATGTTGGATCAGGGACAAGAGTCGGAGGTGGGATTGAACCACCAACCTGCCAATTAGTGGACAATCTGCTGTTTGTCGTTAGAAAACAGTTGTTAGTTTGTGTTGTATTACCATACGTTGACATGATTTATCATGGCATTGCAGTTCCAGAAGGTTTCTTTAGGAAAATATATCTTTGTGTTGTTTTATCCATCCGCCACAGATGTGAAGCGAGAAAAATCTCACAGTAAAATGAGGTTAATAGAATAACAGTCTGATTTTCAGTCAGGCAAATGATGGCAGACTGAAGTGGCTTTCTTTTCCTGTTTAATTTACCTGTCTCATGGCTGGCAAATCATTTTCTGTGCTGTGCTGAAGACCTATGAGCAGAGATCCTTTAATCATCCTCTAATAGGCTTTTATGATAAAGCAGAAGATGAATTCAGACTACCTTGCTCTCAGTTTTCATTACCACTGAAATGAGTTATCAAAGTATTTGTGTGTGTGTGTTTGTGTGTGTGTGTGTGTGTGTGTGTGTGTGTGTGTGTGGGCGTGTGTGTGTGTGGGCGTGCATGTTGATGGCTGTGGTTATTCTTAACAGGTGATATGTGTTAAGTAATGACAGCTCTGCATTCCATTATGTGTCACAGATTTTGTTATGACTGAAGGGCATCTAGAAATATTCAATCACCTTGACTGAACTGCCTGACACCTATCGCAGTATTTTATTATTTTAACAAATTCTGTTTACAGAAATCGCTGCAGAACAGTAGCAAATGCTCTTTATGATAATAAAAAAAAGAAATATGTAGATACAACAGAGTCATAGTGGTTGATTATATCATGTGCAGTTTCCACCAGACGACCATTGTTGTTCTTGTTTACCAGATGGATGTGTTCACTGTCAACAAAACCTTGTTAGATTGCTAGTCTCTCCCTCACATACACAAACACACACACACAGACACACACACACACACACACACACACACACACACACACACACACACACACACACACACACACACACACAGTGTGTGTGTGTTTGTGTATCTTCTTCTTTTCCTTTTGGCTTTTCCCTTCAGGGGTCGCCACAGCGAATCAACCGCCTCCATCTAACCCTGTCCTTTGCATCCTCTTCTCTCACACCAACTACCTTCATGTCCTCTTTCACTACATCCATAAACCTCCTCTTTGGTCTTCCTCTAGGCCTCCTGCCTGGCAGTTCAAAACTCAGCATCCTTCTACCAATATATTCACTATCTCTCCTCTGGACATGTCCAAACCATCTCAGTCTGGCCTCTCTGACTTTATCTCCAAAACCTCTAACATGTGCTGTCCCTCTGATGTACTCATTCCTGATCCTATCCTTCCTGGTCACTCCCAGAGAGAACCTCAGCATCTTCATCTCTGCTACCTCCAGCTCTGCCTCCTGTCTTTTCCTCAGTGACACTGTCTCTAGGCCAAACAACATTGCTGGTCTCACCACAGTTTTGTACACCTTTCCTTTCATTTTAGCTGAAACTCTTCTATCACACATCACACCTGACACTTTCCTCCACCCATTCCATCCTGCCTGGACACGCTTCTTCACCTCTTTTCCCCACTCTCCATTGCTCTGGACTGTTGACCCCAAGTACTTAAAATCCTCCACCTTCTTGATCTCTTCTCCCTGTAACCTCACTCTTCCACTTGGGTCCCTCTCATTCACACACATGTACTCTGTCTTACTGCGGCTAACCTTCATTCCTCTCCTTTCCAGGGCAAACCTCCACCTCTCTAGCTTCTCCTCCACCTCGTCCCTACTCTCACTGCAGATCACAATGTCATCTGCAAACATCATAGTCCATGGAGATTCCTGTCTAACCTCGTCTGTCAGCCTGTCCATCACCATAGCGAACAAGAAGGGGCTCAGAGCTGATCCCTGATGCAGTCCCACCTCCACCTTGAACTCCTCTGTCACACCTACAGCACACCTCACCACTGTCTTACAGTCCTCATACATGTCCTGCACCGCTCTAACATACTTCTCTGACACTCCAGACTTCCTCATACAATACCACAGTTCCTCTCTGGGCACCCTGTCATAAGCTTTCTCCAGATCTACAAAAACACAATGCAGCTCCCTGTGTATATCTACTGTAAAAGACTTGTGTCAGTTGGTGAGGAGGTTTCAAGTTAGTACAAACTTTTTGGATGCAATGTAATCTCATCGTTAGTTCCCTGACATTGTTAAAACTCTAACTGAATAATAAACATAGATTTACAAAGTGTAAATAAAAGTTGTTATTGCTGTGTTTGCTCTCTTTGATATGATATATACTCTCGCAGGGAGGTGTCTGTTTTGGTGAGCTCCTTAGATTAAGCTCTGGCTGTAAGAGTACAGGAGGGCCTCAGAGACAATGCATGAGAGATGGGCGTGAGAACGCTAGTAAGGGTTGGTTCTCTGCAAGAACTGTCTTGTGTTTGGGGAAAATATCCACACAGTCAAAGCTCCAGTGTCTAGATCCATTTCTAACAAACAGGTTTTACAAGAAACAGCTCAGGGAGAGAGAGCTTTTTTCTGTATGTGAATATCTTATTATGTGTGTGTGTAAGTTGTGTGAGTGTTGAGATACAGCTGTGTTTCAGATGTCACTGTATTTTCTTTTTGATGTGTCTGAAATCCCCAAATACCCTCAAATGCTAAGATGTGTTACAGTAACTTGGGTAGTTTTTAGGTGCTTCTCACACTACAGGATCTCAGACGAAAGGACTGATCACAATTGTACTCATAATGTCACCGTTTTATTATCATGAAACATGTTATTCTTCTGACTCACACTGTATTTTTAACCCAAACCGGAGTGATCTTTTGTTTCTGCTTTTTCTCCAGGTGTTGCAGCAGTAATGTCAAAGAGCTGAAGACATCTCTAACAGTAAGTAGAATAAAGAGCATTCCCATCTCATCTCTTTCAATTCATGCCCTTGTATATCTTGTCTTACAAGATTGCTAAGACACATCTTTTTTTATAATACATATTGTCACATACTTTTCCTTTAACAGTTTTTATATGGCATGCCAGAAAAAAAATACTTGCAGACTCCTCCAGTTTCAGGCCTAATTTGATTTTCATTCATTCAGTGAAAGAGGATGTTTTATTTCTTTTTTTTTTTTGCTTCCTCAATTAAATTTAACAAGAGTCCCTTGAAAAACAGTTGTTATGATTACATTACAAATTCGGGGTTCATTCAGTGAATCAAGCAATTAATTATATTTCTCCCATTTTAATCAGAATATTTGTCTGAGACGTATGCGCCTAATAAACATCATTTGAATTCGCTATCTGTTCAGAGCCGACACTGAATGTAAATGGTTGCTAACTATGCCCTGTAGTGCAGGTTGGGGCTTAGCTGTTTATCTGTATTGATATGTTCAGCTTTAATCTCCTCACACTGTCCGTCTTCCTTTCATTCTTTCTCTCTCTCTCTCTCTGTCTCTCTATGAGGGTTAGTTGTACTCTGGGGTGCGGCTGCATCCTCAAGGCTTCACTTCACACACACACCAAGGTGGCAGTTCGTTGTTCCACACACACTGACAATGACTTGCACTTTTCCCTCCTGTCTGACTTTATGGTTTGTATTTGTGAGTGTGTCATTAGATGAAATCAGATCTTTTGTGAGACGGTTTTCCACTAAATTCGGAGCACAGAAAAATAGCCGCTTTGCATTCGACTGACTCCTAAGCCTGGTTTGGCAGATTAGATCAGGTCTAAAGTGTTATTGCTTCATTTCGGGCAGTGAATAATACACAACAAGCTTGGTGATATGAAGTCATGAGTCCGCTTTTATGGAGCTAAGGGCTGTCGTCTTGTTGTTTTACCCTCACTGCCCGCTGTACCTGACTGGTGTCTCTGCTACCTTATACAGTATTTCCTGCAGCCTGATACAGCAGCGTACAAAGGAAAGATGGAACTCATCCAGACATGTATGGTGTAATTAGCTGACATTTGTTGCTTGGAAGACAAGCGAAGGAAAAAAGGAAAAGCTGTTAAACTCAAACACCCAAAGGAATATGCAAATGTCGAGAATTGGAGAAGACATAGAAATGTGTCTAAAGTCACATAAATAGACTTATATTACATTCACCTGTGCGTGTGTGCGCATGTAGTTGTGTGTACTGCGAACCCATTGAACTTTGTGAGAATGATTTTGTCAAGGTTTTGCCACCGGAGCACAAACCGCTGATCTCCAGGAAGGACTAATACATTTATTAGAACAAGAGTGACTAACAGGGACGCGTTCCCCGCTAAGACATAATACGTTTGTCTGCTGTTGAGCGTTCTTGTCCTCTAGAGCGTGTCTTAAGATATTCAGCTGCATCAGATAAGCATTACACAACGGAGATGCACAGTACCCACATGAAGCAGCCATCCACAACCATGCTGATTCTCTGTTTCCAGGAAGGTTGTGCATGTGCATTCATGCATTCTCATGTGTTTCTGCGCTTGTGCTCAGGGACAGTGCCGTAATGCATATGGACCGTCTGTACTTAAGCCAAGGTGCTGTGTGAAGGAGCAGCAATGCTTACACAGCCCCATCTGCTTGATCCGAGCTTGAAATGCAATGCCTTTTAATGACAAAATACTGAGTGACTGGGAGGTGTGTAGAAAAGACTATTTGTGTGTGTATGTGTGTGTGTGTGTGTGTGTGTGTGTGTGTGTTTGTGTGTGTGTGTGTGTGTGTGTGCGTGTGCGTGTGGGTGTGTGTGTGTGGGTGTGTGTGAGTGTCTGCCTGTCTAAGCGAGTGAAGAGGCGCGTAGCTCCGTGTGTGTATGTGTGTTGAATGAGTGTGAAATAGAGAGGAATAAAGGGAGAGGGAGAAGGAGAGAGAAAAACATCTCGAAGGTCAGGAGCAGCAGGCGGCCGTAAGGGAGAGACACGTGAGACAGAGATAGTCTTGCGTCTGCCCCACAGCAGTCCACTCTTTGTGTATGTATGTGTGTATATGTGTGTGTGTGTGTCCTGTGGGGCCAGCATTTCCATCCGCATCGCATCGTGTGTTACAACGAAGAAGGATGCCAGTGTTTCTATTTTGAGTGCCTTGATCTTCAAGACTAGATAGATAGATAGATGGATAGATAGATAGGTAGGTAGGTAGGTAGGTAGGTAGGTAGGTAGGTAGTAGGTAGGTAGGTAGGTAGGTAGGTAGTAGGTAGGTAGGTAGGTAGGTAGGTAGGTAGGTAGATAGATACAGAGACAGAGAGGAGGTAGATAGATAGAGAGATAAATAGAGAGAGAGCAGTCAGTTGTTGAAGAGTAGATAATTTTAACATGACAGTGGAGGGGGAAATTACACCTTCTAGCCTGAGGATAAAGAATTTGTGTGCCTGCCTGAAGCCCTGAATAGTGTTTCAGAATCATAGCAGCTACTATCATTTTTCAGGTCTTTTCCATGAAACCCTCTTTGTTTCTTGCTGTGTCTTTTCCTAGTGCCCTTTAAACCAGTGCTTTGTTAGATTGGGTGAGTGTTAGAGATAACACCTAAACATTTAGTACTTTGTACCTGCCTCCGAGCTAAGATTGTTAAAAAAAGCCCGTCTGAGATTGTCCTTGATATGTGGAGCAGTGTGGATTCAACAGACACACTCAAGTATCAGACTGGACTTAACTATCCATGGCTCTCTGTCTCTGTCACACACACACACACACACACACACACACACACACACACACACACACACACACACACACACACACACACACACACACACACACACACACACACACACACACACACACACACACACGCACACACAGGAAAGCACTGACCATTCCCCTTTTGCTTCCCCCGGGCCCTGTGGTCGCAACAGGGTTCAGTCCTGGAGCCAGACTTTTGAGTCACCTCTATTGCTAAGCAGCCTCCGCTCTCCTTGGCTCTATCACGGGCTTCAGCATTCGCTGCCATGAATCACTGCTCGCACCCAGGGAGCCTCAGTCCACACGGGGGCCGCCTGGCTGGACGATAATGTGCATGGTCATGAGGGGGCCATTTTGAATGGAGGGCCAGACAAAACAGCAGCTAAAGAACCCAAGCTGTGAGTTTTCCCAGATTGGGCAACAATGGCCATGGCCTTTGTGTGCGTATATGTATATGTGTTAATGTATTTGTTGAAGAAGGAGATTTTGGATACACAATGCTCGGGTTTGGGTGTCATAATGTAACATAATTACATGCCAGTAATTTATGAAACATTAGGAGTAGACCTTTAAACCCCATGCATCACAAACCTTTTAGCC
>CM023606.1:16265973-16278473 GCA_013358685.1 Antennarius maculatus
TGTTGTTTTCTGGCAGCTGGGATGATATGACATTAGACTGAAGGTATAGCTCTGACAGTGGTTATCACTTGTGATGCTGAACATTGTTTGATCTGAGGTGGCTGAACTTTAAACTTCATCTATCAAATATTAGTTTTCTCTATTTAAATCCCTGAAGAACAGTTCACCTGCTCTGAAGAAAATCCTGGACGAGTTTCTGAAATATTTTGTCACATCTGTGTAACGCTGCATCCAAACACGGATGTATGGATAATGCTTACATGACTGCAGGTACATGTCCTATTTTTAGCGTGGAGAAGTGAGGGGGTACATACTCTAAAGGTCAGGTGGCAGGAAGAAAAAAATGAGCGGGAACAAATGATGCACTAAGCGAATGACACTCTGAGGTCCTGTTTTAATATGTATGTATCGCAAGTTGATGGCTGATTTCATTAGCGCCTCTCATTGTTATGCATAGATTGTCCTCCTGCAGCAAAATGAAAATTATATTCACATGTGCGTGCTCGCGCATACACGCACTCACCTTCATAAACACATACCATTGTATGTTTCTCAGGGAATACTGTACAGAAAGTTGCAAGTATAGGTTGATGCTTTCTCAGACTGCAGATATAATTCAAACAGGTTACAATTTACAATGATACAGGTTTAAGTTTTGCTTTTAACCATTCCTGACTGCTAGTAGGTGTGATTATTGCTGACATGAGAGAGATTTATATCCAAAGTGACAAAGAAAGGCTATTTAAGTGACTTGAGAGCAACATCATGTCAGGTCTGCGGGTTTAGATTACGTCACTTCAATTTAACTAAATCTGTGTGTGCATGCAATTGTGTGTGTGCGTGTGTGTGTGTGTGTGTGTTTGTGTGTGCGTGTGCGTCTGAAAGAGAGAGAGGAACCATTAGTGGCTAGATGTGTTTATGCGACTATATGCTTGTCCTCGCACACACACAGAATACATATGGCGAGAGAGTGAAAATGCCAGACTGCCTCTTTCTAATCCTGTAAGATGACTGTGTTTCAGCAGGAATTCCAGTCCTTAGTGGGACATGAGCAAATGTTCTGTTTGAGATATTAATAGCTATTGTGGGCGGAAAAGAAAAAAAAAAGCTTCTGCATTTTTCCTTATGTTTTGTAAGGAAACAGTCCAGATGGATCATCTTTGGGTCTGGAGATTTATCTTGCCTCAAGCATCTCAAAAGCCACTGGCGTAAGACATTGCCCAACTCTCTCTCTCTCTCTGTCTTACATACACACAACACACACGCACGCACACACAAACACACACGCACACACACACACACACACACACACACACACACACACACACACACACACACACACACACACACTGCACTTACGTACACTCCTCCTGTCTGAAGTACAACAGGCTATTACTGATTAACATGTCTGAACTCAGCCAGTTCAAAAAGCCAGCCTAATTTCTTTTCCATCTTGCTCTTATATGAATCATGGATGACGCGACAGTCTTTCTTCATAACATACCGCACGTTCTTCAGAGTCACAGAGATATGTTTGTCGCCTTTCTATTTGTTGCCCTGAGAAACCATGCTGGCTTGTCTTCTCACATTTCACACTTGGTTTCATTCCGTTAACCCCTACTGCTCAGCCTGACCGGGCTGCCTGACCCCTTGAGACATGGATGTTAGACTTATCGACATCACAAGGACCAGAGTTGGACTTTCTTTCTTCCTGTGTTTGTAAGCATAGAAAACTTTCTTGGGGAAAAAAAAATCAGCTGACATTCTTTGATAACAGATTTGAAGCTGTTTTGGTTAGTTCTTTAGATTTGGACTTCTTTATCAGAATAATTTCCTTGTCAGTGCTTCTCTTAAGGTGTCTTGTGGTTTTATCAAGTGGGAAGACCTCAACAGTCACACTTGGCCTTGTGCCTTTAATACAGGAAGACAAAGCTAAACACACACACTTGCTCTTTCCCCGAGTTGTCACACACATACACACACACACGTAAACACATTATGTGGTGTGACAGGACGTCACATATTTGGAGTTTCACAGCAGGCTGGCATTCCAACCCAGCGAAGAAAAGATAACGTCAGTGTATTTCTGGTTAACTCACTGTTCTATCCTGTTGCTGGGCCACAAAGCATGAAGAGTTCACACACACGCACCCACGCACGCACACACACACACACACACACACACACACACACACACACACACACACACACACACACACACGCCTGCTATTCACACACAACTTTCACAGAACACTTTGCCTCTCCCAGTCTGTTAGATGACAAAGGCTAAAAAACCCCACAAGTGACTAAAGATGCCCCTGGACATGATTGCCAGTGCAGACAAAAAGGTATGCTGTTGTGTGGATGTGTCTGCCCTTTCTTTCATTCTTTTTTTTTTTTTTAACCACACACGGTGTCTGGAACCAGGAAGTAGTAAGCCACACTGGCTGACAGGATATGGGATGATGTGTTTTTCTTTAATTATCCTTTTAGAAGTAACAGTTCTTGAAAATAGCTTTTGAGTATCTTATTGTGCAACACATCTCTTAAAAAACGGTAGTGTGACTTTATGATTGTGTCGCTCCTTCCCAACCCAGTGCGGCTCTGTTTCAGTGAAGAAATCATAAAATTCACCGAGTCAGCAGAGGAAAGAAGAGCTTCCTCTCAAACCGCCCACGTCGCTTTCTGCCTTGTTGTGACTTGTTTGTCTGTCGGTGGAGGATTTGGCCTCTTCCAGAACAGTTGTACTTAAAAAACCCTCAACTGAGAGGGCTTGGTTACACAGCGACTGAGCAGCGCTGAAAAACACAAAAATAAGAGGAAGCCCGTGTGATGGAAGTTGTAAAATATCTCCTCTACCCCACTGTGTCGCCACTCTCTGTATGCATTTCAGGTGCATGCATGCTGTTGTTGCTTTCATCACTGGTGTGTGTTGTCATGTGCAACTGTTTGCTCTCCAGTATGTGTACTTTGTAGTGTGTTAGTGGTATTGCGGCTGCGAAGAACTTCTTCAGTCTGAGGTTCCCTGTGATTTATTCTTAACATCTGTCTCTGGCAGGTGCGTGGAACCAAAAGGGCCTGTGATGTTGCTATCATTGTTAGTGTGTGTGTGTGTTTGTGTGTTTGTGTGTGTGTGTGTGTGTGTGTCTGTGTGTGTGCACATTTGTACAAAAAACTAGAGAGAGGCCTTTCTCCTCCCCCTCTTCTGTGGATGAGTCATATTTTAGCCTGTGTAATCCAAACCTGTGTTTCATGTGTGTGAACAGACATACCCTGAGCAGTGGTGTAGGTCCTGACTCCCTCTGGGGCAGAGAGTGGGTGACACACGGTTCTCACTCAACAATGGGCCCATGCAGCTTTAGTTTCAGTCTCACCACACAAGGAATCCACTCATCATGACACACACACACACACACACACACACACACACACACACACACACACACACACATATATATATAAATACGTAACTAAACACAGGAATACATTCACAGAGAGCCATGCAGCTTTTATGTTTTTTACCCTCCTGCCTTTCCTTCAGTAACATCAAATAGCGAAAGGAACCTGATGGTGAGCACTGATTGGTCGACCTAAAACTCAGTTTTAGGATCAGAGGATATATTTACACATGAAAACACACCAGGATGATGCAACACTGTGTGTGTGTGTGTGTGTGTGTGTGTTTGTGTGTTTGTGTATGTGTGTGTGTGTGCGCGTGTGTGTGCACCCACGTGTGTGTTTGGTCACATGCGGGCCCACCTGTCGGAGTGCAATAATGTCAAGACCAGGTTTGACACAGTCAACAATGGAAGCTCAAATATTTTGAGTTTTTATATGAAACCACACAGGGAAGTGTGGTGACACACAAAACGGGGCCATGTCACGGGAAAAATGAGCTCACTTTAGAAGATATTCTGCTCAGCATTTCAAAGCACCCCCCCGTCACTGGTGTTACAAACTCACACAGGCACAGCAGGACTTTTACAAGAGTCTTTACGTTTTTCCTCGGGGGGGAGTGTGAAAGATCCTGTGTGGCACAGCGGAAAGGTGATACTGGCAAAATGGTTGAGTGAAGCTGTTTCTCATTATTACTATAATTTATTGTCTTTTCCAACGATAAACTGTTATATATTATCACACGTTGTACTGCGAGGAATTAAAATATCATAGGGTGATTTTGTCCACATTTTGAGATATATAGTCGAGGGCATACTAACAAGAACACAGATTTTTTCATTTGGTACCTAATTACAACCCTCTCTTTTGGTTGGCATTGTTGTGGTTGAAAAAATGGCCTCATCGCTGTCATCTAACACATGCATCTGTGTCAGTGGAAAGTATGAATGAGGTTATAGAGCATACACTGTTTGAAAGGGACAAATCTATGTGCTAAATGTACAGTATTTCATATTCCCATCCTCCCCTCTGTGCATGTGAGTGAATGCATGTGTGGTACAAACACCCTAATTCAGAGTCCACCAGTCCCTGTACATTTTTTTGACACTATTCTGCTTGGATCAATGGAGCTCAGAGTTGCACTGATGAAATGTCCTGTTAACCATTCTTGATGCATGTTTTGAGTCATTATCTCAACATTTGGAAATAAGCGAATGGGAATGTGATCCAGTTACATGCTTTCCAGCTGTGAACATTTGGAACATTATATAACAATTTCAACCAATCTCTTCCACTGTCATAAAAACAGAAAACACTCATTTGTCTGCAAGAGAGTGTCATGGAGGAAAACATCTATTTGGAGTGTAATGTGCCCTTTTGGTCCAAAATACATGCCAACTTTGCACAACATTGCTGCTTTATCCATTTAGAGGATCTTAGTTGCAAGGCATTCTTATCAAAAACATTGAATGATGTGTTTTGTCTTATGAATCCAAGAAAGTATCTTACGGTTGGAGACCACAGTAATTATTTGGGACAGCAACATCACTGTCGTGTATCATATCGGTGAAGTTAAAAATTTCACCATTTTCAACAAGAAAATCATGAATTTATTGAGGTGCAAAGCAAAGCAAATGCAGCAGGTATCCTGTTATTATGTGGCATACATTTATAAATGAACTAGTCAGGATCAACTCCTCAAGTGGCTCTTAAATACTTCATAGTTAGTCATATGTTTGGCTATCACTGTCTACACTACAGCAACCATCATGCAACCATGTGTCTCAAGATGTTTCTGCCACCACTACTCACTACTCAGACCTGATCAAATTTACTGCAAATGTTTATCTTAATGTTTCTTCTGAAAAAATTGATATGGGACGAACTATATTCTCAATGTTCTGGAAGCTGTAATAGAATCTTTCAGCGCGCAATGCAATATAGGTAACTTCTGTCATTTTTAATTAACAAAATTTAAGCCTGTATGAAATGGCAACAGGAGGCAGGACATAAGTTGTGTCTTTACACACACACACACACACACACACACACACACACACACACATATACATAGGTGTGTATATGTTTATATATGTATATATGTATATATTTGAGTATATATATATATATAAGGCATCTGCTATGTTAGGAGAAGAAATAACTATACATGGACTTCCCAGTTAACATAATATTAGAGTGTCAAAGTTAAAGTCAGCTTTATTGTCAAGTGTACCATATATGCACGACATACAGCAGAGATGAAATTGCAGTCCTCTCTGACCCACGGTAAAAAGGCAGTACAACAGGCAGTACAACAGGTAGTACAACACAAGTCATAACTGTTCCAACAATTTTCATGTTTTTGAGCAGAGAGTCCAAACAGCAGGAACGACACAAAAAATGGCAACAAATTCTGAGTGAAACTAGCTGGCTAGCATGAACAGTCTGTCCAGCTATGGTTTCCGTTTGGAACGGGACAATCGATGTAGTATCCAAAATGCTCCTTGAACATCTGACAAAGATGGTCTTTAAGTTACTACATACAGTTCTGTTCATGTAGTCAGCTAACAACTATCTCTAAAAATTCTTTTCCACTTGCTCTTTTGACAGGTGCCTTTTCCTTTAACGTTAGCTCCTTTCCCAATCTCACCATTAGTTAACTTTCCTTCTCCAGTTAACCTGCTAAAATTCACCTATGACTTCGCAGTGCCCGCCCAGCGCAATCCATGATTTGCCAACACAAAGTCGTTACGTCACCACATTGATATTTGACTACGTTGGGTTTGCTTGGTTTATAATATCAATACATTTATTTTCATATGTTTGGTATGAAGTCTGATATTATTGTTTTATCGTGGAATTTCCACACGTTCCCGCGAGAGTGTGTGTGTGTGTGTGTATGTACACACACACTCACACACACACATATATATATATATATACATCATAATTTTGACAGGAAAATAATTAATGGGTTTTATCTCACTGTTAGTTTAAATCCCAGCTCTCAGCTGTCAACCTCAACACACCCTAACTTCAAAGACTCACACTAATTAAGTAGTCAAGCCAAGTTACTTTTGTCAATCTGAAAATGCTGCATTCAATACAGACATAATGAAAAACTCAGTCACTTGCCCAGCAAATTGGCGTGCACATGCTTGCCAGGACTGCTGTGGGGTCTGACAAAGGTCAAATCAGCTTAATGCACGCAATTGTTTTGTCAAAGATGAAACAAAAGTGTCGTCACACATTGTAGGAGCTACGACTGGGGGAGGAACACAGACATGTATCGACAAGTTGATTAAAAAAAAGTAATGATAGTGTTTACCATTCTTCCTAAAACTGTTTCCTCTTCTATTTTCTGCTTGTAACAATGGAACGGAAGGAAAAACCAGACCTTGTTTGTTGGGAATTATCTGTTGAGTTCAGTAAAGTTTAGTAATTTTCTACTGACATAATTTTCATAAGTTAAGTTTAAAGAGACTAAGATTTAATATTGTACAATATATATAAAACATATGCCAATGTGACCACTTTTCCTCATCAGCATTTTGACTGCATATTGGGATCCATGTGTAATATGGATGTAAATCAGCACCTGATATTTCTGATTATGTGGTTGTGTACATGTTTGTGTTTAATTTTCTGTGTGTGTGTGTGTGTGGATGTGTGTGTGCGTGCGTGTGTGCCTGTGTGTTGCTTTGCACATATGTATGTTTTGTTTTTGTAACTACAAAGATGTCTCAAGGGGTTTCCCCCTCTTTTCTCATTACAAATGCTAATGTAATATTAATGAAATCGGCTTAGTTTAAGGTTTATAGCATAGCCTCCACTGAGAGATTTGGCCTTGACACTTCCCACACATTTCAAACTGAATCTCATTTTTTCCGGTGGGCTTACTATACTGAGTCACTTCAAAAACCACCATCCCTGAGTGAAACTTTAGGAGGGGGGGAATGTTTTGAGCATGGTTGCCAAGCTTTGTCATTGTTGTAGCTTGTCAGGCCACAGGCTGTTGGCTGCCCAGCTTCTGAAGACAACTGTTAGCAAAGCTAATGGCTTCAATAAGAGGCTGGAAAATCTAAACATTGTGTTAATGCACTATAGCAGCAGCATGTAGACTCACTTGCTCTTAATCATTGCTCAACTGAGAGCTTGTCAGGCCTAACAACATGCTGGAGAGGTAATCATGGTTATAGATCCATGTTTGTTTGTTTTTATGCAGAAGACATATTTAACCACTGGGTTTGTAATTATTAGACTTTTCCCAGTGAGCACATTAAGTCATATCAGCTGCCAGAATTTTGACGTTAATGTAAAGATGAGCAAAAACAGGTTTTATATGTACACTTTTAAATTAATCGTTTCTTCAGGTTTGGGGGCATTTCCTTCAGTACTGACTTGTAATGTCAATACAGTGGCAAAAAAGTACCTGAATTTAAATGATGAATTCCAATGGACTCCTGACTTCCCTGATATTTATCGGCAACAATTTTTGTCACATCTTTTACTTGAGTGTGATGGACAGTTTCTGACCTCTTATCGGTGTTTCACTTCCTGCCTCAGTTTTCCATTTCTTTCAAAAAATGTGCTTAAGATATTTAAAGCATACGCACAGACTAAGAGCAAGAGATTGTTTTTTTGTAATTAAAAACCATTTCGTTAAATTGATTAGATTATGTTAATCAATGGAGATAACATCTTAAAGCACTGTGAAGAAGGGAGATAAAGGAAGTGAGGAGTGGAAAAGGAGTGACAGTCCAGCCGCCATTACAAGCTGCTGATTTCTGCAGAGTGCTTCATAAAATGTCAGAGCGCTTCTCCCTGAGCAAGACACTGAAAAATGGCAGCGCTGTGATGTGCTGGCACCTCACCTGCTGCACTGTGTGTGTGTGTGTGTGTGTGTGTGTGTGTGTGTGTGTGTATGTATGAGACACGGGGGGGAGGGGGACACTGAGGGAATAGTATCAGTGTGTGTTTCTGCTAGTGTGTGCTTGCTGTCGTGTATATGGCTAAAAGTGTGATTTTAAATCTCTCTCCCTCTCCCCCCCCCCCCCCCCTCTCTCTCTCTCTCTCTCGCTGTGGCTGGCCTCCCTCCCATGTTGCAGTGAAGCAGAACAGAGTGGCTGACTGCCCACTGCTTTGCCTCTCTCTCTGTCAATACAATGATATTCTCCTCCAGCCAGACATTTTCACATCAACATTAAGTAAAGCACCCGTTTGAAGAGTCGAATACAACCGATGGACATATTGAGTTATATACTGGTGGATTTTCTCTCATCTCCAGCTCATGTAGCCAGACTCTTGTTATGGAACATCTCAGTAACTGTTGAAACCTGACGCTGGATCAGCTGACATTAGGCATATGTTGACCTGTGATTTGTGTGTGTTTGATTGCAGAGGAACAGAATGCCCATTGGCTCAAAATGAAGTCACTGTAATGCCGGTGTTATTGATGTCAGTTTCAGCAAGAATAGAAAAGGTGGCAAGGCAGAGGGCAAGAGGAGAGATTGGGCAGAAGTAAGATGCCGAAGAACAGATGGCAAACAGGAGAGACAGAGGCGGGAAAAGTATTTTTATCTAAGCAATGCTAACAGCTATCTCTATAACAAGTTGCAAGGAGCAGGGCAACCACAACCCCCAACTGATAAGCACAATTCTGTATTTGTTATGCTGTATACGTACCATTGAAAAGAGCAAATGTGACCCCAGTTAAAAGGTACAATGTTTTTCAGGCACTGCTAGAAATTCAAGAACAGAGAGATGGTGAGCGAGCAAGCTCTGATGATTTACTGATAATTAACCAAAGCATTTTAAATGTTATGGTCAGCTATCATTTTCACTATCGATTCGTCTGAAAGTTAATTTCCTGATTAATCAATTAATCATTTTGCCCATTAAAAAAAAATTATGCCTGTAAGCCCAAGGTGTCATCTTACTTGTTTTGCTTTGTCGACACTTTCAAAATCCAAAGATATGTAATAAATCCGCTATATAAAAAGATAATCTTGGACATTGTTCGGCATTTTTACTTAAAAATCGAATGTAAGGGAGAATTGTTTGTTAAAGGAGATGCCAATGAATATTTTTACTTGTGATATCGTGTCACTCACAGGGCATTTAGTTCACTGTGCTCTCTAAGGCTGAATTATGTTTTTCATATAAACAAAGTAATGTGGCAAACATTTAACATTTCAGATACTTAACATACTCTACTCAACATTTCAGATACATTTGTTGTGGACTATTTAATAGTTTGTACAGTGAGTAAGGAATGATTACCCAGCTGCCCAATCCAGAGTCTTGTTAGTGGCAGCCATCTCTGCCATCACGCTGCTACTTATCTGTCACATTTGCACAGTGATATCAGTTATCTCCTGCAAGTAAAGTTTCAGTTGAACAGGAGTGACTGTCAATAGTTTCTTTGCATAGAATTGGACAGAGAGAGCTCCAACAATTGCTCAAGCAAGACTTGCGGCTGCCTGGCAATTCCATTGTTCTGTCTCTGTCATTTTGTTTTCCCGTTTGACATGCATGTCATTTACATTATGCATATCTAGAGTCCGCCCTCCCCCTTTCCCTCTGTCGTCTTTCAACGATGCTCCCAGATAACTGATGCTATTTTGTGCTGCATGGTTTATACAGATTTCCTTATTTCCTGCATTTATTTAAATATACGCAGTTCCCTGAGTGAGCATTGTGTCATTATTTAAACAGGATGTCTTATTCAACAGCATGATTGCATTAACACCTTGTATAAGATCAAAATTCAGTCCTATAAATACAGTAGTACATCATTTAATTATTTATTGCTGAACACATTATTTCTTTCTAACATATAGTAATTTCAATTCTTTTTGAGAGACAAATGAATGCCTTTAGAATCATAAACAAAATGTTTAGTGCTGAACCCAATTAAATGGCTGCTACTTTAAAGGTTGCTATTGCATGTCAGCTCTGCTGTAAATCTTGTGTTTTTGTTTCAAATCCTTCAATTATATAGATAGCAAAGTTGATATGACTGCATTTGTCATACTGTAGAGATACTAAGAAAGGTTTACAGTTAATTTAGGATTGCAAAACATTTTAGATGGTGATTTTGTTACATGGAGTGTATTTAGTGAAGCTAGTTGTCCACTTTGTTTTTAATCACAATATTCATAGTCTCAAGGAAGTACATTTTTACCTCTGCTGTTGTCTTTATTTTTCACTATTTACTTTTAATTGGTTTGTTCTTTACTTGTTTGTCTGTTTGTCTGCAGTATTACAAAAAAACAAAAAACAACCTACTGGCATAATTTTCATGAATCATGGTTGAGGATGCAGGACGGATCAAGGAAGAACCCATTAAATTTATGTTTTGAATTTGTTTTTCTTCTTTGATACAGACGTTGGCCCCTCCTACCCATTGTGGGAGGGCAGAGGGGAAATTGTGAGATAGAGATTGAATGAA
This sequence comes from Antennarius maculatus, assembly GCA_013358685.1. Classification (NCBI taxonomy): domain Eukaryota; kingdom Metazoa; phylum Chordata; class Actinopteri; order Lophiiformes; family Antennariidae; genus Antennarius; species Antennarius maculatus. The sequence continues at coordinate 16,276,823 of CM023606.1, forward strand.
GAAAGGGAACAGGTCTTTTTACACTGACATTGCACAACAGCACAACAATGAAGATCCTTTCTAAATCACAGTGAGGGGACAGTGCTACTGAATAGCTAACTGCAACTGGCTGCTTCTGGTTGTAGTATGCACACACAAGACATCATGACAACTTCAAGCCTTTGTCCCACTTTTCTTCTTCACTTTATACTGATGTTATATTTGTCTGTTACTACCTCCAGTAAAAGGCCTAAATGCCCCGTCTTTAATAGACTTTGTAGATGGGTCGAATATCAAAAAAGAGGAGAACCACGGTAAATATAATGTGGCTGTTGAAGTGTAAAGCGAAAAATAAACACACTAAAAACACCGCACACTTCTGTGGGAAATACACAACCAACATGTGTACCTTAATATACATGATGCGTGCATGCATGCATGACTAAGGTATAGTATTGGAGAGAGACAGTCTTCTACTGTATGTTTTTTGCCGATAATCTTGATCACCATATTGGCTGTAGTACCGTCACCCTTCCAGTAGGTCGTGAGTGATGATTGAGGGATGTACCAAAACACACAACTACACTGAGACACAATTCTAAGAGTTTTGGAAATAAATCCATACGTGCATCGCCCGTTTGTGGTTCTGCCTGCAGATTAACATGTATGACTGGACTGCCAGCCTTGGGTGGAGATATGGGCAATGTGAGTGCCAGTCAAGTATTGTAAATCCTTAATGTATGCAGATATTCTCTGGTACATCAATATTATGTTATTTTCTGCTTCCAAACAGCTCCAAAGCAATTATGGACTCTTGTAGCCGCATGCAGCCAGTGGCATGCAGATCTGGTTCAGTTTACAGAAAATGTAATGAGCACTGAGAATGGCAGACGAATGTGAGTGGCTAGCAGAGGGAGAAGGGCAGATTCATCAGGGATGATTGCCTGATGCACACTTCTGGTTTTTTGATGTGAAGACCCTGCTAGGTTACCATGGGGAGAATAATTAGCTTTGGCTGGATGCAGATGCGAATGAGCATAAGAGACGGGGAATATTCTTATTGAGCCTATTTTATGATACTTCGAATGGTGCATATAGCTGTGCTTGCTGCTCTCAGATACATATATACGGTATACGCAAATGTTTTCTTAAATACATGCACACCCAAACACTCACTCGCTACTGGCTCGTTCTCTTCTATTTCTGGCCAGGAAATGGAAGTAGGACTATGTCTGGTTGAGCTGTGTAGCACTATTCTGTCACACATAGGTTTGACATCAAACACAAGTGACAAGCCTATCCTATTCCTCTCCACTGAGTCATCACCATGTCCTAAAATCACATTATTTTCACTGGAAACCCAGCAGAGACGGATGGTGAGTAGGGGTGTTGATTCCAGCCTTTGGCATCTACAGTATGCTTGAAAAGGCAAATAAAGCCATTTGGCAAGTGCTGATTTCTTGTCATTTCAAAAGTATACAAAATGCATGTGACATGCCATTTGGTTTTATATTTTATCTTAAGCCTCTTACAGCGACATGGATATGCATGTGTGTGTGTTTTTTTTTTCCTGACAGGACTCAGTAAATGCTGAGGCTAGGGTGAGAGACTGTGCCCATCCCCTTTACACCCTGCTTTGCCATCTGTCACTGGGCAGTAGCAGAGCCTAGGG